>JAIGNY010001253.1:462500-695000 GCA_020152595.1 Chiridota heheva | reverse complement strand
GAGGTAGGAAGAAAAGAAAATAGGGGAGACTGAGAGAAACATGGGGACTAAAAGCCAGAAAGCTGGGATCAAGAGAGGAGGTGCATGGGTGCCAAAGTAGAGAGAGGGGGTGGGAGAGGAGGACTAAATATGGTTGTAGAGGAAAGCATGATGAAGGAAGGAGATAATTTGATCCAGAGGGTTTTTCTGGAAGAGCTCGGCTATTGAGTTGTGAGGGAAGAGGGAAGCTCTGGGAAGGTTGTACAGGGGGCAGGCAAGGAGGACATGGCGGACGGTGAGGGTGCAATGGCAATTGTTGCAGAGGGGTAGGGGGAGCCAATAAGGAGGTGGGAGTGAGTGAGGTGGGTGTGACCTATTCTAAGGCGGGTAATGTGGACGTAATCAGAATGGTGGGCTGGATGACATGGAATTTGTTATCAATTTCAAAATCCCATGAGGTTTGCCAGCGGTCACGAAGAAGGGAAGTGAAAAGTTATAAAAAAAAACAGCCCAATTGCCTAATATTGTAGCATAGGTGTATGAATGATTATTTTCTTCATTCATTTATTACTCCTAATTATATTTATACCCTACTTCTTAAAGAAGATTCACTGGTCCATGACCTGCCTTGATGCTCTGGTGTTACCACATAAGCCTATTTAGAGCCAAGACACCTGTCTTGTCTCTATGTGTTAAATACCAGTGCACTGATGATTGTGAGTCACTTTCCAAGAATAAGGGTGGGTGACAAATGATCACCATGATGTATTCAAAATGTAATCATGTAATCAGTTAAAATCATACATACTTTATCATAATTATATTCCAAAAATATATCAAAGGAACCCATAGCCATTGTATGTGTATTCTGTTACACTAAGCCTTTGTTTACCCAACAGCACCACATTACATGTAATGGTACAGCCTTGCTATATTTTCTTATGTTGTGTATAAGGTCAGATGTGGTATTTGATGTGATTTGGCCACAACCTTCCAGGTCACCTGGTCTGTATCCCACTATTACCTGCTGTTGCAATGTTGAAACTCGTTTCTGAAGGCTTCTTACATGGTTTCTTGATTTGAGGCTGGGGGATGATTGTCTTTTGCCAAGCAGATCTGAGGCTCCTTGCTCGAAACTGGAAACTGAAACTGAAAAACGAAACTCAAAACTTAAAATAAAAGATCTGAAAACAGGTTTAAAAACTGCAATATTTCATCATGGACAAATTCATATCGTCCAAAAATGCAGTTGAAGCTTCTTACCAACATAAGAGGTGCAGTGGCTCAGTAGAATAGGAGCCATGCTCATCAGCAAAATGTACCAGGTTTGACTCCTGCAAGCACTGCATTTTGTCCTTGAGCAAGACACTTTACTCTACTTGCTCAATTCTATTCAGCAGTAAATGAGTACCAGAACTGCTGGGGATTTAACCTGCAATGGACTGAGGTCCTGCCAAGTCATGTGCTCGCATCCGCTTACACCAAGGAAACCAGGGATATGCACCAGCCTGATGGGCCTTCATGGCTCTAGTATGGACGGACTGGTGTCCTGTCCAGGGTGAGTCATGTGCTTTCATCCACTTATGCCAAGGAAACCAGGGCATAAGCACCAGCCTGATGGGCCTTCATGGCTCTAGTATGGATGGACTGGCATCCTGTCCAAGTTGAGTCATGCGCTCTCATCCACTTATGCCAAGGAAACCAGGGATATGCACCAGCCTGATGGGCCTTCATGCTCTAAGTATGGATGGACTGGCATCCTGTCCAGGTTAAGTCATGTGCTCTCATCCGCTTATGCCAAGGAAACCAGGGATAAGCACCAGCCTGATGGGCCTTCATGGCTCTAGTATGGATGGACTGGCGTCCTGTCCAGGGGGAGTCATGTGCTCTCATCTGCCTACACCAAGGAAACCAGGGCATAAGCACCAGCCTGATGGGCCTTCATGGCTCTAGTATGGATGGACTGGCATCCTGTCCAGGTTGAGTCATGTACTCTTATCCACGTATGCCAAGGAAACCAGGGATAAGCACCAGCCTGATGGGCCTTCATGGCTCTAGTATGGATGGACTGGCGCCCTGTCCAGGTTAAGTCATGTGCTCTCATCCGCTTACACCAAGGAAACCAGGGATAAGCACCAGCCGGATGGGCCTTCATGGCTCTAGTATGGATGGACTGGCATCCTGTCCAGGTTGAGTCATGTGCTCTCATCCACTTACGCCAAGGAAACCAGGGATAAGCACCAGCCTGATGGGCCTTCATGGCTCTAGTATGGATGGACTGGCATCCTGTCCAGGGGAAGTCATGTGCTCTCATCAACTTATGCCAAGGAAACTGGGATAAGCCCCAGCCTGATGGGCCTTCATGGCTCTAGTATGGATGGACTGGCATCCTGTCCAGGTTGAGTCATGTACTCTCATCCACGTATGCCAAGGAAACCAGGGATAAGCACCAGCCTGATGGGCCTTCATGGCTTTAGCATGTATTTAACTAAGTAACTTGTTACCAACATTGGATAAAAATAAATGAATGATTTTGAAATTGAAAAGAAGAATAAGGAAAAATCTACTTCAAAGATTCAGTCACACAAATCAGACATAAAGCATGATTGAATGGAAATAAGAGAGCCTAACGTGACTTACATGCAGATGCCGAGTAATGAGTAACACTGCCCTCACTCTCTGAAGCATTTGTGCTTGTCTCTGACCTGATGTCAATGTCGCCCACACTTGCGTCAATGACATCAGCTCTTGATAACACTAAAGAGAAAAACATAAATAACAGAAAGAATGAAATGTGAAATTTATTAATCTAAATGTGATCCATTGTAACAGTATTGGAGAAAAGTGTTATACTTGTTTTTACAGAGTTTTGTTTCTTCCCCAACACAAACTTCCTACAGTGAGCTGTGGGGTAAATGTGAATACAAAAGACATTTGAATTTCAGATGGAGCAATTTTCAATTCCAAGAAAATTACCTGAAGTTGCAGCAATATGGTTATGCAAACTTTGAGGTCCTTTGAATAAATAAATGCAATACAGGAGTAGCTAGTGACATTATCTTCAAGTTGAACCTAACAGCTAAAAATAATCACTAAAATTATCTGCAGTTGGCTTTTCTAAATATGGGTTGAGAATCTACTATGTCTGAAGGCATAGGTTAAAAAGAATAAACAACATAACATTAAGTTTAAACCTCGCAATACCTTTTCAGTCTTAAGCCCCAACAAAACTGTCAGGGGATAAGGGGGAGAGAGGGGGAGATGGGGGTGGGGGGGGGGTAGGGTCTAGTATTGCTCACAACAGAAACCACAATCCAGCAATCACACCAGGGATTTCTTCTTTCTACAATGCACACACTTCACCTCACTTTCTATGGTGATAATCTGACATTGATAGTAAACAAATTTCACTGCAGGTGCACTGACTTTCAAACTAAACACAAGGACAAAAGTATTCTCCTGTGGTCAAAGTGTCTGGCTTGAAGTAATAATTTACATACAGTGAAGGTTTTGTTTGTTTATGGATGAGTGATTTTAAGTGATGTTTTTGTCCAACCTTGTAAGCTTTGAGGATTTTTTGGACTAAAAATCTATTGCAACAGATTTTCATCATGAAAACAATGTGTTTGTTTTAAGAACGGCTTTACTACTTTGACATAACCTTTTTGCATACAGTACTTCATTAATATTTGAAAACTGTAAAAAAATGACCAATCATAAGCTCAATTTTTATGAAGTTTTTTTTTTTCTTCTTAATTTTTTTTGTGCAACTTTCAACTTTTTCCGCCGACTTGCATGAATTAAAATTGTGAAAAAGTAAGCACGATATTTGATGTAATAAGCACCCGGAATGCTTATAAAAATAAAATTGTACCACGTTTTAGGCCCAAAGTTTCTTCCTAATAAGTGCCAATACTCGGGGCCATGTATAGTGTGCTATTCAATGGCACTGTACATATATGTGTACTGGTTATATACTTGCTCTACAATAACCAACACAAAAACATTCTGAGCCTCACATGCAAAATAAACAAAGAATGTAACACAACTTGAGTATTTTAAGTCTTCAAATGAATTATGTTATCAGTCAAAAAATGTTATGTGGACGCTTATTAGAGTAGGGGCGATAAATACGTCGAATACGGTATATGATTTCCACAATGATTGATTTTAGAAGGGAAGTGATTGGTCCTCACCTGGACTATTATCATCATCTGTCTGTGTGCTCATGTTCACCAACTCTTTATGAATAACGACTCCTGCCGGTTTTGCTCATAAGCTCGTGCCATCCTCATCAAATGCTTCTGAACAGACGAGAGCTGCAAAAGTGTACATTTTGTGGGCGTGAGATTACTTTTAACAGTAGCAGATTACTTTTTACAGTAGCAGATTACTTTTCAGAGTAACAAAAAATATGTGGTTAATGATTTAAATCCCCTTGGTTGCATCACCATTTTCAAAAAAGTACCAGCAAACTAACAATGCTTCTCTAAACAAAAAGAACATAAAGTGATTGTTTTTTTATTACATTTTTTAATAATGGCTAAACCCACAATGACATGTATTTGGTACAGGATAATACATAGGAGCCGGGCATAGATGAGTGATACACAAGAGCCAAACCCGAGTATCCAGCGATGTTTGTACAACCAGCATCTATGCATTATCCTTTAGTGGACACATGGATATTATAAATTAATCCTGTCATATATGCTACATATTTTCAAAATTTAAACTTGAAAATGTATGATCATTTCAAAGAAAAGACATAAGTAATAGTTTTTGAATAAATATTTCAAGATACACACCATTGAACTAGAACGGTAAATACCACCATGGTTCGCATGCCCATGCAAATTGACACCCATATCATATGTCTCATATGACATCCCATGTCCCACATGGCATCCCACCCCATGCCATCCCATACCTTGTCCCACAAGGCATTCCAACATATCTCCCACATGGCATCCCACCCCATGTCCCACATGACATCCCATCCCATCCCTTGTCCCACAAAGCATTCCACCATAAGTCCCACATGGCATCCCATCCTATGACCCACATGGCATCCCACCCTATGTCCTACATGGATCCCATCCCTTGTGCCAAATGACATCCCACCCCATGTCCCACATGACATCCCATCCCATGCCTTGTCCCACATGGCATTCCACTATATCTCCAACATGGCATTCCACCACACAGTATGTCTCACATGGCATCCACCCTATGTCCCACATGGATCCCATCCTACATGTATGTCCCACATTAATCCAACCATATGTACCACATGACATCCCTCCCTATGTCCCACATGGCATCCCTACCTGTGTCCCACATGGTATCCCACCGTATGTCCCACATCAGTGGCTTACCACCTGATGTCCCACATGGCATCTCACCTTATGTCCCACATTGGATCCCACCTTATGTTCCACATGGCATCCCTCCCAATACCCAATGACATCCTACTTAACATCCCACGTGGCATCACATCCCATGTCCCACATGGCCTCCTACCCTATGTCACACATGGCATCCCAACCGATGTCACACTGTATTACTCGTAGTCCCACCCCATGTCATCCCATGTCCCACATGACATGGCACTCCACCCTATGTCCCACATGGCATTCCACCATATATCCTACATGGCATTCCACCCTGTTCCACATGGCATCTCATCCCATGTCCCACATGGCATCCCACCCACATAGCCTCCTACCCCATGTCACACATGGCATCCCAAATTATGTCACACTGTGTTACTCGTGGAATCCCACCCCATAACCCACATGACATCCCATGGTATTCCACCCTATGTCCCGCATGGCATTCCACCCTGTTCCACATAGCATCCCACCCCATGTCCCACATGGCATCCACCCTATGTCCCACATGACATCCCATAGGCTCCATAAGAAGTCTCATCCTAGCTATCACAGTCTCTGATTGAGCATACTATGTATGAAAGTGTCAGTTCATATAATAAATTATATTCAAATGACTTGTTGAATACGAAAAAAAGGTGGAGTCAAATAATTATGCCTAATATAGCCCTTGGTGTATACCACATGGTATATAATATCATATGTCCCGCATGGCCCCCATCCATGTCCCACATGGCATCCCTCCTTATGTCTGTATGCAGTCACATCCTGTCACACTCCTTGACTGAGCATACTAAACAAAAAAGTCTGGTCAGTTCATATACTGTAGCAACTGTAGCAGAGTTCAATAATCATGCCTGATACAACCATTGGTGCCCAAAGATTTTGAAGAATTTTAAGGATTTTAAATCTCCTGTGCTACAAGAGAGATGCTTGAGGATCTCTGAAGAATATCAGAAAATTATATCATTTTACAGTTATCTTATCTTCTATAGGAAATATCAAATGTTTTGTAAACTTTTTAAGAAAATTAGTCTTTAATCTGTCTTAAATGTCTCTGAAAAACTAACATTTTGTAAGGAAATTCTAACCTTCCATAAGGATATCTGAAGAAACTTTAACTTTTTCTGAGGAACTCTTGAAGAAACTTTAACTTTTTCTGAAGAACTCGAAGAAACTTTAAGATTTTCTGAGAAATTCTCAAAAAGCTTTAACATTTCTGAGGAAATCTCAGGAAAAACTGTGGACGGCCGGCCGGACGAAATCGCCATTACATAGCTTCGCATTATGCTTCGTATGCTCACCAAAAAGAAGACCCTTTCTTTTCAATACTTCACAAGAGGGATATATAAAACATATCAATAACATTAACCAGAACAAATTTTTCCATACAATTTTTTATGGGGCAAAGCATTTCTTGTGAGGGAGGGGGAATTACCCCTTGTATGAAGCACACAAATACTCATCATAACAAACAACTAGAATGGGAAATACAGTCATGGTTCGCATGCCCATGCAAATTGACACCCATATTATATGACCTGGCCAATTATAAAAATGGCATCTCACACTAAGTCCCACATGGCATCCCATGTACCACATGGAATCTCACCCCATGTCCCACATGGCATCCCATCCCATGTCCCACATGGCATTCTACCATATCTTCCACATGGCATCCCACCCCATGTGGGTGGAAATCTCAGAACGGACGTCGGGCGTCTGGAAGGCCGGAAGGACGTAATCGCCATTACATAGGTTCGCATTATGCTACGCATGCGAACCAAAATGTGGCACTAAATGCAAAGTTTTGTGGCAAAGAAACAGAGTGACAGTATGTATTGTAATTGAACATACTGTATCAAGAACATTTTTTTACAGACCTTATTTTTCTGAAATTTCTCTCAAAAACAAGAAGAGCTGACTTACTTGTTGGAATGACGAATCCCAAGATTGTGCCCTGAGATGACGTCTTCTTGCCCTTGCGCCTTCCCTTGGACGTCTTCTTGGAGTTGAAGTAACAAAACCTGTTGAAATCCTCCCAGTATCATCCCCACTGTAGACAAAGAAGACATGGAACTCCTTTACATAAACATGTTGGTTGGTTGGTTTGTTGATGTTTAACGGCATGGCAACAGTCAGAGTCAAATGTGCCAAGAGGGTGTTAATAAATTATGGTGTGAGAGTAAGGATAATGAGATGAAAGGTTTGTAAGGGGGATTAAGGGGAAAGCAGAAAAAAAGGGGTATGTAAGGTTAGGTGCAGAAAGGGAGGGGAGGAGGGAATTAAATGTGATGGAAGAGGTTGTTCTTGCGGAGAAAGTTGATGATGTTTGAGGAAGAATTTTTTTTGAAATGGTCCGAGATTGAGGATAGTGAGGGAGAAGAAATTTGGAGTTCTGGTATAGGGGGCAGGTTACAAAGATATGCTTCATGGAGAGATCGGTGTTGCAAGTGGGGCAGAGAGGGGCAGGGGAGTCGGATAAGAGATGGGAGTGAGTAAAAGAGGAGTGGCCGAGACGGATGCAGGTGACAAAGACGTCTTCCCTGCGGTTGCAACTGTGCAGAGGGGTGTTGGCCCCAACTTTGGGTTTGATGATGTGAAATTTGTTACTGGTTTCATGATTCCATTAGTTTTGGCAGGTTTTTTTTTATGTAGTTGGAGATGAAGAGACGGAGGTCTGAGTGTGGAATAGTGACAGTAAAAATGCAAGTGAACTTAAGGAAATATTCCCACGTTGTTTTATCAATTTAATCTTTCATATTATGAATTTAGGAACCTATATACAAAGTTTCAGACTATCTTCTTATAACTTTGGAAAAAAAATTTTGAACAGCGAATTTCATAATTCAAAAGGTTTTTGAAAAGTTATGTGACACTTTATTGACGTAGGAGCGACAAATTTTGTGTTGCGAAAGCCACTAAATATGTACTAACTTTGTGTGTGTCACGGTAAATAGCGCATCATTGACAAAATGGAGGGTTAGTATATTACTCTCTCAACTTTGATTAGTTTACCATTAAAATATATAAGATAATACATACGAATAAAGAACTTGATTATTTTACAATCTATTGAAAATGATGTAAATGGTGCAGTAGTTTCAATAGTGCAGCTCTCTATGTTGGAAACTTATTACACCCCCAATAATCCAATAAATGGCTGGATTTGCTTAATTAAACTCTTCCACCAACGTGTTTCAAAAGTTATCTGTGTTATTTCAAAATTTTCATGACCAAGAACTCTTAAAAAAAAAACCATCCTCATCACACCACCCTTTGACTCACCTCCAAGAGGAAACTTCCTCCCAGTCTTTATAGCTCAGGTTAGGGAATATATGACTCATCTTTTCGATTGACTTATTTAATGCCAACTGATGCTGAAAAAAGACGAAAAAAACATAACATTGCGATCCTGAGACCGCATTAAAAATGTGTCCTAAACACCTGATTATTAACAGAAAACTGGTCAGGTGATCATATTACGTACCCCCGCATCTGATTTGCATCACTTGCTTACTTGTGCATTAAATTATATGATACAGTTTCCAACCTCCACGACGCGATTCATTCATAAGTGATTAAAGTAACTTGAATGATTGTTAGGCATGTTATCGTGTCTGGAAATTACCCTGCTATGCTTGAAAGTCGATATTACTTTTGTGGGTTTTTTTAGTTAGTGGAGGTGATATAATGCATGCATCATTAGACAGGTATACCCCCAATTTGGACAACTTTTCAATGCGACGGCAAGATCATTATGACAATTAAAAGCTTGGCCATGAGAGAAATTAAGGTTGAAACAAAAGTAAAAATATCAGTGTCACAATAGTCTGTACTGAGAACTTCATAGATGCAATTCTCCAATCGGTTCCAGGAAGGACAGACTGATTAATGGCCCTAGCAAATCCCTGGAAGAGATATGGCCTTTATCATGTTAGTTAAGTGTGTGACAGGTTTCAGAATGTTCCATAGATGAAAGTAAGTGCAATAACTTCTAAAATATATTTTCATTGTTATGCAAATAATCTAATTAGTATGCACACACAACCCCTAATTATGCTCACTTGAACAGTTTGTTTGTTTGTTTGTTTGTTTGATGCCACCAAGTTACATGAATGATTATTCTACCATTCATAAATGAGTCATCTATGCCAATTATGAAAACTTTTAACCAAAAACATTAACCAAAACTTTAACCTGACAAACATTTTCATTGTTATGCAAATAAACTAATTAGTATGCACATACAACCCCCCAATCATGCTCATTTGAACAGTACCCATGTCCTCTACCCCTATGCCAATTCACATGAATGTACACTATTCATAACTTATAAAAACTTTAGCCAAATCTTTAACCTGACAAATGTTTTCATTGTTATGCAAATAAGCTAATTAATAGGCACACAAAACCCTCCAATCATGCTCATTTGATCAGTACCCATGTCCTCTACCCATATCCCAGGTCACATGAATGTACATCATTCATAACTTAAGTTATGAAAACTTTAACCAAAACTTTACGAGATGCAGACGACGATGCCGGAGGGTAGTAGAATAGTTCTACTATTCTTTGAAAAGTCAAGCTAAAAATGGAATAAGTTATCAATTAACATGGTTTTTAAATCACACTTGTTTCATAATTAGTTCTCTATCATACATATTGAAATGAAAATTCATAGGAATATCCTTTAAGGAGAAATCAGTTGTAAAGAACAAAGAGTTGAAGAATTTGCACCGCTGCTCACCTCCTTGAGACTGGTCTGGCTCCTGGAGCGTCTTGCAACCTTGGATGATTCCTGCTTGTGGTGTAACTTCCTCTTCAATGAAACAACCTCTGATTGTAACATTTCAACACGGCTGGCCTTCAAAACCCCCTCAGATTCAAGTTTGCTACATTGAGCTTTTAATTTCCTAGGAAGAAATTTTGAGATAGATTAAACAAAAATAATAATAATTATAGGCTATCAGTAAAAATTGTGCAGTTTTTCAATTCAAATGAAAGTTGTTTTTACAAATTATTTGTAACATCAAAATTTAAATGGGAACGCATGTCCATATATGCTAAGGCCAATCAATCATATTTAGTTTCACTTGAGGACAAACTGTAAGTTTAAATTGCCTACAACATGCACTGCACTTCCCTTTTAAAAAACTACAAAAATAAAACAACAATTAGGTCCTGAATCAAATCTAGTGATATCATAACATATCGATTTTCGCGATATCACGAGTATCTCTTTTCCTATGACATGAAATATGCATCTTGCGACATATCGAGATACCAAAAACTAAAACTCAACTAAGAAATATAGGCTAGGCTACTAGGCTAGGCTATTTTGTACATTACAATTCTAATGTTACGGTACTAAATCTAAAAGTCAAGTGTAGGCCATTAAAAATGTGCAAAATAATCGTGAAACATAAAAACTAATTAAAAATCGTCCTCCGTCATCCCACACTGGCACGCACTGATGTAAGTTGGCAAAAAGAACAAAAAATTGGTCCAGAATGTGCCGCTCAGACTCTCACTTTAATGATACATGGTCACGCTGGCTAAATTACCAAACACGTTCGTGATGGGTGATGAACGTGATAGTCATGCGATCATGTTGTCTGCTAGATCTGCAAATCATTTGTTTTTGCATATCATGAAAAATTGTAACTCCATGATCATACAACGTTAGTGATATTAACAATGTGTCGTGAGTAAGTTTTCTTGGTGAGTAAGTTTTCTTGGTGAGTAAGTTTTCTTGGTGAGTAAGTTTTGTTGGTGAGTAAGTTTTCTGAGTGAGTAAGTTTTCTTGAAAAGTATTGCGATATACATTATATCACGATATTTTACTCCACAATAATCGATACATGATAGAGCCATATCACGACAGCACTAATAAAATCTATCATCAATTTGATGGATCTCGAATGTTTTCTTTCACATTTCCCTGAATTAAATGCCTGACAATAAATAATGTCATCAAAGTAAACTACACATTTGTGTGCTCATCCATCATTAAGTACTTAAGCAGGTGAGGTATCAATTAGAAAAGTTGAATACAAGTTTTCCCAAAATTTGTTTGTTCCTACCTACCAATCCAAGATTTAGAAATTAAAATTGGAATCTCACAACTATTTTATTTTGGCATAAAGGAAGTGACATCTTATTCATTACCATGACCTCATTGGGTAGGATGAAGCATATCTTATAATGTACTGATTATTTCTTTACAATTGATTAGGTTATACCCCATCCCATAGTACACTACACACATACAGTCTGAAGTTAATGAAAATCATCAAAAATTCTGACCTGGCTTCTCTCTCTGCCTCGGTGCATCGTGATTTCAGGTCATTGACCTTAATCTCCATTTCCTCTACTGCTTGTCTGCTATGAAGAACCTACAAAAAAAAAAGAGGGGGAAAAAAAAAGGGGAGAAAAATGTTTGTTTGTTTGTTTGATCGAGACAAAAGTGATTGATTATTGTAATGTCATTTTTTACTGATGTGCCTACTCTCAATTAAGTGGCAGCAGCTTTGCAAAATAATGCAGCCAGAATAGTTACCAAGAGTTATCATCTCATTCAATTATTCAGGATTTTGACAGATTTATGCTTGCTACCTGTTTCCTACAAAAATCAATTAAAAATTTCAGAACTATTGTATAAATCTCTGAATAAATATGGTCCTGGTTTATTTGCCCAATATTTCTTGCTACAAAACAACTAGATACTCCCTCAGGCCTGATGACATTTAGTGTTGTAATTCCCAAATCAAATCTTCATTTGGTCATCCTCTTATAAGTGAACAAGGTCCAGAACTAGGAAATAGCTTACTGTACCTGTTTCAACAAAATCTGTACAATCCTTTCAACAATCCCAACATTTACTACAGACTTGTCGTTTTGATTGTGCTGTCAATATTGTAACTAATCTGTAAAATGTTACTATTATCTTATTTTTATTTGCTTAAATTTTCTTAAAAAATATGTTTGCATGTATGACACACTCGTTTGAATAAGTATTTTTGCATAAGTTATACAAATTCTATAAACTTCTTGTCATGGCAAAGTCCACAAGTCAAAGGTTACTTAACATGTGCTTTCCCTGGCATATACCTAAAAGTTTCAACTAAAAACTAAAACTATAATTCAAATACCTCTGCTTGAAGATTCTCCAGCGAACTTTCACTTTTCTTAGCCCTGTCTCTTTCTTTTTCCTCCTTCTTCTTCATTTCCTTTAACTTTTTAATTTGAAATTGCATCTCTGCATAATTAGAGAAAACAAGAGTAAACAGTACAGAAATTCACTATTCTTTAAAATGATTAGCAGTTTTTTAAATCAAAATTCATTGGGAACATTAATCATCCACATATACAATATGAGTAAATGTATGAAGCAACATAAAAGATTAGTTGAGTGGTCAAGCAAGCTCATTTTATATGAAAGAGGACTTTAAAAGAAACAAAATTGTGAAGAAACTACTTCAAAATCCCATTCCATCAAGAAGATATTCAAGTTTAAAGCTCTGTCTTATCTATGTACAAATGACTGGTGTAGTAAAGTCTTCTATGGAAGGTTAGAGCCTCCATCCTCACATTCTTAACAATTGTTCATGTATTTTAAAGATATTTCATTTAAGTGTTTTACTATTTGAATTATTTTTTCTTGAATTTTCGTCAGGTGGTAAATAATAATTACCTTTACAAGATTCTGATTTACTACTTTCATGACATATCCAATGGTTTTTAAGCCACAAAATTGCAGAACAAAATATGATAGAATACATAAAGACTTTGAGGAATTGAAGCTGTGATGTCACAACTAGACTGACACCAAACTTTAAACTGAAACATCTCGGAATAGGATTTTTAAATACTTTTTCACCATTTTGTTTCTATTGAAGTCCTCTCTCATATAAGGTGGACTAGTTTGAACACTGAGCTAATAAGCCCAAAGCCTTTTATTCAAATTCTAAAACCATAAATTGGAAATCAGGAAGTAGAGTATACAGTAGGATCATAAAAAATGTGTAATACCTGCTTCTGTCATGTTGATAGCCAGTTTCAGATTCACCCAAAGCAAACATTCCAACACAATGTAAGGTTATCTATTATCAAAATTATGTGCAATTTCACAAAAATTTCCTTTTGCACGTTGAAGATTGATTATTTCTGCTCAACCACATCATAAAATAGAAACAAGTGAATAGCAAAATGATATTCTTTTTATCATGACTGGAATTTATTTCAATGCAATCTTTACTTGTTGTCTAAGACATTTTGACAAAAAGACAAAAGTTACCTTTCTTGTCCTCTTGAAGGCACAGAGCTAAATCTTCAATTGTGCAGGCGTCGGAGGCAGTCTGGACTTTGAGCCTATCTAGCTCCTCTTCTAGATTCATCCTGAAAAAGCAGGAAAATAAAATGGGTTTTAGGGAGTTTCTTATCCCGAGCTGAAAATGAAAATGACCTTCACAACCAACAAAATGAAATGTTTGAAACTGTATGTTACAAAGGGCACCCAACATGAGTTTAATAAAATAGATAGATTTTTTTTTTTAATCATAAAAAAGTATGTTTTTTTCCGCAGTTTGATAAATATCCCGGCCAGATGCCCTGAACAAGCAAAAATTGAATTCTGTGCAAGATGGGTTCAAAAAATTAATCGAGGAATTGCCCATGTGGGCAAGTTGCACATACAGCTATAAAACCTTGAACTGCTTAAATCACTTTCTTCTGTCCTCAAGGGCAAGTAAAATTTGTCTCTGATAGTAAAGGAACAGGTAAATGAAAATGGTTTATAAAGTGGTTACCTGGTGAGTAAGCATTTGTTTTGTAGTGAATTGTCGAATTAAGGTGGTGTCATTACAACAACAACAAAAAGCTATAATGAATGTGTTTTCAAAGATAGAGGGGAGAACAATTGACAGGGATATATATATACCCTGGTATGGAAGTTACATAACCTTTAGTTCAATAAGAATTACAATCTCACACAATTAACCTTTCCAAGTCCGGGAATAAGTCACACCCACCATAACGACACAGTAACTAGGTGGGGCAAACAAACCTCAAATGTGCAATCATGCATGACTAATGTATTGACATTTAGATGTTCATGTGGCCTGCCACAAGGTTTGATCCATTTATGGTACTTCTAAGGATCTTTAGAGAGTTTTTAACTAAAGAAATAAACACAATTCTGTTTGCTAACCACTCTGGGTAATAGGAATCGTATTTACAAAGCCTGCTGGCGCAATTTTTGTTCACTATGATGTCGTCACTCAGTCTTGTGTGTGCAAAAATTTGTTTAGTGCAACAAATTGCATTGACTCTATGAATGTGTGCCGCTATCTAGCTGTACTGTGCCAGTAACGCGTAGGTTTTTTTGCCCCACTTAGTTACACAGGTTTTGTTGCTAAGCAAATTCGTTCGGTGATTGGTTGAAAAAGCTGTCAATCATCTAACTTTGAGAGCTTAATTGAAATCTCACACTTCTTAGTTCATGGTCACTGTAAGGGCCAGAAATTTTGTCCCTTAAATAAAAACATCCACCATAGGGGCAACACTTTTGGAATAAACCTTATTTGAATTTAAAGGAAATGTTTAAGTAAATTTGTCAGTCAAGTTTATCTTTTGCAACTGGTCAGATTTTCAAATCCAGGCAACTCAATGACTTTTTTGCTTTTCAGACATCAAGGATCATTAATGGCTCCACAATTCTATGATGGTATACAAGATTCCATTTTGAGGAATAGTTTGGGTATGAGGAAAATAAGCATATTCATCCCCTCAAGGAAATTAATGGGGGAGTGGAGAATACCCCCTGGAATGCATTCTATGGTCCAAGTAATCCTTCAGAATCAACACTGACGTGAAGAAATACAAAATACAACAGTAATTGTGTTCAAAAATACATCTTCTACATTACGGAATGTAGATCATTAACATGCCAGATTGCATTAGAATTCCTTGTCAAAGATTAACAACTGAAGTGATCTTAAATCTTGTGAGAAATTGAAATGACAGATTGTAAAAATATACAAGAACTGACTTTTCTTGGAGTATCTCAGCCGTTCTCTGCTTGTAGTAGGTCAGTTCGTTCCACACAGCATCTGAGTCTTCCTTCTGCAACAATCGGGGGTCAGCTCGATATGTGACTTTCTTTTTCTTTTTTCTACATTGGATTAAATCAAGTTTTTACACTTTTGGGCATTTAACAATAACAAAACAAGATAACAAGTCAGCGACGTAGTTAGAAATTTGAAAGAGGAGGAACTACCTCTGTGAAAAAGTATTTTGCATCAGACACAATCAGATTTTCCATAATCATACGCTTACAGAACTAATCTCTACTGGGAGGGAGAGGAGGTAAGAGTTCTCTTTGCCTGAAAAAAACCTTTGGAACTTTTCACCTAAATAATTCTGTCTGACTTTTTTTACCTGTTTTCTAAATGCTTTGAATTTAGAGGAGTTTCTTCAGAAAACTGAACAATTTACTGATTTTTTCGGAAATTGGCTGAATTTTTGGAAAATTAACAAAATATCTCAGATAATTGGCAATAAGAGAAGCTCAGCTCAAAGCCCATAAATCAGTACATGCATAATTAAACTGTCATAGTTATTCATTAAGTCACCACAGGAGGAAGTGACCACTCCAACAGTTCTTCCTGGCTACGTCCCTGTCATTTATAGATACATGTAAGTGCCAGGGGCAAACGCAAATTTTCGTCGGGCAAAATTGTCTTACACCCCACAAATTTGCATTGATACGTTAAAGTTTCATTAATAGTTACTGCTAATCTGCCACGAAATGTTTGGGCAATTCCCTTCATTTTTGAACAATTTTTGGAAAATTCCCTTCATTTTGAGGAAATTCCCTACATTTCAAGAAATTCCCTACATTTCAAGAAATTCCCTACTTTCAAAAAATTCCGTACATTTCTAGAAATTCCCTTCATTTTAGGAAATTCCCTTCCTTTTCAGACTATTTTGGGAAATTTTGCCAAAATTTCGAAAATGTTCTTCAATTTACTTCCACTGCTTGTTAAAAGTCTCTTTTCTCTCCTGTCCCATTCAAAAAAAAAATCCGGCACCCATAAAGGGGGAAGGGGGGAGCGGATGTTGGGTGGCAGAGTGGAAGTAAGAAGTAGGTGCAAGGGTGGGATAGGGAAAGTCAATGGACAAAGGACATAAAGAGTGCGAGAAAGATAGTTAAAAGGCAAAAAAGGGTTTGTCAATGACAATGTCATACATAAGTGACTATTTCTTCAGGGTACATGCAAGACATGGGCGATGCTCAAAGAAATTTGATCATCCCTGTCACATCAAACTTGTTCATTCAAAATCCATTTTGTAACTGCTGTTATTAAACACAAACTGCCAGAGAATAAAGAAATACAGGACAGTAGACAAAATGATGATGATTTGGATACTAACAAACAAGTATACAACATTGAGTGCACTGTTTTGAGGTACACAAATTTACCAAGAAACAGGAACCTGGGATTTATACCTGATCTGTGATTTGTTTGTTTGATGAGGGCTTAACAGCACCATGACAACAAGGGTCAAATTGTTCCTGAGAGGTCAGATCATTCTAGAGGTAGGAAGGAAAGGAAATAGGAGAATGAGAGAAATTCAAGAACAAAAGGTCAGAAAGCTGTGATCGAGAGGGGAGGTGCATGGTTGAAACAAAAACAAAGTAGAGAGGGGGTGGAAGAGGAGAATTAAATATGGTTGTAGAGGGAAGCATGATGAAGGAAGGAGATAATTTTATTCGGAGGATTTTTCTGGAAGAACTCAGCAATTGAGTTGTGGGGAGCGAGGGAAGCTCTGGAAAGGTTGTACAGGGGGCAAGCAAGGAGAACGTGATGGATCTGTGATGTGCATGCCGCCACTGATGATTGAGTGTGCATAAATTGGCATTGACAAGTGGGAAACATTACAGAATCCTTTTAAAAACCTTGTTACAAAAGACCTGGGTATTTGTGGTGAAGTGGGATACCGGATGTGTAAGGTCGTTGATCATTTCTTACTAAGGTCTGTTTTCTAAGGTTTTGTGTAAGCAGTTTGTTTAAATCTATTAGTGAAAGAAATGAATCTCACCCGCTGTGCTGTTCGTATGTCTGTATCTGTTCCTTCACCACGTTGTACGCTGACTGCAAGGACTGTAGTCGTGTCAGTCGCCCATGGTGGGCACTCCTCATCTGTGTTAATTCCTCCTCCTTAAATGACAAAAAGTGGATGCAGCATTATTGCTTGTAAGGACTTACTGTTCTGTACAAGAAAATCTTCAGAAGAAGTTAGTTAGTTTTTTTTGTTTTTGTTTGATGAGGGCTATAACGGCACCACGACAACAAGGGTCAAATTGTGTCTGAGAGGTTAGATCATTCCAGATAAAGGAAGGAAAGAAAATGGGGAGATTGAGAGAAATACAAGAACTAAAAGTCAAAAAGCTGGGATCGAGAGAGGAGGTGCATAGGTCAAAAAAGACAAAGTAGAGAGCGGGAGGGGGTGGGAGAGGAGGACTAAATATGGTTGTAGAGGGAAGCATGATGAAGCAAGTTTGTTTGTTTGATAAGGGCTTAACGGCACCACGACAACGAGGGTCAAATTGTGCCTGAGAGGTTAGATCATTCCAGAGGTAGGAAGAAAATTAAATTAAATGACTTGTTCCTGAAATCAAACTTTAAGGACAAAAACATTCAACTTCATACACTCAAAAATATCATCATCATCAGGTCGAGCAAACTCTGCCATCATTGATTAATTTCCTCCACCTGACCTGACCCAGTAGTCCATGGATGCTGGTAGGTTTTGCTTTTACAAAAATATACTGCAGTATAAACTGCAACCAAAAAATAATAATTCCTTAAATTAAATAATAACAGAACATCCTGTATATCAATCTTCATTACATTCTTACAATGCATTCTTAAACTTGGTAATGCCATTAATGAACAGGTCACAGGAAAAGATATCCCTTAAAGGAATATTCCCATGGATTTTCATTTTTCCATATATAATAGAGAAAAGTTATAGAAACAAAGTGGTGTAAAAAAACTATGTTAATATTTTATTCCATTTAGAAGTCATAACAATTTAAAGAGTACAAAAATGTTCTTAAAAACACCTCGTACAGTATATGTCCTCAGCTTGGTGATGTCATCGAGGCAAATCCAGCACAGTTCTTATGTATTTATTATAAATTTAATCAGACCCTTTTTTACATTATTGAACAGCATTTTTGGTTCATTAGAGAGATAGGGTGGAATTATACCTACAGGAAAACATTTGTTTTTTTGGTGTACGTCACATTTTCAATAAGAAAAAATCAAAATAGTTTTTAAAGAAATGCAAAAGAAGTTTTTTTGAAATTGCCTCTATGACATCCCAGAAGTTGCCAATCAGTCACTTTTGTCCAAATTCAAAAATACTTTAAAAATTCATAACTTCTAAACAAAATAAGATATTAACAGTTTTTTCACCACTTTGTTTCTAAATTTTTCTCTATCATATATGAAAAAGTGAAATTCGATGGGAATATTCCTTTAAAGAAGTCAGTTCTCTTTAGAACTAAATCCTATAGCTTTAACAGAAACCACTTTACTTTTTAAGCCAGGCTTCAACACTTTATATATTGCATCCTACAGCAATTGGATGATTTCTAGTTTGAAATATGCAATTGGGATACAAGTAAAAAATACCAGCATAACTTCATCAATCCTTATTCAAGTGTTTGAGTAAGCCCTTTCTCCTCCCCTGCCCCTACACACACACATACACACACCTACTTTCATCAATATCAATCTTCTTGAGATACATTTTTGGAAATCTTCCAACAAACAACCAAATACAAAATTATGTCCAACTTTGATGGCAGAGGGTAAAAAGAGGAAATGAACGATACCAACCTTTAAACGCAACAATTTCTTCAAATCTTTTAATTTCCTTCTGTCGTGACTCAACGGCTCATCCTCATCATCTCCACCGTGGTTGTCTCCAGATTTGATCATTTGGTCCTCATTGAATAAAGCTCTGGATCTTTGGGGAGACAGGGACTTGGTTCTCCTTCTTTTTAAGCTTGATACCTATTAAAAGGAGGAAATATGAATATTCAAATTAAATATGAATATTCAAACTAAATATGAATATTCAAATTAAATATGAATATTCAAATTAAATACAATTATTTAAATTAAATATGAATATTTAAATTAAGTAAAGTTGAGATCTTGAAAGTTTTGCAACAAATGTTGGCTTGAGCACTCTGATTCTTAGGTTGAGGAAAATTAATATTAAATTTGGGTAAATTTTAAGATATTCAAAACAGATGCCATGTTTCAAAGTAAAAATCATTGATTTCATACTTTGCTTTAAATAATACTTTATGCAAATTACTTAAATGCACAGTTAAATCTTGGTAGCAAGCCTGGGAGAATGCACAGCTGTTGCCAAGAGGAACAGGAAACTTTCCATAATCTTTTCAACAATTTTGTATTTTCTTGCAAAATTGTTACTCAGGTTGAAAATTTGTCGCAATAGATGAAAAATATAAAACCGCCCCCTCCCCACCCACGATACCATTTTAAATTTCAGAAGTGAGGTTCCCTTAGATAACAATTATTTTATCTTGCAATCTTTAATTCTCACTTACTAAGACACCTTATTGAGAGCAACTTCCTGCTTTTACATCACAAGGGGTTCCTTTGCTAATCCCAAATTATTGGTTCAAACACGGGGCTCCTTTGCTTCACATTCAAGAAAGGGTTGCATGGGTACACTTTCAACAGCACTTACAAAACTGTCTGACATATTTCTATCAAAGATCTTATTAAAGATTACATGCAAAATCACGATTTACTGAAAATATGAAACTAAATTTCTTATGTGTAAACAGTTCTTGATATCTACAAATCTCTCAATCTTTAAAATTTTGAATAATACTTGTGGTCACAAGAGAATAAACACATACGCTAATATCATGCTTCATCGCTACATCAGAGTCAATGACGATATTACTCTGTTTTGAAAACCTGTGAACAAAAAAGAGAAACAAAATTTTGAAGTATGGGTGTCTGGCACAAAATGGATTATAAATCACAAAACAGAATGTGACTGCATTTCTGGCATTCAGACTTGCATTTATCTACAAGTACTATAACTGAAATAATACTCCTCCAGAATTATTAAAATTTTGTTAATGATAATAATACAAATACAGCATGGTAGCGTCACACACATATGAAAACATATGGGGTCCCCCACTAGGGGTGGACTGGGAGGTGGAAATATTTTGGACCAGATTTACCAATGACGCACAATATACTAACTGGAGGGGGAGAGTCTGAGAGACCACACTAAACACGATTTCAGAAGACATGAAAAGTTTTTAATCTGCTGCAGTGCACTATTTAATTGGTTTTAGAGCAAGTTGGGCAGTTCATGTGATATAATCTTGCTGTCTGCGGCATCACCGGCACAAGTCTAGCAATGCTTCGGACCATGTCTGCTGGACCTATAGGCCAGTCCGTCCGAGGTTCCTCCTAATACTTAAATACTTCTTCTGCATGCCTAAGTACAATTAGCCTCTCTTCTATAAATATTCAAATTAATTGCAATTATTATCATGGACACTAAATATGCATTTTACTAAAAAAAGATTTCAAGACTTTTCCTCAATGATTTGTATTTCCATGTCAAAGCTACATTCTTTCAGCATTTCCTTTCTTTGGTAGGTCAAAGTAGTTGAACATGAAATCAACACTTTCTAAATTTTGTAACAACTCAATCATACTGTTACTCTTCTTTCCAATCATGGTTATTTTCTCCTAAATTTTCCCCAATTTGCAAATAAATAAACTTTTTAACCATAATGATGATAACTTTTTAACCAAAATGATGACAACTTTTTAACCAGAATAATGATACCTTTTCAACCAGAAAGATGATTTCTTTTTACCCAGAATAATGATAACTTTTAACAAAATGATGGTACCATTTTAAACAGCATGCTGATACCTATCTAACCAGAATCACTGTAACATTTTAAACTATATTTTAAAGCTTTTTTGTATCTGCATATATTGTGGTACTTATTTGTAATATTATGCTACATAAATACTGTACATTATTATCTATACCTTATCAGAATGATAATACATTTTTAAACATAATGATGATACCTAATTAACTATGGCCTAATACCAATCAAATTTTAAATACCTCATCTAAACAAAAATACATTCAATTAGAATTGTTAATCCACACCTTTCAGTCCAGGGAGACTCAATGTTTTTGTCCGTCAACTCTGTTGTCTGGACAGCTGCTTCGGTCAAGTTCTTCTTTGATCTCTGGGAGTGAGGATCTGAGAGAATCCTTTGGAGGTTTTGTTCTGATTCCTGAACTGCTTCAAACCTGGCTTGCAGCTCTTTATTCATCTAAGGTCACAAAAGGAAAACAATTTACATTAATTCAAATAAACATGCTAGTACATTGAAAATATTTTATGCAAGAGGTACCTGGTTCAATTCCTGTTGTGAGCAATGCATTGTGTCCTTGAGCAAGGCACTTTATTCTACTTGCTCCAGTCCACTCAGCTGTAAAATAAGTACCAGCACTGCTGAGGAGTACCTGTAATAGAGGGATTTCATCACGTGACTCTAACTCAACTGGACTCCATTTTGCAGGGCAGCAGCGTTGCATTTCACGCATTTTCACACAGGTCAGTCACATCACACGTACAACAAACATACTACATGCTAACCTACCAGTACCAGTTCAGTGAATTTTACTAATTGCAATTTTTTGTTCGTTTCCGATTTTACTTCATATTAGTTTATATTTTTACAGGGTGTACGAAGAGTAACTTTAACGTCAACGCCAGCTTATTGTTCGTTATACTCAGACAAAGCCTACATACTTGATATAAAATGCTCGCTGCAAATCCTAGTGTGAACCACAGGTTCAAGCTGTCACATCGTACAGAAGAAACCCACTTCGAACGTCGATCAGATGGAAATCAAGAAAATGTCTTTTATTCCTCCGCACACATCTATTAGTGCAACCAATGGCAGTGTACAGCAGACGACAGTGGTTTTTCCAGACAAAATGGCAATGTAAACAAAGTCATGTGACCTCGTGACGTCAGCTGAAAGACCCTTATAGACTGGCATCCCGTTCGAGGAGTAACATATGCTCTATGCTCTCATCCGCTTGTGCCACGGAAACCGGGTATAAGCACTAACCATATGGTTCTAATGGCTCGAATGGATTAAACTTTAATCGCGAAAAAACACACTGTAATTAAGATTTTTCATTCTTTTTTGAAAAACTTCCGCAAGCATTCAGAACAACCATAACGCAGTCAAGTACTACAGACAGTAACGGCCAAATTGACAGGAGAACATTTTCAAAGAAATTTTCAATATGCTTCTTCAATAAGAGAAACACAAAAGTTCTGCATTGTTATCAGTAAGCTACTGCTCTCAGTCCCAAGATACCTGTCTTCCAGCTAAGTTATATAAATGTTTAAGATCTATTAGACACCATAAAAGTAGCAACAAATTTCACCAACATTGATTAAACATTGACCATTTTACAGCATTTTAAAACTCGGACATCAACTTGCATATTTTATGCATAGTTGAAATGTACTTGCAGGGTGACCTTGGTATTTATTTTCTTGGAAATTATTTGTTTTTTAAATGTCTACCATAATTCTTTGAAGCAGTGCAGCAAATTCTGACAAAAAGTTTTTGATTCTTTGCCCCAATAAAATTCTAACAGAAATATACTTTCTCAATATTTGTAGGAACTAAGATTTAGGAAAGAAATTTAAGGAATTACATCACAGATTTTTAGCTTTCCACCCGTCATACACCACAAATTTTGTGTGAATTAAAAACATTTTTCATAACTCAAAAACTAAAAAAGTTTTTTTTTTCTTCAAAAATCAAAAACTGATCTGCTCAGATGTTTAAGGAGACATAAAGTCTGACATAATCCTTTTTCATATGATAGAATTAAAAATAACAAATTTTTCTGACCAAGTTTCATACCCCCTTAAGCAATCAAACACAATTTGTATAATTATTAAAAACTTTAATTCTATTACTAAATAGTGCTATGGGAGCTGCCATTTTGATTTCAAAACATGCAGATTATGATGTCATCAGCCCAACAGGATGTTGGAAATGCTTTGTATTTCTTTATAATCAAGATTTCTAGGTTATGAGAAATGTTTTTTCTTTGTAAGGGTCAAGGAATTTGTTGTGTATACATGAAATTAAGAAAACATTCTGTTAAAATTTTGTGTCACATCATTTTGGAATAGAAACTTCAATCACATTTATAAAGAAATACATTAAATTCCCTATGTCCCTATTGGGAAAATTATGTCATCATGCACAATATTTCAATACAGAATTGAACAAAATGGCAGCCTCCATGTGTCAACTTCAAACATGAATAACTTGAGATAGAAATAAGATTTTGACTTGCTGTTTGTGGTAGTCCGTTAAGATTTGTATCCTCTATCATATAAAATATGAAATATTAAATAATGATTGTATCAGACTTTATGTCTCCTTTGAAATACTCTTTTAACCCTTACTCTACCACGCGGCAATATTATCACCGTTTTGGGTGCCCCATCTTTGACTCCTCCTCCCGAGCACATTTTCAAAAAAGTGCTGGTAGAGTAAGGATTAACCAATATGAAAATTGTTACTGATGTCCATTCAATCATCAGCCCTTGATTACCCATTACCCTACCACGCGGCAATTTAACAAACATCATGCTGGTAGTGACTAAACCTTTTTCTCCCTTCAACTGACATGAAAGTGACAGAACTGACTGACACTTTACTGCAAACACGCCATGCCTCTCCTCACCTCATGAAGTCACAAAATAATCTAAATGATACAACAATTTTTATATCAAAAACATCATGTGACATTAAACAAACAGGCATGAAATGAAACAATATTCAAATCATACTCACCGCTAAATAATTTGAAGCTTCAATTACATGGGCATTTTCTTGAGTCTTTAGTACTAGAAGGAAAATTATGATAAAGAGAATATATTCAAACGAGAAACATAATGAGAGACAATTGATATTGAAAGGATATGTATTAGTCATTTGGGCTGGTGGGTATCCCCTGTTATCTAGTACAAGCAGTGAGCAGTAGACAATTGATATTGAAAGGATATGTATTAGTCATTTGGGCTGGTGGGTATCCCCTGTTACCTAAATACAAGCAGTGAGCAGTAGACAATTGATATTGAAAGGATATGTATTAGTCATTTGGGCTGGTGGGTATCCCCTGTTATCTAGTACAAGCAGTGAGCAGTAGACAATTGATATTGAAAGGATATGTATTAGTCATTTGGGCTGGTGGGTATCCCCTGTTACCTTAGTGCAAGCAGTGAGCAGTAAACAATTGATATTGAAAGGGGACACATTAGTCATTTGGGCTGGTGAGTATCCCTGTTACCTTAGTACAAGCAGTGAGCAGTAGACAATTGATGTTGAAAGGATACATATTGGTCATTTAGGCTGGTGGGTATCCCCTGTTACCTTAGCACAAGCAGTGAGCAGTGGACAATTGATATTGAAAGGATACATATTGGTCATTTGGGCTGGTGGGTATCCCCTGTTACCTTAGTACAAGCAGTGAGCAGTAGACAATTGATGTTGAAAGGATACATATTGGTCATTTAGGCTGGTGGGTATCCCCTGTTACCTTAGCACAAGCAGTGAGCAGTAGACAATTGATATTGAAAGGATACATATTGGTCATTTGGGCCGGTGGGTATCCCCTGTTACCTTAGCACAAGCAGTGAGCAGTAGACAATTGATATTGAAAGGATACATATTGGTCATTTAGGCTGGTGGGTATCCCCTGTTACCTTAGTACAAGCAGTGAGCAGTAGACAATTGATATTGAAAGGATGCATATTGGTCATTTGGGCTGGTGGGTATCCCCTGTTACCTTAGTACAAGCAGTGAGCAGTAGACAATTGATGCTGAAAGGATACATATTGGTCATTTGGGCCGGTGGGTATCCCCTGTTACCTTAGCACAAGCAGTGAGCAGTAGACAATTGATATTGAAAGGATATGTATTAGTCATTTGGGCCGGTGGGTATCCCCTGTTACCTTAGCACAAGCAGTGAGCAGTAGACAATTGATATTGAAAGGATACATATTGGTCATTTAGGCTGGTGGGTATCCCTGTTACCTTAGTACAAGCAGTGAGCAGTAGACAATTGATATTGAAAGGATGCATATTGGTCATTTGGGCTGGTGGGTATCCATCCTGTTACCTTAGTGCAAGCAGTGAGCAGTAGACAATTGATATTGAAAGGATATGTATTAGTCATTTGGGTCGGTGGGTATCCCCTGTTACCTTAGTACAAGCAGTGAGCAGTAGACAATTGATATTGAAAGGATACATATTGGTCATTTGGGCCGGTGGGTATCCCCTGTTATCTAGTACAAGCAGTGAGCAGTAGACAATTGATATTGAAAGGATACATATTGGTCATTTGGGCTGGTGGGTATCCCCTGTTACCTTAGTACAAGCAGTGAGCAGTAGACAATTGATATTGAAAGGATACATATTGGTCATTTGGGCCGGTGGGTATCCCCTGTTATCTAGTACAAGCAGTGAGCAGTAGACAATTGATATTGAAAGGATACATATTGGTCATTTAGGCTGGTGGGTATCCCCTGTTACCTTAGTACAAGCAGTGAGCAGTAGACAATTGATATTGAAAGGATACATATTGGTCATTTGGGCTGGTGGGTATCCCCTGTTATCTTAGTACAAGCAGTGAGCAGTAGACAATTGATATTGAAAGGATACATATTGGTCATTTGGGCGGTGGGTATCCCTGTTACCTTAGTACAAGCAGTGAGCAGTAGACAATTGATATTGAAAGGATACATATTGGTCATTTGGGCGGGTGGGTATCCTGTTATCTAGCACAAGCAGTGAGCAGTAGACAATTGATATTGAAAGGATACATATTGGTCATTTGGGCTGGTGGGTATCCCCTGTTATTACCTTAGTACAAGCAGTGAGCAGTAGACAATTGATATTGAAAGGATACATATTGGTCATTTGGGCCGATGGGTATCCCCTGTTACCTTAGTACAAGCAGTGAGCAGTAGACAATTGATATTGAAAGGATACATATTGGTCATTTGGGCTGGTGGGTATCCCCTGTTACCTTAGTACAAGCAGTGAGCAGTAGACAATTGATATTGAAAGGATACATATTGGTCATTTGGGCCGGTGGGTATCCCCTGTTACCTTAGTACAAGCAGTGAGCAGTGGACAATTGATATTGAAAGGATACATATTGGTCATTTGGGCCGTGGGTATCCCAGTGAGCAGTGTTACATATTGGTCATTAGCACAAACAGTGAGCAGTGGACAATTGATATTGAAAGGATACATATTGGTCATTTGGGCGAGTGGGTATCCCCTGTTACCTTAGCACAAGCAGTGAGCAGTAGACAATTGATATTGAAAGGATACATATTGGTCATTTGGGCCGGTGGGTATCCCCTGTTACCTTAGTACAAGCAGTGAGCAGTAGACAATTGATATTGAAAGGATACATATTGGTCATTTGGGCGGTGGGTATCCCTGTTACCTTAGCACAAGCAGTGAGCAGTAGACAATTGATGTTGAAAGGATACATATTAGTCATTTGGGCCGGTGGGTATCCCCTGTTACCTTAGCACAAGCAGTGAGCAGTAGACAATTGATATTGAAAGGATACATATTGGTCATTTGGGCTGGTGGGTATCCCCTGTTACCTTAGCACAAGCAGTGAGCAGTAGACAATTGATATTGAAAGGATACATATTGGTCATTTTGGGCTGGTGGGTATCCCTGTTACCTTTAGTACAAGCAGTGAGCAGTAGACAATTGATATTGAAAGGATACATAGACAATTGATGTTGAAAGGATACATTTGGTCATTTTGGCTGGTGGGTATTTTACCTTAGCACAAGCAGTGAGCAGTAGACAATTGATATTGAAAGGATACATATTGGTCATTTGGGCCCCTGTTACCTTAGCACAAGCAGTGAGCAGTAGACAATTGATATTGAAAGGATACATATTGGTCATTTGGGCTGGTGGGTATCCCTGTTACCTTAGTACAAGCAGTGAGCAGTAGACAATTGATGTTGAAAGGATACATATTGGTCATTTGGGCTGGTGGGTATCCCTGTTACCTTAGTACAAGCAGTGAGCAGTAGACAATTGATATTGAAAGGATACATATTGGTCATTTGGGCTGGTGGGTATCCCCTGTTACCTTAGTACAAGCAGTGAGCAGTAGACAATTGATATTGAAAGACAATTGGATACATATTGGTCATTTGGGCTGGTGAGTATCCCCTGTTACCTTAGCACAAGCAGTGAGCAGTAGACAATTGATATTGAAAGGATACATATTGGTCATTTGGGCGGTGGGTATCCCTGTTACCTTAGCACAAGCAGTGAGCAGTGGACAATTGATATTGAAAGGATACATATTGGTCATTTGGGCGGTGGGTATCCCTGTTACCTTAGTACAAGCAGTGAGCAGTGGACAATTGATATTGAAAGGATACATATTGGTCATTTGGGCGGTGGGTATCCCCTGTTCCCTTAGTTACCAGTTTGAGCTGGTGGGTATCCCCTGTTCCTTAGTACAAGCAGTGAGCAGTGGACAATTGATATTGAAAGGATACATATTGGTCATTTAGGCGGTGGGTATCCTGTTAGCACAAGCAGTGAGCAGTAGACAATTGATATTGAAAAGATCCATATAGCACAAGCAGTGAGCAGTAGATTTGGGCAATTGATGTTGATATTGAAAGGATACATATTGGTCATTTGGGCGGTGGGTATCCCCTGTTACCTTAGCACAAGCAGTGAGCAGTAGACAATTGATATTGAAAGGATACATATTGGTCATTTGGGCGGTGGGTATCCCCTGTTCCCTTAGTACAAGCAGTGAGCAGTAGACAATTGATATTGAAAGGATACATATTGGGTATCCCCTGTTACCTTAGCACAAACAGGTCATTTGAAAGGATACATATTGGTCATTTGGGCATGCACAAGTGGTATCCATTTGGGCTGGTGGGTATCTGTTACCTTAGTACAAGCAGTGAGCAGTAGACAATTGATGTTGAAAGGATACATATTGGTCATTTGGGCCGGTGGGTATCCCCTATTACCTTAGCACAAGCAGTGAGCAGTAGACAATTGATATTGAAAGGATACATATTAGTCATTTAGGCCGGTGGGTATCCCCTGTTACCTTAGCACAAGCAGTGAGCAGTAGACAATTGATATTGAAAGGATACATATTGGTCATTTGGGCTGGTGGGTATCCCCTGTTACCTTAGTACAAGCAGTGAGCAGTAGACAATTGATGTTGAAAGGATACATATTGGTCATTTGGGCCGGTGGGTATCCCCTGTTACCTTAGTACAAGCAGTGAGCAGTAGACAATTGATATTGAAAGGATACATATTGGTCATTTAGGCCGGTGGGTATCCCCTGTTACCTTAGCACAAGCAGTGAGCAGTAGACAATTGATATTGAAAGGATACATATTGGTCATTTGGGCTGGTGGGTATCCCCTGTTACCTTAGTACAAGCAGTGAGCAGTAGACAATTGATATTGAAAGGATACATATTGGTCATTTGGGCCGGTGGGTATCCCCTGTTACCTTAGTACAAGCAGTGAGCAGTAGACAATTGATGTTGAAAGGATACATATTAGTCATTTGGGCTGGTGGGTATCCCCTGTTACCTTAGTACAAGCAGTGAGCAGTGGACAATTGATATTGAAAGGATACATATTGGTCATTTGGGCCGGTGGGTATCCCCTGTTACCTTAGCACAAGCAGTGAGCAGTAGACAATTGATATTGAAAGGATACATATTGGTCATTTGGGCCGGTGGGTATCCCCTGTTACCTTAGCACAAGCAGTGAGCAGTAGACAATTGATATTGAAAGGATACATATTAGTCATTTGGGCTGGTGAGTATCCCCTGTTACCTTAGTACAAGCAGTGAGCAATAGACAATTGATATTGAAAGGATACATATTGGTCATTTGGGCTGGTGAGTATCCCCTGTTACCTTAGTACAAGCAGTGAGCAGTAGACAATTGATATTGAAAGGATACATATTGGTCATTTGGGCCGGTGGGTATCCCCTGTTACCTTAGTACAAGCAGTGAGCAGTAGACAATTGATGTTGAAAGGATACATATTAGTCATTTGGGCCGGTGGGTATCCCCTGTTACCTTAGCACAAGCAGTGAGCAGTAGACAATTGATATTGAAAGGATACATATTGGTCATTTGGGCTGGTGAGTATCCCCTGTTACCTTAGTACAAGCAGTGAGCAGTGGACAATTGATATTGAAAGGATACATATTGGTCATTTGGGCCGGTGGGTATCCCCTGTTACCTTAGCACAAGCAGTGAGCAGTAGACAATTGATATTGAAAGGATACATATTGGTCATTTGGGCTGGTGAGTATCCCCTGTTACCTTAGCACAAGCAGTGAGCAGTAGACAATTGATATTGAAAGGATACATATTAGTCATTTGGGCTGGTGGGTATCCCCTGTTCCCTTAGTACAAGCAGTGAGCTATACTTGACGGAATACCAATCCATTGCAGGCTAACTTCCCATCAAGCTGGTACTAATTTCCCATATAAATGGACTGCAATCGGAAATGAAGTATCTTGCTAAAGAACACAACACAGGTACCTGGGAATCTAACCCAGTAGCCTCCCCTTGAAGTATGAGTCAGAGACATTACCACTGGGCTACCACACCTCACTCCTATAGTGATATAAACATCTCACTCAGTGTGCACTATATGCTGTACATATGCACTACTACTTGCAATACTGAGTGATACATCGCTATACAAACTTACACTGCGATTATCAGTTTGGTCTATTAATGCAATTATGCTGTTGCAAAATATGAAGTCTAAACCAAAAGAGATCAAACTTATGACTTCTGAATCTGACCACAATAGCATCATAAACTTCTTTAATCCTTTTGAACTTCCTTAAAACATTAAAAATGATTTAATAAAATGAAATATCAGGCCAAATTGCTAATCGTGTCAACTTGACTCACTTAAGTTTTGAGTACATACACAACTATTGCTCATTTAAGCTGATTGTACCTGAACTCTTTTAAAAACATTTAACTGTGTTAGTTGTTTTTATGCAAAGCACCCTGAGCATCATTTATGGTGGAAACCGGTGCTTTACAAGAATGCTGATTGATTGATTGATTTACATTTGATTGATTGATTGATTGATTCTTTTTTCTTTTTTTTTGGTGGTGGTGGTGTTAGTTTGGGCTTTTTATGGGGTACAGTAACTAACCTTTCTTAGCCCGTAATCTTGTTATGTTATGTTATGTTATGTAACACTGATGTTTTTCAATGTTTGAATTTACACACTTACCTAAGATTTTGCATGCTACAACACTGAGATAATATTTGACAATATTATAACGTGAAGAAGGAATACTTAGTTTGCAACACTATGTTTGCGGGTATTCTAGTTTGTAGTCACTGTAGTCAGGTGATACTTAGATTGCAACACTATGTTTGCGGGTATTCTAGTTTGTTGTCACTGTAGTCAGGTGATACCTACTTGTTTGGGTTTCACTTTGCAGTGATTGAAGTTGGGTTATCACTTGCAGTTGTTCCGTTGTCTGTTCCACCGTTTTCTGGTAGTTCTTTTTCATCTCAACAAATTTCTTTCTAAAACAGAAAATGAAATTAACAAAAGAGTATATGAAATTCAACATTGAATTGCTTTAATGGATATAAATGACTTCACCATGCATCTTGCCATACATGCAAAATTTATAGAAAAACATTTTTAAGTTTGATATTGCTGACCTGAGTTTGTTGAGGTCTTTCTCCATGGTTGTCGCTACCTCTTTCCACTGGTCTCGCTGCTTCTTCGTCTCCTCCAGTTCAATGTCTGAGAACTCATGCTGAGAAAAAATCAGACGAAATACAAAGTTCAGAGCCAACCTTACATTTGTAAAATGCACGTTTGATACAAGACGCGACAATTGCATTGTAGTGCACTGTTATAATTTGTTCCAATTTGCCAGCGAGTTGTTCATTGCAAAGGTGTGGGAGTGGACCAATTAGGAAGTATAACAAATGCAATAATATGACAACAAATAAAACATACATGCTTATTGATTATACACAATACAAATCGCTTATTGACTATAAACATGACTGACCTCATTTGCGGCTCTCTCTGCTGTTTTACCAATTCGGGCAAGGTCCACCTCAAGCTCCTATTATGAAGGGTAGAGAATCATTTATTCAGCGATCTATGGGTAGCTACCACAATTTTCTATTTTATTTCACATTAAAACAACTATACATGTAAGAGTAAAGCAGAATTAAAAAGTTGCAGATGGCATATTCAGTTTCTGAAATTATGGCTGCTTTAAGTTTGAGGATATTTTAAAGGATTGGAAGATATTCTAGACTCTTCATGCATTTCTTTAAACTTCTTTCCTTAATTCCTTTAAAAATATAAAAATGTTCCAAAGGCCTGTTGATTGCTATGAATAAAAGACCAAATCTCCTAGAAACTTCCCTTGGTGTGGTGGAGGATTTAAAAACAATGGATGTACATAATGAAATAGGTCATTAACACATTCCAAATTTGCATACAAAAGTTGCATAATAAGATTTGGTAATTCATGAAAAAACATAAAGTGGTCAATAATTGACCAATTTTGATGGATTTTGTCACTATTTACAAGGATTTTGATATATTTTCACACGTTTCCTGTACATATTTACATACCTTCAATAGCAAAAATGAATATCACAGATCTTCACAAAAGATTAAGCATTATCAGTTCATATAGGCATATCATCTTTAGAAGCCATTACTCAATTTTTTTGAGCTGAAAAACTTTGTTTGCATATTACAGTTTATTCAAATTCAGAATTGCTATTACTGATAAATGATAATTCGATACCGATTCAGTCACTAAATTATTCATTATGGAGGAAGGTTTAAATTTAAAAAAAAGTAATAGAAATAGTCCGGCAAACTTGTCATATTTTTATGATTTATAGAACAACTGCTTTTGTGGGATAAGGTTTATGGCTAAACATGTACTGGATGATAGAGAATAGGAAAACAAAATTGTGAAGAAATTATTCTGGTACAGTATCTTGTTCTGTGCAGGTGATAGTGATTTCAAACATGTAAAAGTAACATATCACCTCCACTTTCGAAGTCTGTGCACTGGTAGCAACAACTTGAGTTTAACAGTGGGACTTCATCACGTGACTCTAACTCATCTGGAAGCCATTTTGCCGGGCAAGCGTCATTGCGTTTCACTTATCACACAGCTCAGTCACAACACACGTACAACAAACATACTGCATGCTAACCTACCAGTACCAGTTCAGCGAATTTAATTGTTTTTGTTCGCGGCGGCAATTTTACTTCATATTTTCCTAATGTTTTATATATTCACCGGGTATACAAAGAGTAACTTTTACGTGAACGCCATCTGATTGTTCGTTATATGCAGATAAAGCCTACATAACATGCATAAAGTGCTCACTGCAAATCCTATACCGAAGGTTGAAAGACGTTGCGTCGTACAGCAGAAACCCACTTCGAGCGTCAAACAGGATCAGATGGAAATCGAGAAAGCCTCTTTTTATTTCCCGGCACACGTCTATTAGTGCAACCAATGGCACAGCAAGAATTCGGCACAATTATCTCACAACAATTATCTTACAAGCAAGCGTTTGTAAGTCTAAATAAGTGTACAGCAGACGATTATTCTCACCGGACAAAATGGCGTTGTAAACTACTATAAACCATGAAAATAGCAAATAATAAAAAAAAACATCAAAATCGGTTAAAAATTGGCCATTTTACAGCTTAATGAAGAACTTTGTTCAACTATGGGCAAATATACAAATTTTTGTGTTACTTATGTGATAAATGAATGGGACAGTCAATATTTTCTTATGTAAATCCATTGTTTTTTAGCCCTCCGCAATTTCTCTTTGAAAAAAGGGAAGATAATTTTGATGAAGAGGACATGATCTTTACAATACCCCAACCAACCTCAAGCTGGAGAACAGATTTTGAACATTTTCAAGGTCTGAATTTTTAAGGGAAGAAATATTAAAAAACAAAAGCGACTTTCAGGTGTTTTTCTGTTCATATACCACAATGTTTTCAAAATTTTAAACAATTTTCAAATTTTTGATTATTCATAACTTGAAACTATGCATGCTGTTTTCAAAATTCAAATTTAATGCTCTTTTTGGTGGTAAAATTTTTGTACCTGTCCATAAAGCTTTAATGGCAATTATTATTGTATTAATTTCAAATTATTTCAATTTTCCTTTTACTAACCATATATCATTATTCAATTTTTTAGATGGTACATGGTAATCCCAGTTACTAACCATATATCATTATTCAAGTTTTTAGATGGTACTTGTTAATCCCAGTTACTAACCATATATCATTATTCAAGTTTTTTAGATGGTACTAAATCCCACTTACTAACCATATATCATTATTCATTTTGTTTAGATGGTACTTGTTAATCCCAGTTACTAAGCATATATCATTATTCAATTTTTAAATGGTACTTGTTCATCCCAGTCACTAAACATATATCATTATTCAATGTTTTTAGATAGTACATATTAATCAGTTACTAACCATATATCATTATTCAATTTATTAGATGGTACTTGTTAATCCCAGTCACTAACCATATATCATTATATGTTTTTAGATAGTACTTGTTATTATTCATATATCATTATTCAATTTTCTAAATGTTACTTAATAATCCCAGTTACTAACCATATATCATTAATCAATTTTTTCAATGGTACTTGTCAATCCCAGTTACTAACCACATATCATTATTCAAATTTTTAATGGTACTTGTTAATCCCAGTTACTATTCATATATCATTATTCAATTTTTTAGATGGTACTAGTTAATCCCAGTTACTAACCATACATATTATTCAATTTCTGTAGATGGTACTTGTTAATCCCAGTTACTATTCATATATCAATTATTCAATTTTTTAGATGGTACATGTTAATCCCAGTTACTAACCATATATCATTATTCAATTTTTTAAATGGTACATAATAATCCCAGTTACTAAGCATATATCATTATTCAATTTTTTTAAATCAGTTACTTTACAAGATTCCAGCTGTTTACAAAAAAACTTCCTTGACATATCTAATGGTTGTAAATCACAAAACTCAACAAATTATTTTATTAAAATACAAACCTTTCAGGAATGAGAAATTGCTATGTCATTTCTAGTCTGATTTCAGTCATTTGATTGGTGCAGTGGTTAAGGGGTCATACTCGTATGCAAAAGGTACCAGTTTCGATTCCATCATGAGCGTTGCATTGTGTCCTTGAGCAAGGCATCTTACTCTACTTGCTCAAGTCCACTCAGCTGTAAAATAAGTATCAGCACTGCTTGGGAGTTAATCTTCGATGGACTGGTGTCCTGTCCAGGGGGAGTTATGTACTCTCATCCATTTGCGCCATGAAAATCAGGGAATAAGCACCGGCCCTATGAGCCTAATGCGCGGATGGTTTTAGTTTTCAGTCATTTGTACTATGTGATAAAATCTGTCATGCATACCTTGATTTTAGCTAAAAGGTGAGCGTTTTGTCTGTCACTTCTATCTAGCTCCTCCCTGCTCTCTTGTACAGATACAGAATAACTATCCAGCTGTCGTTTCAGTTCTATGTAAAGGAAAGATATACAAAACGTTTCAAAGTAAATTGATCAATAAATCATTGCTGCAATGGTCAGACATGTCCTGTAATGGTCAGACGTCCTGTAATGGTCAGACATGTCCTGTAATGGCCAGACATGTCCTGTAATGGTCAGACATGTCCTGTAATGGTCAGACATGTCCTGCAATGGTTAGATATGTTCTGCAATGGTCAGACATGTCTTGCAATAGTCAGACATGTCCTGCAATGGTCAGACATGTCCTGCAATGGTCAGACATGTCCTGCAATGGTTAGACATTTCCTGCAATGGTCAGACATGTCCTGCAATGGTCAGACATGTCCTGCAATGGTCAGACATGTCCTGTAATGGTCAGACATGTTCTGCAATGATTATATATGTCCTGCAATGGTTAGACATGTCCTGCAATGGTCAGACATGTCCTGCAATGGTCAGACATGTCCTGCAATGGTCAGACATGTCCTGCAATGGTCAGACATGTCCTGCAATGGTCAGACATGTCCATTTTGTATGAAAAAAAGAAAATAAAGAAATGTGAAGAGACTAGATTAATATCTTCTTTCCTTCAGAAGAAATTAAAGTTGAAAATGTCCTGCAATGGTCAGACATGTCCTGCAATGGTCAGACACGTCCTGTAATGGTCAGACATGTTCTGCAATGATTATATATGTCCTGCAATGGTTAGACATGTCCTGCAATGGTCAGACATGTCCTGCAATGGTCAGACATGTCCTGCAATGGTCAGACATGTCCTGCAATGGTCAGACATGTCCTGCAATGGTCAGACATGTCCTGCAATGGTCAGACATGTCCTGCAATGGTCAGACATGTCCTGCAATGGTCAGACATGTCCTGCAATGGTCAGACATGTCCTGCAATGGTCAGACATGTCCTGCAATGGTCAGACATGTCCTGCAATGGTCAGACATGTCCTGCAATGGTCAGACATGTCCTGCAATGGTCAGACATGTCCATTTTGTATGAAAAAAAGAAAATAAAGAAATGTGAAGAGACTAGATTGATATTTTCTTCCCTTCAGAAGAAATCAAAGTTGAAAAATAAAGTTTACTTGAAAACGACTGGCACAGAAAGTCTACTTTAGACGATGAGTGATGTCACACACTCACTTTCTTGCAATTGTTTGTCTTCTATTGATCTATTGAAATTTGGTTTAATTGCTTTTACCAAGAAGCGTAAATTCGCAAATGGACTCTCTGCGCCTAATGGTTCAAGAGAGTCAATTTTGATTCTTTATCATGGAAAAGTTGCATGACGGTGAAGGTGGCATTTTCAACAAAGTTCTAGGATAATCTCCTCGGACAGTGGTTTACGCGCTGCTAAGTTGACATCACAAAATTAAAGCAGCGAGAGTGTACATGGTGTCAGGCCTCAAACTAGGTACAGTAAATATGGAACATATGTGCACAGTACAAGTACATGCGCATATGCCTTGTCCTACAAAATCCTCAAAGTCAACTCTTTGAAGCATTAGTCACAGAGCGTCTGTTTGCATATTTATGCTCCTTTCTTTTACTAATTAAAGCATTTTGAAAACAAACATTTATTCAGATGGTAAATGACAGTAACCTCAGTACACGTTAACATATCCAATGCTTGCAAATCACACAACCTCAAAAACGTTTTCAATATTGAAAAGAAATTCTTGAAAAAAAATTTCAAGTTATACTAAATCTTATTTTTTTTTTTTATCATATGGGATGAAAATGCTTGACATGTACTTATCAAACTAAAGAAAACCAACCCAGGTAAGTTGGTCAAATAAAATGAAAAATATGGCACAATGTTCCAATCACCCATCAAATTTATCACAATGTAAATGTAAGTCAAGATAAACTTAGCCCGCTAAGCGTAGTGGGATATTTACGAGACTTATACTTACCTTCCATGCGTTAGAATCAGGTCATGTGACCAGATTGCATATTAATAGCATGAAAGGTGAGGTATAACTAAAAGTAAATATAAATACTACCATCAAATTCTGAATATACTTCCATCAGGGAAATATATCAGAAATAAGTTACTGCAGAAAAAAAGTTTTTACTATTAATACATCTTTTGCAAATGTCTAATTTTCTGATATTCACCAAGTGAAAAATCATTTTTAAATCATCTAAAGAAGATTAAATCAAATCTATGCACCTAATAGAATATGTCTTACATTTAAAGCTATGGTATATGTCATGTGATAATGCATCTGACTCACCACTGTTCTCCTTAAGGAGCCTCTCACACTCCTGATGTTTCTCCGTAACCTGGTACTTCAAATCTCGGGTGGATTCTTCAAACTGACAAAATGATGCAAAGAGACTTAATTTCTTGGCTTCAGAGTATTAATCATTTGGCTTACATACAAGATATGTTAGTTTTCAATTCCAATTTTTGTGTTGGTAGATAGGAAACCTATTTTTCCACTTCTATAATTGAAACCTTACCAGTAGCTTAATAATAAAAATTAAATAAGTACAAAACTGTTTATTTCATTTGGAGCTTCCGTGCAAACCAGTTTGATAAAAGTTGTTGGCACATTTTCATAGGATACTTTAGAGAGAATTGAATTTTGGAATTTATTTTCTGAAAATGGCAAAGAAATTTTTACAGTTTGCACTTAAGTTGGCAACCAGAAACTCAAGTTGTACTTTATTTTGGCCTCCAGCTTAGTGAGGTTAAGAGAAGAAGACAGGAAAAGCCCAGTTATTCAAATAAGACATACCCTTAAGAAAATAAAATTGCACCACTAATACACACCCACGTACAGTGTATTCGGGTACATACATGCTTTATATACAAGCCCCAAAATAAAATTGCTAATTATTAATGATGAAAATTATCAAATGAATTATTATCAGTCAAATTATTAAGTGAATTACATAATCAGTCAAAAAATGTTGATTGGGCGCTTATTAGAGCAGGGACTCTAAATACGGTATATTCCTGCAATACTATCAGTTTACGGACACATGAAAAACAATTAATTTTCATGCATTTAGTGCATACAAATTTTTCTCTATTTTTTTGTTAAATTGTGTTAAACAGGACAATTTGATGATTTTAACAGATTTCTATACTACAGATTAAAGGAGACATAAAGTCCGACATAATCCTTATTTCATGTGATAGAATTGAAAATAACAAATTTTCTCACCGTGTTTCATAAGTCCCGAAGGCAATCTAACACAATTATTTGTAATTACTAAAAACTTTAATGCTACTACTTAATAGTACCATGGGAGCTGCCGTTTTGATTCCAAAATCATGCAGATTATGATGTCATCAGCCCAGCAGAATGTTGGAATGCTTTGTAATTCTTTACAATCTACCTCAAGTTTTCTACCTTATGAAAAATTGTTTTTCTTTTGTAAGGGTCAAGAAAAAAATTATGTACACATGAAATTATCAAGACATGCTGTTAAAACTTAGTGTCACATCATTTTGGAATAAAAACTTTAATCACATTTATAAAGAAATACATTATGATATCATCATGCACAATATTTCAATATAGAATTGAACAAAATGGCAGCCCCCATGTGTCGATTTCAAACATAAATAACTTGAGATAGGAATACGATTCTGACTTGCTGTTTGTGGCAGTTGGTTAAGATGTTTGTCCTCTATCATATGAAATAATGATTGTAATAGATTTTATGTCTTCTTTAAATATACACAATAGTTTGTTTCATATGCACCTTGCAGGGTTTGGATATTGTGCCAATAGGGATTTTAAATACTGTTTGTTTGATATCCTGTGAAAAGTGAATTTTGTCAGGAGTTTGGACTAGAGGTTTATCTTTTCAATCACAACACTAGCCCATGGTTTATCTTTTCAATCATAATACTAGCCCATGGTTTATCTTTTCAATCACAATACTAGCCCATGGTCTATCTTTTCAATCATAATACTAGCCCATGGTTTATCTTTTCAATCATAATACTAGCCCATGGTTTATCTTTTCAATCACAATACTAGCCCATGGTCTATCTTTTCAATCATAATACTAGCTCATGGTTTATCTTTTTAATCACAATACTAGCCCACGGTTTATCTTTTCAATCACAATACTAGCCCATGGTTTATCTTTTCAATCACAATACTAGCCCATGGTTTATCTTTTCAATCACAATACTAGCCCATGGTTTATCTTTTCAATCACAATACTAGCCCATGGTTCATCTTTTCAATCACAATACTAGCCCATGGTTTATCTTTTCAATCATAATACTAGCCCATGGTTTATCTTTTCAATCACAATACTAGCCCATGGTTTATCTTTTCAATCATAATACTAGCCCATGGTTTATCTTTTCAATCATAATACTAGCCCATGGTTTATCTTTTCAATCACAATACTAGCCCATGGTTTATCTTTTCAATCATAATACTAGCCCATGATTTATCTTTTCAATCATAATACTAGCCCATGGTTTATCTTTTCTATCACAATACTAGCCCATGGTTTATCTTTTCAATCATAATACTAGGCCATGATTTATCTTTTCAATCATAATACTAGCCCATGGTTTATCTTTTCAATCACAATACTAGCCCATGGTTTATCTTTTCAATCATAATACTAGCCCATGGTTTATCTTTTCAATCATAATACTAGCCCATGGTTTATCTTTTCAATCACAATACTAGCCCATGGTTTACCTTTTCAATCACAATACTAGCCCATGGTTTATCTTTTCAATCATAATACTAGCCCATGATTTATCTTTTCAATCACAATACTAGCCCATGGTTTATCTTTTTAATCATAATACTAGCCCATACAACACATCATATTACCAATACAGAGACAGAAAGAAAATGATTATGAATAAACCAATACTGATATAGAGCAAAGAATACACACATCATTATTTAACCTCAATTGCTTCCAATTGCTATAAGATACTTTTTCATGTATAATTCATGTATATGCACTGAGTATGCAAACTACAGATAAAAACAATACTTTGTATGGACAATTAAAAAATTCATCTACAAGATATTTCTGATTTAAATGCAATCTTACCTTTGATTTCACCTGTACTATTTCTGCAACCAATTTATCTTTTTCTGAAGTCAAACTTTCTTTCTCTGAAGTCAAGCTTTCTTTTTCTGCAACCAAGCTTTCTCTGTCAGCTTCAAATTTGTCTCGTGATTCTTGAAACTTTTTGATGCTGAATGAAATAATCCAGTAATAGAAGTCTATCACTAAGCAGTGGGATGTGATTTTAAACAACACGTCTTTTGACATCTGGAACTGAACTGGATTTGATTGGTTTGTTGATGTTTAATTTGATTTGTAATTAAAATTTTAGAATATAAGGACATTGTTATAATTTCATTGATGACTTCAGTATACTATTCCCCAACCTCACTATCTCTTTCCCTCCTCTCCACCCCTCCCCTCCCTATTCAATGTTGACCATTGTTAATGGGGTTTTTTGGAAATGATCTTAAAACACAAATAAATTCAACACTGAAAGAGGGGAGGGGTAGGAAGTTACAATTCTCAGAAGAAAAAATTAAAATTAAAATAACACTAACATATGTAGTTCTCATAATGCTAAATTGATCCAACAGTTTTTTTTCCAAAATCAGACATGTGAATTATTTATAAAAGTAGCTAAAATTCATCAATTTTCTCATCAAATTAGCTAAGTATTGTCAATTATGCGGAAAATAGGTGAAATTAACTTGGAAAATAGCTGCAATCAGCTGAATAGCTGAAATCTCACATGCTGAAATTGATCAATTTTCTCATCAAAATAGCTAAGTATTGTCAATTAGGCAGAAAATAGGTGAAATAAGCTTGGAAAATAGCTGCAATCAGCTAAATAGCTGGAGTCTCACATGCCTGCAAGATTGTGGAATACCTTATTTGGTTCCAGTTTTACATTCATAAGCGCAAAATGCAAAAGATGTCAATTAATTTTGCCCTTGTTTCGAAAGATACAAAGCTTCTGTTGAAAGCTGGGAAGTATAATTTAACTGTAAACAATCGCATGAATGACTTTTTACAACAGTGGAGGTCTTGTCGTGGATATATATCGATTTTTGAGGATTAATCATATTTTATTTGTTTTTATGATTTTGATCAATATCTTTTGTATGTGACACATTTGCCTTTCATGCTTACTATTCATCATTAATGTAATGATCTCCTTCTATGTCACTTCATTGATTTGCAAGACTTTGAGAAGAAACAAACACAAAAATAAAAATATTACATTAAGATACAAAAAGGTGAATAACATATTTGGTTCAACAAAAATTTGAACAGACAGTTGTTGAAAAAAAGTGCCCTTTATAATTACCTATCACACAAGTCTACAGAAAATCATGATTTTGATGATGTTCAGAAATACAGGTTGGTTTCACTCATCACCCTGAGCTCAGAATTCTTGCTTTATTCATTTCTATGGGTTTAACCAATATGACATGTTAGTCTTCACAGAATGTGTTGCTTCATCCCATAGGCATAACTGTACTAGGTGGCACCCAACTTTTACAATTTACCTTTCTTTGAGTTTCACTGATTCCTCTTCATGCTCTCTCTCAAGCTTTAAAGAAAACAAAATAAAATGATAAACTTCAACTACATTGAGTTTGTGACAAACAATTCACATTTAAAAAGAAAATTTATCTACAGTATTACAAACATGGGACAGAGGTATTACAAAGCAGTGACAGAGGTAGAGAATTCAACCAAGATGGGAAGTTGAGAATCCATCCAAACAGCAAAACAATGTTTAAAGGAATATTCCTGTAATTTTTCGTAACCTTTCATAAAAAAGAACAAAAAATAGAAAAGATTTAGTACAAAAATCATGTTGACATGTTATTCCCACTGGGATATAATCCAATTTTAAGGTTTACAAAAAATGCCAATAAACGAATAGGAAAAGGCTCAGTATGACATCACAGCAACACATTCTCAAACAAAGGGTATGTATTTCATTAAAATCTATTATCCCTTTTTATTAATAAAACCTGCTAGAAAAATCAAATTGATGAAAGTTAGGTATTGATATACATTGCCAAATAATACCCTACTTCAATAAAAAAAATAAAAAATTAAAGTTGTTTCTAATCATACAGAAACAACCAAATAACATTCAAAGAAATATCCAAACATTTGCAATGGTATTGTCTCTATGACATCATCAAACACGAATTCATCACACTGTACAAAAACTTTAAAATGCAATTGGGAAATCTTTAAAAAATCCTTATCTCCTGAACAGAAAATGATATCAACCTGATTTTTGTACCAAATTGTTTCTAAAAGTATGTTCTTTCAAATCAAATTTTACTCTGGACCAACCCTCAACCCATAGCTGACACAGGCAGGAAAAATTGCTGTTCAACATATGTTTTAAGAAAATTGTGCCCAACCCCCCCCCCTCCCCTTCATTCTACATTTCTTCTGCACCACAGTATTTAACATTACCTTAGTTTTCATATGAAAACTAATAGTTACTTGCAGAGATTAAGGAGATCACAAAAATGCATGGAGTCCAGACACCACTATTCCTTTTACTGGCCAAAATGAGACAACTTTCTGAAAATGATACAACTTATCTTTGCAAATCAGAAAACTTCACACAACTCAGACAAACTTAAAACTGAGGTTCCTCATCTCTAAACCCTACAGAACTGAAATTACAGGAATGCCAGGTTGCATTGTTCCTTCTTTGTTTTGAGTTTGGTAAACAAGGTCAACTTGTCTTGGCCAAGTAAAAGATAGGGCCGGTCCATGAGGGATCATGAAACGAAGCAAACAATCTTCATTTTCAAAAATTATTTCCATAACAATTTCAAAAATTATTTCCATTACATTTTCAAAAACTTATTTCCATAACAATTTCAAAAATTATTTCCATAACATTTTCAAAAATTATTTCCATAACAATTTCAAAAATTATTTACACAACAATTTCAAACCACCACTGGTTGCCAACAGTTGCAGTCTTATACTCACTCCCAGATACATCTTTTTTGTTTGTCACATGATGCTGCTTTTGCCACGCAATTGGCCCACTGACTGAAGCTGTTGTGAAATAATGGCCCTTCGCAAAATTTAATTAAAAACCCTTGGACATAACAGATAGCTAAATATACATGTATCCTTTAAACCGTCACTTATTCTTGGCAATACAATTAAAAAGAAAAATAGTGCATAAATTGCTTGCAGTATAAATATCACTCGGGTCTTACCCTTTCAAGGTCGGCAATCCTGTCATCTTTGATGTGGAGTATCTCCAAAACTTTTCTGTCTTTCATCTCTGTCTTCTCCTTCTCCCTGATATCGAAAAAGACAAACAAAAATTCAAAACTTTGATGAACTTATGTAAAAAGTCCCAATTCGGTTCACATTCATTACAAAGACTTGTAGATAAAACAAGTTTGTTTATGTACATTACAGAAAATGAACTCCTACATATATCGAACGAAAAGCTTGAGACTTTACAGAAAGTTTAGAAAAACTTGTAAACATTAACACAAATACCTTTCCAAGAAATTATATCAAAATAATCATATAAGGGTGTTTCAGCTGACGTCATGAGGTCACATGACTTTGATTACATCGCCATTTTGTCGGTTTGCTGTACACTTAATTAGACTTACATACGTTTGCATGTTGTTAAATAAGATTATTTTTTGTAAGATAATTATGCCGGAACCCTGCTGTACCATTGGTTGCACTAATAGATGTGTGTCGGGGAATAAAAAGACTTTTTTTCGATTTTTATCTGATCCTGATCAACGTTCGAAGTGGGTTCTTGCTGTACGACGCTACGGCTTAGGCTAGGTCTCATATGATTTGCAGCGAGCACTTGTAGGCTTTATCTGAGTATAACAAACGATCAGCTGGCATTAACATTAAAGTTACACTTTGTATACCTGGTGAGTATATCAAACTTAAGGAAAATATGAAGTAAAACCAGAAGCAAACAAAAAACTACAAGTACTAAAATTTGCTGAACTAGTACTGGTAGGTTAGCATGTAGTATGTTTGTTGTACATGTGATGTCACTGAGCTAGCTGTGTGAGACATATATGAAAAAAACCTTCCTATTCCTAACCCACCCACACATCTGTCCCCAAACCACACCCAAATAAGCCTTCATAGGTTCCGCTTTGCTTATACAGCTAAGCACAGCTCTTTTTTTAACTAAAAAAAGTATATTCAGGCGGGAGGGGTAACTGTTTTCCCAAGGGATGTTACAAAAGGAAAGAACAGGAGTTCTAAGGCGTTACAACTTGGGGAAAAGATAAAACATCGTTTGCCAAAGCAAATCCCTCTGCAAAAATTGTGAGAGATGATTAAGAAACAATGGATTTACCTATGCAAATACTGCAGAGATGCCTGCCTATTCATGTACCATAAACCTGCACATTTACTTATGTCAACCACAACTAATTATCATATAGTAGAACATCAACTCAGAATACAGTACCATCTTGATGAATAAATGATTCAAAACCTGACCCCTGAAGGTGGGAAGGTAGAATGGGGGTGCACGTGCCAACCCACGGACATAAGACGTCCAGAGCAGGTTCTCTTTTGTTTGACATATTTGATTTTTTTCAATTTCAATTAAAACTTAACTTTTAAATAACTTTTGTTTTTCCTCCTTTTTGCATTTCCCATAACTTTTTGTTTTAAATGTTTTTAAGTATAACTTTCTTGCAGGGAAACGCACAATCGGTTTTAATGAACTTCCTGTGTGTTTCCCTTAGTCTCTTTTCATATTGTTCTGAATGTATATATGAATTCTGCATTTTACTATGTTTAATTCATAATAAGTAATTATGTACACATATATGTAAATTTTAAATGACGAAAAGATGACTTGAATAATGTTTATGAAATTGAAAATTGAGTTTAAAAAGCAAGGATTACCTTTTTGCATAATTGCACTAGCAACTTCCGACCTCTGTGCACACTTGTTAAAAATTTATCTATCAAAATACCTCAGTATAGAGTAAATGGTGCAGTTGATGCAAAGTTGGTAAATGGCTAAGCCCAATATGAATATTCATGGCATCGAGTGTTGTTTAAAGACTTTTATAACTTATGCCCTAAAAGACACAAACATTAAAAAAGCTATAAATCTGTGGAATTTCACATTTGCTTATTTTCTAAACTACCATGCCCTGATATTATCGCTGTTTTGGATTCCCTATCTTTGACTCCGCCTCCCGAGTGCATTTTCAAACTAGAACGGTAAACACTATCATGGTTCTTATGCCCATGCTAATTTACACCCATATCATATGACCCAGCCAATTATAAAAATATCTTCTCAAACTTAGTCCCACATGGCATCCCATGTCCCATATGGAATCCCATGTCCCACATGGCATTCCATGTCCCACATGGCATCCCATGTCCCACATGGCATCCCATGTCCCACATGGCATCCCATGTCCCACATGGCATCCCATGTCCTGCATGAAATCCCATGTCCCACATGGCATCCCATGTCCCACATGAAATTCCATGTCCCACATGAAATCTCATGTCCCACATGGAATCCCACATCCCACATGAAATCCCATGTCCCACATGGAATCCCATGTCCCACATGAAATCCCATGTCCCACATAGAATCCCATGTCCCACATGGAATCCCATGTCCCACATGAAATCCCATGTCCCACATGGAATCCCATGTCCCACATGGAATCCCATCCCATGCCCCACATGACATCCCATACCATGTCCCACATGGCATTCCACCATATTTCCCACATGGTATCCCACCCCATGTCCCACATGGCATCCCACCCTATGTTCCACATGACGTCCCATAGGCTCCATAAGAAGTCTCATCCTAGCTATCACAGTCCCTGATTGAGCATACTATGTATGAAAGTGTCAGTTCATATAATATGCAAATAATATGCAAATGGGGTTAAATAAAAAATAAAAAATATGACTGCGCCTCCCGAGCACATTTTCACAAAAATGCTGGTAGAATAAGGGTTAAATTATGAATATTCAAACAATTGTTTTTCTTTGATTGCCTGGATATATTTTGGATATTCCAGGCTTAGTATTTAAAGAGCACTAGACCAAAAAGTGAGGGTGTATTTCTAGGGGACCCCCAAAAAAAAAAAATGCTAATCTGGCATGCAATGGTATAGCAATTTTCTGGTTAATATAAATATTCAAGTAACCTTTGCCCTTATGTTGTCTGTGGGCTATAAGGGCATGAAGTGTATTGTTCTATTGTGGACAATAGATCAGGTGAAATTCGCAAACATAAGTGCCCTCACTTGTCGGTCTAATGTTCCTTTAAGACCTCATTCTACAGACATCACATGTTTTTATGATTGGTAAGTATGAACATTCATTACATAATTGCCTACCTCTGTAGTACTAAGCTGATAGCTTGGGAGACATCGGGGTTGGCCACCTGAAGTCTCTTCCATAGCGACCATACAAAATCCTTGTCAGCCTTTGGAAGAAAATACATAAAACTAAACTATTTTTTTAATATAATTCATACAGTATTATCTCCTTCCCTTCCACAATATTCACAGAAAATGCAATCAATTTGAAAAAAATATCAATCAATGGTTTTTATGCTTTAACATGTATTTAATATATTTACGAATGCGAATCTATCCTAAATATCTCAAACAAGGACCATGTCCCCAACGATGAACTCCGTAGCAGAATTCAACTAGCCATTGGCCCTTTAGAAGACTTTCTGTCAAGTGTTTAAAAAAATGGAAGCTAAGATGGCTTGGTCATGCCTCTAGATCTGCTGCCCTGACAAAGACAATCCTGCAAGGTACCTTGCCAGGAAGCAGAAAGAGAGGCTGCCAAAGAAAAAGGTGGGAGGACAACATCAAAGAGTGGACCGGGTTTGAGCATTTGCAACATCCCAGAGAGCACAGAGAACCATAACCAGAGCTTGTCAGAAAGTCATCAATGGTGTCCTAATGACCAGCTTGATTACGGATGAGTGAGAGTATTTACAAGCATTAGATGTATTAATTAGGTTTCTTCTTGATATCTAGGAAACACCAACAAATTACATTCCTCATCAAACAGCATCAATCAATCATACGTTACACAACCTTACCTGGCACTGAGATAACTCTTCAGATAATGCCTGGTTTTCAGCTCGCAACTTCGCAATATCTGCATCTAAAAATATAACAAAAGGTCGGTTTTTGCATAAAAACTAATGCAATTTCTGAAACCAACAACAATAGGTCAAGGTTTTCTGAGAGCTAACCAAACAAAGCCAATAACTGATTAATCAGTGAAGACAAGGAAACCATTGCAGTTACAAATCAAAGTGCTCTACATGAACCTTCTACTGTATGCATTTCCCTAAAAGCTGTGTATTCTCGCACCTCTGAGTCTAATTCCAACAATGACACACTATAGGTTTAAGGATCGTGATGGGTAGAGGCAAAATCATTTCAAATCTACTAGTTACAAACAAAAAACATTATTCCTTTAAACACCTGTTCTTGCTAATATCAAAAACAACATTAGTATCCAGAAATAATATAGATACTAACAGTGCCCAAGCTTTACTGTTTCAGAGGGGCGGCCCAGCCCCTTTTGGTCCCCTGCTCTCATCATAACCAAATGTTTTAAAAAATAATAATAATTAAAAAGAATCTTTAAAAACTTAATGATCTTAGTTAACCTCATAAATGGAATATCTTACATGTACTGTATACAGAGCACAAAATAATAGCATAGTAAGAATTGTCCTGTTTGGCTCATAAATGGCATTATCAGTCAGAAAAGTTTCATTCTGAGGTACTGTATGATTAGAGCTAATTATCCCAAAGCTTCACAAGAGGCTTAAGCCTTAAGGGCCCCTGGACCCCATGCTGAAAAGTTGCAGTGCTTACACCCATTTATGTGCCCCTCAACAAATCTAGCACCCTGTCCCTTTTTAAAATAAAAGCTAGGGATCTAAAACAATAGGGATGAATCATGAATTATATACTTCTAGTGCCCATCCTTAAAATTTATCAGAATTTATCCAAATAAACTATTTGCTTCCTCAAAAAACAAAGGATACCTTTAGAGGCGGAATATGCTAATGATGTTCTCTGGGTTGCATTCTCCGAAGCTGAAGTCATGGTAGTATCATATCTGTGTTTGTTTCATATCTGCAAACAAAACAATAATTTGTCTAAATTTTCTTGTTTATTTCCTAAGATGTTAATCCTTCTACTGTAAGATATGATCTGATATCATCACAATTAGACACAGTATACACAATATGAATTGCACATTTAAAATGGTATAATAGTCTAAAGGGTCTACCCATGATTCATTATTTTGAAGATATGGCAATTTGCATTATACGGTACAAAATGTTGCAACAAGTGCGCCTCCCAACAGGTGCACCACCCAACAGGTGCACCTCCCAAAAAATGCGCCTCCCAACAGGTGCGCCTCCCAACAGGTGCACCTCCAGACAAGTGCACCTCCCAACAGGTGCACCTCCAAACAAGTGCACCTCCCAACAGGTGCACCTCCCAACGGATACACCTTCCAACAGGTGCACCTCCCAACAGGTGCACCTCCCAACAGGTGTGCCTCCCAACAGGTGCACTTCCCAACAAGTGTGCCTCCCAACAAGTGCGCCTCCCAACAAGTGCGCCTCCCAACAAGTGTGCCTTCCAACAAGTGTGCCTCTTAACAAGTGCGCCTCCCAACAAGTGCGCCTCCCAACAAGTGCGCCACCCAACATAAGCTATTTGTAGCTTTTCACCACCTTATTTTATAGATAATCTATTGTAAGGTCTATTCCAATCATTTTATTTAACTATCATTTTTTTTATTCTTACATTGCGATATGCGATTTCATATTTAATTTTTCTATTCATGGCATGTTTGCTAGTGTATGATCTATAACTTGTTTGTTAAGCATAAATCTTTTTAATTTGTATTTCATGGTAATCAACAAGCAGTATGGCCCAGTGGTATAATCTGTAGCTTCCTAACCATGAGGTTGTAGGTTCGTGTCCAACACTGAGATCAAAATTGTGGTGTAGTTTTTTGAGTTGTGGTTTCCCATCTGCAATCCCAAATCATAGACCTAAAGCTTTGTGCATTGCGCACAAGACTGGCATCTGCTATACATTAGAGTTTATGCTCCATAACAGAATCTTGCCCACTTCCTGTCAGGGAGACGATGCCAGATTGGAAAGTTTGCAAAGTGCGTGTGGGATTTTAAAATTGCCCTACTGTGCTGGCACATAGAGGTTTAAATTTTTGCGCAAGGGGTTTAGTGCACCACAAAATTTTCCAATCTTGGGATAATGTACAAACAATCTAAACAAATCTTCAAATGCCTTTTCATTGGTATGTTAGCCTAATTGCTAACTCGAAATGTACATTTTTGCATACTGTAGTTTTCAGTGGTTTCACTCTTGATCTCAGCATTAATTTCTTCTTCTTCTTGTGATTTACATTTCAAACATAAACAGGCTAATGACTCGAGAAGCGGAACTTGGGTGTTCAAACCGGGGCAGGAAGTGAATAAACAGAAAGTGAAGAAGTACGCTTCTCTTCTCGAAAAGTGCTCAGAGAGCCAGGCGGAAGAAGTACCTTTTCTTCTCGAAAAGTGCTCAGAGAAGAAGTGTACATAGGCAGGGTGGAGGGTGGGAACTCTCATTCCCATATCACAGGGAAAGGACTCTCATCACAGGTGGGGAGGACTCTCATTCTCATCAAAAGATGGAAGGGGGTATGGGGGCTCTTCATTCTCATCACAGGGACTGTGAGCACCATCTAACCATAATTTGTCCACTACTCCTAGAGGCTGGATGAGGAGTACTGCAGACAATGTAGGCCTACTTCAGTTTTGATGTTTGGTGTACCTGTCTACTAATACTATAGGTGTGGAAAATAAAGTAACTTGACTAAGCCTCAACCTAGTAGACACGATCGCTATACATGACCTTTCCTACAGTATGGTGGTCACAAAAGAGCATGATAATTAACACTGATGCCCTTAACTTTTGCCTAATGCAACCACACAATCATAAAGCTGAACAACTTATTTTAACTTACGTTTTGTAAATTTCTTGAATTCTCTGCAAAAAGAGTAAAAATGGTCATTCCTCTGGAAGAAATTCAGTGTCTGTGCACAGGATGATAGCATTGTATCTAATGCAGCAAACATGCGCATACAACTTGAAAAAGAGATGGGACAAAACGGGCACAGGTACAAGAAAAAGCACACTGCACGTTCGTTTAAAAATGTGACAATTGCATTGTTGTGCACAATCAAAATTCATTCGAATTTGACTACCTCAATGCCCTTGTTCTTTGTTAAAGGATAAGTTCAGTGGTCAAACATGTTTATCTTATAAGAGGACTTCAAAAGAAATAAAATTCCCATCTTTATGTTTGTTTGTATGTGTGTATTTTATCATCCTCGGTAGTGTTTAGCAGAACCTGGCAGTCACCTCTGGTGGCTGATGGGAAAATGCAGGTAACTACCACGTCTGTCCATTAATGTTGTGTATTCAATTGTTGTTGTTGTTGTTATATAGGTTGCCATAACGCTGCGAACAACTGTATCACTATCAGATAGCCTAATTGAGATATGGAAAATTGTGAAGTTACATAATTTGGAATGGAAGACGGATCACTTTTAATAATTCTACGAGTCATTGTGCTAAAGCTACATTTCTAAGGATACTTTTAGTTTTTACGCTCGGTTGGCGTTCATGTCCTCTTGAAGGATTTTTGCCGACTTAACCGATTCAGATTCAGAAAGCTACATTTCTAAGGATATTTTTTGTTAGCCATGGTCCAAATTCTAGCGGTCTGCTTACAAATATTCGTGGAACTGATATACTACCCTTTACATATTACTATGCGTAAACAATCGAATATGTCATTGTCAAGGACAATATTTATAATTCAGATTGATTTATTGTTGAAAATGTAATCGACCTGATATACTACACACCAGATTGCATTAATGATATTAATATAAAATGTTACCCTTTTCATTTGTAACCCGTACTATAGCCACTGACGCTCGATGCATGATATTTGAATTTCCTGCCACAACATATTTAGATTCAGATTGGGTGTAGCCTCATATCCAGATTCAGAGTGGCCTTAAATTCAGATTCAGACTTGAAAGTCACCTCAGATCAAAGAGCTTCCACACATGGAGAGCTGACGGTCGTAAAGCGTAGCCTCCGGCAAAAAACACCGACAAATTAACCCATACACGGCTTTAACTTAATATTCTGCAGATTCACTCAACACCCACATCCCATGGTCCCCATAAAAGTCCTATTGAAACAATGTGTGTAGCCGCTGAGAGCGCTAGAGCATGGAGGTAAATAAGGCTAGAGCAAGCCAGCAAATAACGTCGTTATAAAGTCATTTAATTACTAGAACTCCCCGGCATGACCACATTACACCCATTCTTAGACAACTCCACTGGCTTCCTGTATGTTACAGACCTACTTTCAAAATACTGCTCTTTGCTTATAAATCTCTAAATGGTCTCGCCCCTGCCTACCTGGCTGATGAACTTACCCTTTATAATCCACCTCGTAATCTTAGATCACAAAATAAATATTTACTTGTTGTTCCCAAAACCAACACTGCCCGTTACTCAGATAGAATTTTTAGTCACTCTGCTGCTACTCTCTGGAACAATTTGCCCGTTTTCATAAAATGTGCCCTGATGTCAAAACTTTCAAGAAATTCCTCAAAACTCACTTGTTTGTGGCTGCTTTTGACTCATAGCTATTTTCAGTACTTTGATTGTTTTTTACTTGTAAGTTCTACTTTTTGTACATTACCAGTTTTATACCTTTCTACCTCGCTTTTACTGCTTTTATAGTTTGTATATACCTTTTTATACTGTTTAGGCCCTTGTATCGGTTATTAAGGTTTTTATATTGTTAAGGCCCTAGTATCGTTTGACTGTATTTAAGCTTTTAATGTGTCTTTCATGTTTTGTCTTTTGTAAAGCGCCAAGAGCCTTTTTTGGATTTGGCGCTGTAGAAGTTGTGAATAATAATAATAATAATTTTAAAGTGACCTGTGCCTTACGTTATACGGCTGCGCAGTGTGTATTTTGACGTAGTTTCCCCAATGAAAGTTATGTGCAGTTGTAGAGCAAGTCGTTACAAAAATACTATAAAAAAAACGAAATCGATCTCTTTTTTTAACGGTAAGTTATCCTCATGTTATTGGTGACATTTATGGTTAATAATTTTGGAAAATAGCTTGCCTAAATTGTATTTTGGGGTTATTTTCTGCAGGTTCCTGCAAATGACGCTGGGTCAATTTAGCTTGTTTGTCTTTATGCACTTCTGACAGCGCTTGTAATTGTATGTGTGCAATGTACTCCAATCGAGAAAATCGCACTTTTTGGTCAGATTTTCAGGTTGTTTCCATGGCAACTACTTTTTACCCAGTGTTATATTGAAAATCGTTTGGAAATTGTTGAATATTTAAGTCTTAAAATAGTAGGAATAAGATCAAAAATCGAAGGCCAAGAAAGTGATACTGATATAATATTGACGGTACTACTGGTATTAATACTGCTGTGCAGGCTAACTTCGTCAAGGTAGTGTGCCCAGGATAGGCCTTGGGCCTTACTAAGAAAACAAACCTAAACCGATTTTAGGCCTAGGCCTAAAAGAATGAAGCTACATATGGTGATCGAATGCAAGATTCTTTAAAAAATTACTACAGTTGTGATGCACTTTAGTAATGTGGCTCAGAAGTTTGTGCAGGCTAAGGCAAAAGAAATTTCCCTTAATTTATTTTCATTTAGCCTACAAAACAAAGAACCAATACACAATGGGAAATTGGCGTAGGTCTATGCCTACCCTTTTTTTCTTTATTTTTTGCGTGCAATATTTTGGCTCTTATTTTAAAATTGTTGAAAGAATTTGCATATCATCTTTCTATAATGTGTTACTGCACTTCATTGCATAGAAATAATAACTTTAGGTTTAAAATCGAAATCGGTTTAGTCGGCAAAAATCCTTCAAGAGGACATGAACGCCTGAACGCCAACCGAGCGTAAAAAGTATGAGTAAAAAAAATATAAAAAAACTAGTTTAATAGCAATACAAGTGTTAGTAAGTTTAGCTTTAAAACAGTTGAGACTTGGCGCATGTACAATGTCTGACGGTAAATCATTCAAATCCTTTAGTGTGTGAGGGAAGAAAGAGTGTTTGTAAACATTCTTTTTAGCATAGGGAACCTGGAAATTAAAGTCATGATTATTTCTTGTAAGTTGTATTAATTCTGACGGTGGGGATAAGTTCATCTTTATTGATGGCGACAAGATTGTTATTGATTTTATGAAGCATTTGTAGCCGGGTGTTGTATCTTCATGTTTGTAGCAGAGGCCAATCTAATTTATGAAGCATGTTTTTTACACTAGATGTATAAGAGCAGTCTGCCATACAGAGCCTGGCTGCTTTGCTTTGAATAGATTCAAGTTTATCCACATCGCTCTGGTGATGGGGGTCCCAGACTGCTGATGCGTACTCAAGTACTGGCCTGACTAGAGCTTTATAAGCAGTAAATTTAACGTCGGTGGGACAGTTTGAGAGGTAACGTTTTAATAGGCCAAGTACAGTCAGCTTTCTTGGTTATGTTATGTATATGTTTATCACATCTAAGTTTATTATCAATTTCAACACCTAGGTATGTATGGGTGGGACTTGACATGTTTTAGTGGCTGGTTGCATAAGGTATAAACAGGTGATTTAAAGCATTTCTTAGAGGAAATTGACAAGATGTAGCATTTAGAGGGGTTGAAATTCATTTGCCATTTGTTTTGCCACTGTTCAAGTTTGTTAAGATTATCTTGGAGGATTTGTTGGTCATAGGGGTTATCAATTGTTCTCCACACAAGGCAGTCATCAGCAAACAGTCTAACTGTGCTGTTTATATTATCAGGGATGTCATTTACATATAAAAGGAAAAGTAATGGACCCAAAACAGTACCTTGTGTGTGGTACACCAGATAAAACCTGTTTAGAATCAGAAATGATAGAGAGGCATACTTAAATAGTTTCAGGTTGTAATTGTTGTGTTTTTTTACCCTATTATGATACATAAAAAAATATTCATCATTTTATAGTTAAGCTAGCTTAGTACAGCTGGCGGCCTTGCAACTTTGCTGCCCAGCCGCCAGGGATATGCCATAGTTTGGACATACATAATAAGTTCTTCCAATATGAATATGCATCATTCTTTTATTAAGATTTGTACAATGCTGGACCATGCGACTTTAATGCTACTGTAGCCGGGGATACTGCATGGAAGCCATAAGATTACACAAAAGATTCTTTAATAATTGATAAGATTACATCATTCACCTTAGAAGTTCATGAGTCTGATTATTTTTCGAGAGAACCTGCTTCTAAAGTTCCTCCCAATTTTTCCCACCCGGATGATTTGTTTCAATTTGATCAAGTGGGTCTTCATCATATTTACAAAAAAGTGGAAAAGTAGTGGTGAATTGGAGAAAAAATTGTATGAACAAAAAGCACTTTATGAAAATGCTGTCGCATTTCAGATTTATCATTCAAAGGAAGGCTCTCTTGTGTGAACTTGTGTATTTGAATCCCTGGCCATATTTTTGTGTTTAAATTGTCAATATCAACTGTTATTACTGTAAGTTAGCAATGCATTTTAACTGCAGAAGCCATTTACAAATTAATTAAAGTTATTCATTTTCATATACGTGTATGTACAGCATTTGCTCAGAGATACTCTATAATCATTTGTGATCATTTAATCTGTGTAAACATTTGTACAAAAGATATTGCAATAGTTATCATTTTAGTAAATCATATGATAAATAGGCTTAGTTTCTGGCCATTACTAAACTCTTACCACTCTGTGAGCACAGATTTTGTACATACTGTAAAGATGATAAATCATTCAGTATTTTGCCTCATTATTTTTTTCATTTCAGATGGAAATGTATCATCTCATTTTGAGGTCTCTTTGTCATCTCTGCGGAACAAAATTTAAGAGCATAACCCGGAAGGCTTAAGGTAAGCATTTTTTTGTTTTTTTGTACACTTATATTCAATTTCATGTGTATGTTTACTTAAATGATATCCATTCATCAGCTTTCAAGACATTTGTTGGTTGCAGCATAGGCAGGGGAATTTAAAGATCAGCCCTTTAGTGTATTAACACTCTTGTTTAGGATTGGTGGCATATCATTATATGGGACAATTGATATTTTCCTTAAAAAGGGATTTTCAATTCCTGGAAGTCTTTAATTTAGATGCATTTTCTTGAATCTAACAAGGTGCTGTGTCTTAGAAGGGATCCAGGTGAAAAATTTGGTGATAGAAAGCATTTTCTGTGCTATGCTTACAGGGTTTGCTTCAGACTGATAATTGATTTGAATATGTGTAGCCAATACTTACTACTACAGGTACTTGTTATAAACACTTTCTGTAGCATTTAGAATGACATATTTTGATATATGACTCCCTTTTGTTTGAATTTCAGTGGTTGGAGGACTTCCTCAGCTTTTTGTCAGAATGGCAAGCAGAGATCAGCAGCTGTTAGTATCAGTAAGAAGGAGAAGCAGAGGTACATAAGCCGTGTCACCTCAGAAGGATTTCATGTGACAGGTGTGTTAAAGATTATTTTATTTCAAAAAATGAATGCCTATGGATGCCTTCTGCTGTTTGGATGCCTTCTGTTTTTTGGATGCCTTCTGCTGTTTGGATGCCTTCTGCTGTCTGGATGTCTTCTGCTGTTTGGATACCTTCTGCTGTTTGGATGCCTTCTGCTGTTTGTATGCCTTTTGCTGTTTGGATGCCTTGTATGCCTTCTGCTGTTCGGGTGCCTTCTGCTGTTTGGATGCCTTCTGCTGTATGGGTGCCTTCTGCTGTTCAGATGCCTTCTGCTGTTCGAATGCCTTCTGCTGTTCGGATTTCTTCTGCTTTTCGGATGCTTTCTGCTGTTTGGATGCATTCTGCTGTTTGGATGCCTTATGTTGTTTGGATGCCTTCTGCTGTTTGGACACCTTTGATAAGCATAATACCTCAGTTTTAGAGTGCCATAGAAAAGGCGCTGTGTGTGATATAGACTTAACCTCACACTCTACCATGTTAATTGTGTTCTATTCAACATCTGATTGCTCCTTCGACCTTCTTTGGATCAATTATTTTACTAACTTGGACCTTTTCCATCATTAACAATGTAAGAAGATGAAGAAAATTCAAAAATCATTCAAATTTGATAAAATCCTATTCTTCCTTCCTCCTCCCCCTCCCAACCAGGAACCCATTGAAGAGTTCTTTGGTAAACAGCTAGGAGCCAGAGGTTCCCATGACAACCCAAGCAACAATGGAGCAGTTTGGACATCACATGCTAAACCAATGTTGTTGCAGGTAGAAATTGGGGCATTAAAAGGCAATGTGACTGCCAGTCAACCAAGTGAGGCAGAAATAAGTGATGAGCCTCTGCCAAACAGGAAAAGGTGGTCAAATATCAGATTATAGGCCTAATATCAGATGAACTGCATTAGCCCTTCTGTAAATTAAAATTGTCACTGTTTGTATTGTGTGAATTTTTAAGTTTTTCAATATTGGGTAGATGGGGGAAAAGGAAGGATTGTATTTTTCAAATATTTTGATTTGTCTTTGCAGAATGACTGTTGCCTTTCTGTATACCTCTTCAATGACATGAAAGGTCAATGGCCTTACCTTCTTAAACATGAGGATGAACTTGTAAGTATCATGATGAAAAGAAAGTAAGACAGTAGTCTTTGAGATTAGATCTTCCCTGCACCAGCTACATTAAGTGCTTCCATTTGTTAAAATAAATAAAACCTAGAAAGTTTGGGGATTTCACATACAAAGCATGCAGGCTCCTGAATATCAAATAAGATTAAGATAAGGGTATGTTTAGGAAAGGAGAATGAGGGAGCTTATTGGGGGTTTGGTGAGGGAGGAAGGAGCTTAATGAGGGGTTGGGGAGGAGGGATTCAAAGGACTAGTTGAGGGGTCACGCAAGTCCATCTTATGTGAGGAATTCAAAAGAAACATTAAGGAAATAGTTAAGTTTAAAGTTGGGTATCATTTGTGTAGAAATTACTGAAATCATACTAGGTGTGATGTTACATCCTGGATTTCTCAAATGTATTTCATCATATTTTGTCCTGCGATTTTGTGGCTTAAAACCATTGACTATGTATGTCATCCAGCGATTGCCTGAAATTGCTGCAGTAACTGCTCACCATGATAACAGCAAGACAGTGGCTCCTCAAACTGGAAACAATCTGCCTTCACCTGCAGCGCAAGGAGTGGCTAAAAGCAAGGAGGTGATTTGTGCTTTTGAATTATAAATGTTACAATGAGAAGGTAAAACCCTTGTGGACATAGCTCCTCCACCCAATTGAACCCAGCTGCTGGACCTCCTTGTTCTGCACACTTTTACTATTAGGTAAATTGGGATATAATTTAATCAATTGATCAAAGCTGTCAGGAAGTAATAGTACTCAACGGACCTTGTGGGCAAAGATCATATCCAGAAAAATATCCCAAGGTTTTCAATATCAAATATGAGGTTTATGTAACACATGCAAGGCAGCATTTTGTAAAACTGTCTTGTTTTTGTTTCTTTTCAGGAGAAAACAACAACAGATTTCAGTATTTTCTGTGTTGAGCAACCAAAACCGGTAAGCAAGTTGTTATGTTATTTCGTGGTGTATGACTCAACAGTTGGCGGAACTTGGTATCTTTTATATAAAATGTTGATTTTCAATTATCTATCATGAATCTTGGAAGGAGTACAGCAAATTCTGACTAAAAGTCTTTACCATAGTCCTACCCAGTAAAAATCTAAGAAGAATATAATTTATCATCACTCCTCAAGCTGATACACCCTCCACTCTGAAACACCTTTTCTAATCATATGCTACCTCTGATAGTACTATCTCTGACTTCTTTAAAAAGAATTCCTCCACAGGAGTACTAATTTTCCTCCAGTACATACAATTTTTCAATTATTAAATGTTTCTCTCCCCTATCCTTCTTTCAAACCAGACCTAATGCTAAAAAAACCCAAGTAAATCATTGTTTGTACTGAGGGCGAAGTTAACAGTTGCATTTCTATTTACTATTATTGTTCATTTTCAAGGGCTAGATTAGGAAAGACTTCTTTTTATGGTCCTTTATATTATTTATCTTTATAGCAAAGTTTTTTGTTTTGTTTATTCATTTTACATGTCAAAATATTTTCGTATTATTTTCTACAGACATTTTGCTTTGATTTCTGTATATTGTTAGAAATTGATTTGAAAATAAAGAAAATGGATTAAATCAAATAAAATGAAAGTAGTCCGACTATCTCAATGTGGCCACTGTCTGGGCCTTATATTACGCACTCCTTTGCCCCCTTTACACTTTGCTGTTCCTTTTCTCTCTATACCCTGGATACCTTCGTTTTCTATATATAATCCCACAAGACTAACACATCTCTTTTCAACTCAGTCCAAGCAATTAACTCTTCATAATTAACCTCTTTTAGCACATTCGACTTTAAGTGTTCAAGTGCATGTTAAACACAAACATGAAGTTGCCACAAGTTATTTTAATGAGAGCTAAAAGGAGCGTCAAAATAAGCTGATTATGTAAAGAAAATAGATATCCAGTTATATCTTATATCTATTTATTTTTCTTCTGTTTTTATGTACCGCCAACAACAACAGCTCCTGCAGCAACAGCAAGCTGCTGCTTCTCAGCCAAGACATGCCAGAGATAAAACAAAGCGCAAGAAGGCCAAGAAAGTTGCCTGGAGACAGAAGAGGAGCACCAGGGGTGCTGATGACGCCCATCCAGAGGATCTGCACATCATAGATCTTCCACCAGGCAGACTCTTCTTCCCTATCACGGATCTGTAAATTTAATCTCGTAAAAAAAAAAAAAAAAAAAAAATGTTTGTCACCTTTTCAACTCAACAACGACAAGAAACAAAATTATGGACATTACATTTGAGAATTTAGAGAAATTGTAATTATTTTGGAAAGAATTTTGAAACCAAGAATGTGCAATCAACTCTGGAAATCACAAGTTTTACACAATATGCAATCAAATTATGCAATCACTTTATTATGCAATCACTTTATCATGCAATCACTTTATCATGCAATCACTTTATAATGCAATATAGGATTGATAATCATTTGAAATGTACAAATGCTTTTTGTACAGAATACATTTTACAGAAAACACATGTTTTGTTCTCTTTTTGTTTAATATTCTCAGCTTGTATTTTAACGAATGTTTAGGTAACACATCCCAGGATGCCTGTGGATGATGTAAACTTTTTCATTTGTTTTAATTGTCTCTTATTATTATTTTAAAATCTAAACAAAGGTTTGGAATCTTTACCATAATCCTAATCAAATTATTGCAGGAATTTATTCTCATTATTTTTAGTGACTGAGATTTGTGGCAGAAACATAGGCAGTGGAACTGGTGGGGGGGGGGGATCCACAAGGGAATATGCCCCCCACACTTTTCTCAAAAGTTTAAGAATTGCCCTTTTTCAGAGAGGAAAAGGGCCCTTTTATGAGGGAAAAGTGCCCCTTTTTTTTTCAAAGGAAAAGGGCCCTTTCAAATAAAACTAGAACAATAAATACCGTCATGATTTGCATGTCCATCCCAGTTGACACCCATATCATATGACCCAACCAATTATAAAAATGGCATCTCACACTAAGTCTGACATGGCATCCCATGTTCCACATGACGTCCAATCCCATGTTCTACATAACATCCCATCCTTTGTCCCACATGGCATTCCACCATATATCCCACATGGCATCCCACCCCATGCCCCACATGACATCCCATGTCCCACATGACATCCCTTGTCCCATGTGACATTCCACCATATGTCCCACAGGCATCCCATCCTATGACCCACATGGCATCCCACCCTATGTCCTACATGGATCCAATCCCATGTCCCAAATATCATCCCACCCCATGTCCCACATGACATCCCATACCATTCCACTATATCTCCCACATGATATTCCACCATACAGTATGTCTCACATGGCATTCCACCAAACAGTATGTCCCACATGGCATTCCACCATATGTCCCACATGGCATTCCATTATATACCCCACATAGCACCCCACCCTATGACCCACATGGCATCCAAACCTATGTCCCATATGGCTTCCTACCTTATGACCCACATGGCATCCAACCTTATGTTCCACATGGCATCTCACCATATGTTCCACATGGCATCTCACCATATGTTCCACATGGTATCCTCCCACTGTCCCAATGACATCCTACTTTATGGCATCACATCCCATTTTCCCATGGCCTCCTAGCTTATGTCCCACACCCCACCCTAACCTATGTCACACTCTTTTGTTACTCTGGCATTCCCACCCCATGTCTTACATAGCATCCCACCCCATGATGTCCCACATGACATGGCATTCCACCCTATGTCCCGCATGACATTCCACCATATATCCTACATGGCATTCCACCCTGTTCCACATGGCATCCCACCCTATGTCCCAGTCTCATCCTAGCTATCAGCTCTGATTGAGCAAACTATGTATGAAAGTGTCAGTTCATATAATAACTTAAATGCAAATGCCTTGTTAAATAAAAAAAAAGGCAGTCAAATAATTATGCCTGATATGCCCCTTTGTAAATACCACATGGTATATTTTCTATCATATGGCCTCCATCCATGTCCCACATGGCATCCCTCCCTATGTCCATATGCAGTCACATCCTGCCACACTCCCTGACTGAGCATACTAAATAAAATAAGTGGTCAGTTCATATACTGTAGCAACTTTATGATAATGTGCGCAATAATAAAGGCGGAGTTTAATAATCATGCCTAATACAACAGTTGGTGCCCAATTATTTTTTGGGGCACCATACGTCCATATATCTTTAAAATGGCATGAGAGAATAGCTACTACACATACCAATGTAAAGTGAAACAAGTTAGCCCTTTCAAAATGGCTTTGGTTTTTCTGTTGAAGAGTTGGATTGGATGAAAACAAAAAAACACCAACAATTTTAATAGTGATTTATGCATTGAAATAAATACAAAAAGTCTAATGACCATTTTATGAAATTACTAATGTACATGATATATGAAAAAACAGGTCCAGCAGATTGAATGTGCAAGGTTTTTCCTGTCGAAACTGCTATGAAAAACCATTTTCATTTTAGACAACTCAAAGATTGTCTTGTCTTGTCACTCGTACAACAATATGTACACCTTCATCTCTAGTTTTCAATTAGTAAATATAGGCCTATAGATTATTTCTTGCTTTGTTGAATGCGTCATCCTGAGAAATAGGAGTTTTTAATGTTCCACCTTTTCTGAAAAGAATGAGTTAATAAAACAAAGGCTTTAATCTCACAGGATTATGGTTAGGCGTGTCAATCATATATGAAAAGAGGCCTTAAACAGAAAGGATGAAACTCCACTAAAGTGGTATAGAAAGTGTCCAAAACGTTTTTCCAACTTCTATACTGGTTAAAATCTGAGCATATTTCTTTTTAAATTTTAAAAATAGCACTTTTAGTGTTCCAGTATACAAGCTGATCAAACTTGATATGAGTCTTAAAGGCTTTCTATCGTGATTAAAATGTGGCGGCGTACAATTTCTTCCAAAACTGTACTGATTAGTCAATCAATGTAAGTGCACACTGTACCATTGTGTTTCGACCAATCAAAACATAGGATTTGAATTTCATTTACCTTGTACGTTAGAGACGACAACTGCGCTTTAATTTATGCTAAATATGTGATGAATAACTGGTGATTTTTTGTATTTCTTTAACTCAGTCACTGAAAATGATGATTTTTCTGCTACGTTCATTCTTAATAGATTTGAAAGGAAATTAGCTAATGATATGCCCAAACGTCCTTAATACCATTAAGGAGACATCCTAAGTTCTCAGAAATGTGTATAGAATATATAACATGGAATCAGAAGAAAAAAATGGAATTAGACGAGAAAAGAAACCACGGCCTTACTTTTCCCAAACATAGTTCATATGAAGCAGGGGAGAGTGTAAGAAGGAATTGTGATTTACAATCTGAAGTAAATCGGCTAAATGTACCTTATTTCATTTTTTAAGAATTTGGCAAAAAAGTGAGGATGTGACGTCACTCTTCAACAGTAGGTGTGGTACACCAGTTATCAACTTGTGACATCTTTAAAGCTTAATTCTTTTGAGCAGAACAAGATATTAACGAAAGTTCTCATTGTTCTTTTTTACTTTTATTCAGCTCTATTATACGAGGTAGAAACATGCGCCCCCTGACACGCCCCTAACAAACTTTAACCCCAACCTGTGCATAAATATTGTTGTGAAGTAGAGCAAACACATAAAATCGAGAGGGCTCTTCGTAATTATTAAGCTGCAAGTGTGAAATGTTGGGCCCGGTTCGTATAAAGTTTGAAATGCATAATTCAAGAATTACAAGTTCTAGTCCCTTTCCTTTTTTTTTACAAAGAGGTTTTCGAACACCCTCTGAATTAATGGCCCCTGTCCCCTAAATTCCGGATTTGTTAACACGTGAGCAACGCCTCTGATCACCCCACCTCTCACAAAAAAATCTATATAATTTTATGTACCTTGCAAACAAATACTGATGTTAGCTACCTGCGCAAACAAATTAAGTCATACAATCATATATAATATACGTCATCTGGTCATGTCACATTTGAAATAATTTGTTATTAGTACGTCTGGCTAGAACTTTGTACTTCTTGAATAAAAACTCCCACATTCAGGATAACTATATAGAAGTAGCCTACATTTGATGTTAGCGATCTTGTGGGGGAAAATGCTAACCGTAGCGCCGCCACTGCTGGTTGGTAGATTGTCCCAAGCGCACAAAGCCAATTATTTTTAAAAGAAAAAACAAACAAATTAAGTTTGTAGAGGCCAAACTGTAAGTCAAGAAAATTTCACATTTTGAAAGAGTTCGGCCATAATGTCGGGTCTAGACTGGTTTTTCTAGGATTAGTCAAAATGTACTGACAACCAAAAAATAGAACTCCTACAACATGCAAAATATCACGTGGTCTGAATGTCATCAGAAAAGTAATCTTAAAACTCTTTTAATCTCGTTTTATTTTCCATCAAATTTTTTTAAACGGTATTAAAGTTCAGCCAAATAAGACTTTTTGTGGCAAAACCAGATTTCAGAAAAAGCCAAATAACTTTCCTTGTGGCCAAAAAAGTATTAAAAAAAAAAAACCACCTACTAAGTCACATTTTATGCAAATAATTATATGAGAATAGCACAGATCTTAATATTGACAATAAAATTCACCCTGTTGAAGGTGTTATACCCTTAATTAACAGTGGCGGCGCTACGGGGGCATTTGCCCTTACGAGATTGTTTTGTCCCCCTCCCCCCACTTGCTCTCCAGAAAATTTTGTAAAGTGACATATTTTGTCCGATTAGGCCTTTGCCCCCATAGGAAAAACTTTCCCTCCCTCTCCCCACATGAAAAAAATCCTGGCACCGCCACTGTTAATAAACAGATCAAACACAACTATTTTCACACCTGGTATTTAGCGGCGCGGGCAGCCAGGGCAAAAAACTTTTAGGATCATGATTTTCTGACTTTTTTAGGAATCGAGAAGGAATATCAACAATATTTGGACCCAATTGACTGTAACCAACTTTGGCCCCGTACTTATAATTGTGTATACTATGTCTACTCTCGCCCATGGGGGAATCATGGTGCATGTGGGAAACATGGTGCATGGGGGAATCATGGTACATAGAGGAACAATGAAACAATGGTGCATGGGGGAACCATGGTACATGGGGAACCATTGTACATAGGAATCCATGGTGCAACTATGGTGCATAGGGAACCATGGTTGATGGGAGAACCATGGTGCATGGGGGAAGCATGGTGCATGGGGGAAGCATGGTGCATGGGGAACCATGGTGCATGGGGGAACCATGGTGCATGGGGAACCATGGTACATGGGGAACCATTGTGCATGGGGTAACCATGGTGCATGGGGAACCATGGTGCATGGGGGAACCATGGTACATGGGGAACCATGGTACATGGGAGAACGATGGTGCATGGGGGAACCATTTTGCATGGGGAACCATTGTGCATAGGAATCCATGGTGCAACTATGGTGCATAGGGAACCATGGTTGATGGGAGAACCATGGTGCATGGGGGAAGCATGGTGCATGGGGAACCGTGGTGCAGGGGGGAACCGTGTCGCATGGGGGAGCCATGGTGCATGGGAGAGCCATGGTGCATGAGGGAACAATGGTGCATGGGGGAACCATGTCGCATGGGGGAACCATGGGGCATGGGAGAACCATGGTGCATGGGGAACCATTGTGCATGGGGTAACCATGTCGCATGGGGGAGCCATGGTGCATGGGGTAACCATGTCGCATGGGGGAACCATGGGGGAACCATGGTGCAACTATGGTGCATGGAGGAGCCATGAGGCACGGGGAACCATGGTACATGCGGGAACCATGGTGCACGAGGGAACCACGGCACACCGAGAAACCATGTGCATGGGGAAACCATGGTGCATGGGGGAGCCATGGTGCACAGGGAACCATGGTGCACGGGGAACCACGGTGCACAGGGGAACCATGGTGCACAGGGAACCATGGTGCACGGGGGAATCATGGTGCACGGGGAACCATGGTGCACGGGGAACCATGGTGCATGGGGAAACCATGGTGTACTGTGGAGCCACGGTGCATGGGTTAACCATGGTGCACTTTGAAACCATGGTGTATCAATAATTATAAGTATGTGGATTGCTTTTTATTTTGCTATAAAATACATCTGTAGGACTCTTACATTAAGTGAATAATTGCAGCGGCCATCTAAAAGTCATTTATTGTAAATAAAGAAAATAATTGCATTCAAAGTTTCTTTTAAAGGATTAGTTAAGAGGTTAAGCAAATTCTTTTTATATGCAGGACTTTATAACACAAGGGAATTATCCACAATATTCATACACTACTAGTTGTTGTACATTTAAAAAAAATGTATTTAATAAATTCAAAACTTATCCTCTTTTATCAGTTTATTGGTTCCTGTGGACATGTGGGAGTTTTTATCTAAGAATTCAAATCGTCATTGTCATGACAAAAGCTAACAATTCTAACACGACAGCGCCTGCTTCTATATCGTTATTTGACAAGCACCTAAAAATACGTATGGAGGTGGATAACACATTAGAAAGAGCTTTCAATTTGGGGGAACAATTTCGTCAAGCATTTTTATTATAGAGGGCTCTTTGAATTATCATTATCATCGGTCGATGTAACACAGGCCTTCATACCTATCTGGATTGGAGATAGCCGGCCACTCACCTCCTAGTATATGCTGGATATGTATGGAGTGGGTCGCAGGACGCCTAACGTCTAGTCTAGTTTTGAGTTAATGGTTGATCAAAGCTGCAGGAATTTCTGGCCAGAGGCTGCGGAAGATGTTTGAACGTGTGTGTGTGTGTGTGTAGGGTGGAGGGGGCACAGGATCTGAGAGGCACTTTCTAACTGTAGCATTTTCAAAGCATGTAGCACGGCAGTATAGATTTAGAGTCAACCCCCCTGCCCCCTTCCCACCTCCCCTCCCTCCCTTCCACCCCACCCCCGCCGTCCCCTAAAAAATTGCAAATCGGAAGGATTTAGACTTTTAGCCAATCATGATTACTTAATAGTTTTGGTCATGTATCGGAAACTACATTTAATGTCTAAAGTAATGTGAAAAACAAATAAGGGGTCCTTAGAATATTATTCTGGAGGCCATCAATTTCTTGCTGAGGATAAATATAACTCGATATATCAGAAAAGATTAGACCAGATTGCTAAAATTCACACCCAGTCTTCAGCAAGTCAGTGGAACCCAAATTAAAGGTGCTCAACGAGTAAAATTTTGGGTATTTTGTTTGATGCTTGTGTTACTTTATTTAATCTGTCAATCAGGGGGAAAAAAGAAAAAACTTGTTATCTCTGTAAAGATGCACCTTTTAATATTTACAAAGAAGATGGGAGAGGCCGAGAGGGCACATCTGTTTATGTCATGACAATAGTCCGGGTCTAAATAGTAAGTTTTGCCCTGCAAAGCCCATTTCAAAGATGCCCACTAAATGCACTAATGAAATTTCGGGTAGCTCGCACACTCTAAAGAAAGACCCTATTTTTAACTACTTTAAAAAAAATACAAATTATAAGCTGGGAAAACAAAGGTAGAAAGAGGTAAAGGCTTTTCAAATATAAAAAAAGTTCACTATGTCATGTATGTAGAGCTGCTGGACCCGGAACACTTTATCTTTAGATTTCACAATTTTAGTCTTATTAAAAGGCGATATTTGTGTTACTTTCTTTAATGATAAGATCAGATATATATTGTCTTTAAAAGAAAATTGTTTCAATGTTTGAATCAAAAAAAGTTTCATTCTCTAAAAAAAACACTTGTTGGTGAGCATGCGAAGCATAATGCGAACCTATGTAATGGCGATTTCGTCCGTCCGGCCATCCACAGTTTTTCCTGAGATTTCCTCAGAAATGTTAAAGTTTTTTTTAAATTCTTTAGAAAATGTTCAAGTTTCTTCAGAAGTATTTTCAGATATTCTTATAGAAGATTAAAATTTCCTTAGTTTTTCAGAGACACTTAAGACAGATTGAAGACTAATTTCCTTAAAAAGTCTACAAAACATTTGATATTTCCTTAGAAAATAACTGTAAAATGATATAATTTTCCAATATTTTTCAGAGATCCTCAAGCGTCTCTCTCGTAGCACTGGAGATTTAAAATCTCTTATAACATTTGTGCACCAACGGTTGTATTAGGCATGATTATTAAACTCCGCCTTTATTATTGTGCACATTATTATAAAGTTGCTACAGTATATAAGCTGACCACTTTTATTTTATTTAGTATACTCAGTCAGGGAGTGTGACAGGATGTGAATGCATATGGACATAGAGGGATGCCATCTGGGACATGAATGGGGGCCATATGATAGAACATATACCATGTGGTATATACAAAGGGCTATATCAGGCATAATTATTTAACCCCGCCTTCTTTTCCTTATTCAAGAACTCATTTGCATATAAGTTATTATATCAACTGACACTTTCATACATAGCTTGCTCAATCAGAGCTAATAGCTAGGATGAGACTTTTTATAGAGCCTATGGGATGTCATGTTGGACATGGGGTGGGACGCCATGTAGGATATATGGTGGAATGCCATATCATGTGGGACATGTGACGTCATGGGGTGGGATGCTATGTGGGACATGGGGTGGGATGCCACGAGTAACAAAAAGTGTTAGGTTAGGGGTGTGGGACATAGGGTAGGAGGCCATGGGAAAATTGGATGTGATGCCATAAAGTAGGATGTCATTGGGATAGTGGGAGGGAGTGGAACATATGGTGGGATCCAATGTGGGACATAAGGCAGGATGCCATGTGGGACGTAAGATGGGATGCCATTTGGGTCATAGGGTGGGATGCTATGTGGGACATGGGATGGAATGCTATGTGGGACATATGGTGGAATGCCATGTGAGACATAATGTATGGTGGAATGCCATGCGAGACATACTGTATGGTGGAATATCATGTGGGAGATATGGTGGAATGCCATGTGGGACAAGGCATGGGATGTCACGTGGGACACAGGGTGCGATGTCATTTGGGACATGGGATGAGATCCATGGGTGGGACATGGGATGCCATGGGGACATTTGGTAGAATGCCATGGGATGCCATGGATATCATGGGGTGGAATGCCATGTGGAACAAGGCATGGGATGTCATGTGGGACATTTTGGGATGGAAGATCCATGTGGGACATGGGACCATAGGATGGGGATGCCATGTGGGACATTTGAGACATGGGATGGTGGAATGTCATGTGGGAGATATGGTGGAATGTCATGTGGAACAAGGCATGGATGTCATGTGGGACATGGGGTGCCATGTCATTTAGGATGTGGGATGGGATCCAGGTGGGTTATAGGATGGGATGTCATGTGGGACATATGTTGGAATGCCACATGGGACAAGAGATGTCTTGTGGGACATGGGGTGGGATGCCAAGTGGGATATATGGTGAAATGCCATGTTGGACAAAGGATGGGATGTCATGTGGGACATGTGGGTGGGATGCCATGTGGGACATGGGATGCCATGTCAGACTTAGTGTGAGATGCCATTTTTATAATTGGTTGGGTCATATGATATGGGTGTCAATTTGCATGGGCATGTGAACCATGACGGTATTTACTGTTCTAGTTTTAATTGAAAGGGCCCTTTTTTTTCTGAAAAAAGGGCACTTTTCTCTCATCAAAAGGGCACTTTTCCTCTTTTCTAAACTTTTGAGAAAAGTGGGGGTTGGGGGCACGTGCCCCTGTGCCTCCCCTTCCCCCGGTTCTGCCACCTATGTTTCTTGCACTAATCTTAGTCACTAAGAATAATGGGAATAAATTCATGCAATAATTTGATTAGGATTCTGGTAAAGATTCCAAACCAGTTTTGTTTAGATTTTGAAAAAATAATAAGAGACAATTAAAAACAAATGAAAAAGTTTACATCATCTACAGGCATTCTGGGTGTGTAACTATCTATACATTCGATAAAATACAAGCTGAGAATATTAAACAAAAGAGAACAAAACATGTGTTTTCTGTAAAATGTATTCGGTACAAAAGCATTTGTACATTTCAAATGATTATCAATCCTATATTGCATGATAAAGTGATTGCATGATAAAGTGATTGCATGATAAACTGATTGCATGATAAATTGATTGCATGATAAAGTGATTGCATGATAAAGTGATTGCATGATGATTGCATAATTTGATTGCATGATAAATTGATTGCATATTGTGTAAAACTTGTGATTTCCAGAGGTGATTGCATATTCTTGATTTCAAAATTCTTTCCAAAATAATTTCAATTTCTCTCAATTCTCAAATGTAATGTCCATAATTTTATTTCTTGTCGTGTTGAGTTGAAAAAGGTTAAAAACATTTTTTTTTACGAGATTAAAATTAAAGATCCGTTATAGGAAGAAGAGTCTGCCTGGTGGAAGATCTATGATGTGCAGATCCTCTGGATGGGCGTCATCAGCACCCTGATGCTCCTCTTCTGTCCCCAGGCAATTTTCTTGCCCTTCCTAAGCTTTGTTTGATCTCTGGCATGTCTTGGCTGAGAAGCAGCGGCTTGCTCTTGCTGCGGAGCTGTTGTTGTTGGTACATGCATTTCTGCTGCTGCTTTGAGTTGTATTGTGGTGAAGCGGTGCCTCTAACAGCTACATTGCCATCAAAACTGAGTGAGGATGAGGTCGTCATGTGCTGCTGGAGCTGTCGTCTTTGCTGCAATTCTTGGTCCTGTTGTAGTTGCAGCTTTAGTGCACGTCTCTGCATTTTCTTTTCCTCTCTCTTACTAAGTCTGGTGTCTTTGGCTGGTGCTGCATCACCAGTTGCCTGTCCGTTCAAATTCATATTGGAGGAAGGTGAAGAGGTAGTCATGAATGAAAGTGATGGTGCTGCTCTCACGGCCATGGAGTCATTATCTTTCTGACCAGTTTTGACCGCCGCAGTGGAGGTTCGTCTCTTCAAAATCTTCCTTACTTTGTGAAGGGGGTTCCTTTCTCTTCTTCTTGCTGTCATTAGAAGAGGTGGAATCTAGTTTTTCATCCTCCACATGCTGAAATAAAATGTCAAAGAGTCAAATGTTAGTTTTTAGTATTTAATGGAATTAATTTCTTCAGTTTTATGGAAATAGTCACAGGCCCTAAAGTAATTACGACAGAATCAACTGCATTTTTAGGTTTTGAAATAAAAACACTTACATATGATGCTGGATGGTCCTCCTGCATTGGATGGTCCTCCTGCATTGGATGGTCCTCCTGCATTGGATGGTCCTCCTGCATTGGATGGTCTTTCTGCATTAGATGGTCCTTTTGCATTGGTGTTTTTTGAAGTGGACTGCCCTCTTCATATTGATTTGCCTGCAATGAAAGGGAGAGAGGATAATACATAGTCATAGGAGTGAAAAAGTTACGAGTATAAATACATCTTATATCAGATGTACATTCAGGACTTACTATTACTTCTTATGGCAAGAAAACAGGTATATGTACTGTATGCATGGATGCCCTGGTCCCCTTATACTATGAAGGTGGGGGCACGGACAGAAGGCATCCTTTTTTTGATAGGAAGCTCTTTTGATAAGGTGTCTTTTGATATGGTGTCCTTTTGATAATGCACCTTTTGATTACATGTCCTTTGGTAACTTTGTGCGTTTTGGTAAAAGTGTCTTTTTGACAAAGTGTCCTTTTGACAAGGTGACTTTTGACAAGTTGTCCTTTTGACAAGCTGTCCTTTTGATAAAGGTGTCCTTTTGATAAGGTGTCCTTTTGATAAGGTGTCCTTTTGATAAGCTGTCCTTTTGATTAAGTTGTCCTTTTGATAAGATGTCCTTTTGATAAGTTGTCCTTTTGATAAGATGTCCTTTTAAAAAATGTCCTTTTGATAAGGTGTCCTTTGGATAAGATGTCCTTTTAAAAGGTTCCTTTTGATAAGGTGTCCTTGGGATAAGATGTCCTTTTGATAAGGTGCCCTTTGGATAAGATGTCCTTTTGATAAGGTGCCCTTTGGATAAGGTGTCTTATTGATAAGGCGTCCTTTTGATAAGATGTCCTTTGGATAAGATGTCCTTTGGATAAGCTGTCCTTTTGATAAAGTTTTGATAAAGTGTCTTTTGATAAGGTGTCCTTTTGATAAGATGTCCTTTTAAAAGGTTCCTTTTGATAAGGTGTCCTTTGGATAAGATGTCCTTTTGATAAGGTGTCCTTTTGATAAAGTGCCCTTTGGATAAGATGTCTTATTGATAAGGTGTCCTTTTGATAAGGTGCCTTTTGGATAAGATGTCCTTTTGATAAGGTGTCCTTTTGATAAGTTATCCTTTTGATAAGGTGTTTTTTTGATAAGGTGTCCTTTTGATAAGTTGTCCTTTGGATAAGGTGTCCTTTGGATAAGGTGTCCTTTTGATAAGGTGTCCTTTGGATAAGATGTCCTTTTGGATAAGATGTCCTTTTGATAAGGTGTCCTTTTGATAAGGTGTCCTTTTGATGAGGTGTCTTTTTGATAAGGTGCCCTTTTGATGAGGTGTAAGGTGTCTTTTTTTGATAAGATAAGATGATAAGATGTCCTTTGATAAGATGTCCTTTTGATAAGGTGTCTTTTTCATAAGGTGTCCTTTTGATAAGGTATCCTTTGAATAAGCTTATCTGAGTAGACTTTGATATGAACATTTGAAATTGTATTATTTCCGTCAATCAAATTTTGTGTTGGGGGCAGATTCCTAATATAACTAAGTTGAGTGATTGTAGACACATGCATATTGTTTATAAGTCGGGAAAATTGCAGATTTAACGTCGGGCATATTATGTCTTACCCCCCCCCCCCCCTCCCCTCCCCCCTTCCCAAACACACACCCCTACATATCAATGTTATGTTACGCTCCTGGCTGAGGACACGGGTAAAATACCCAACAAATTACGATAGCGTACTATTGCAAGAGGCAATGATACAATTTGTTTCGCAGTCCCTTAAATTTCCCCATTGTGTCAATTACCACAATATAGATAAATAAATTACAGTACAAAGTAATATTTTTCAGCCTGAAGAATTAGAGAGCATAGAAGTGGTAGAAAGTGGTTTACTGTGCCCCATCTCTCTCTCCTATTCACAAGTTCACTGTCCCTCACAAGGGCTCACACTTAATTCTTTTGTATTAACATAAACCTAGCTTTTCTTGTTTATTGTCATCAGGTCATAGGTTTACCCAGACCTCAGTGGTTTAAACAAATATATGCAAGAGGATTAAACCTGTTGGGATATATTTAGTAGCTGTACTATAAATTAAGTGCAAAATATCACTTTCATTGGCCAAAATTGTTACTTACCCGTTAAAAATAAGACAATAACGTTGACTGCAAAAATCATGTGTTTGGAGGAAATAATTGATCATAGTCTTTAATTTCGAATTCTATTCACAACGAAAAATATTTCATGTGTTTCACTGTGTCCCAGTTTCCCCTACAGCTTATCCAATTTTATCCTTGAAAATTTTGGATGTATGGGATGTGGGTGGCTAGGCAAATACTTAGTGTAATTCTTTAAAAGATTTCGCCCTGTAATACATCATATGTTATACATCACAAATGTGGATACTTTTATGAATTTTAAATATTACATCTTCACCAAAATTTGTGAAAAACTACTTAAATATCTTGATATGTTATAAGAAGATATTCAAGTAACGTAACGTAACAAGATTGCGGGCTAAGAATGGTTAGTCACCCCAAAAAGCCCAAACTAACACAACCACCACCACCACCAAAAAAATCAAAAATCAAAGACGCCCATGCAGAGCTAGTAAAAAACTTATCAATGTTGACTTTGAAATTTGTGAACAGATTTAGAGCTAACTACCCACTCAGGCAAACCATTCCACTCATTAACAACTCTTTGCGAAAAGCTAAACGTCGAATATCTATCCGTGAGAACTCTTTGCTCAACTTCAAACTGTTACCACGTGTCACATGAGGATTAGCTGAAACATACAAGAAATAACAGGAAGTCAAAGCATCACTACCAGATAGGAACCTAAAAACCTAAATCTATCGCCACGTACTCTTCTCAACTCAAGCGTGGTCAAACCAAGAATTCGCAACCTAGATTCATAACAGAGATTTCTTACTTCGGAAATAAGTCTAGTGGCTCTTCGCTGAACCTGCTCCAAAATGAACTTAACCTTCTCATAAAAGGGACTCCAAGCCTGAATAGCATACTCAAGTGAGGCCTGACTAACTGCTTATACGAATTAAGAACAACTTTTCAAAAAACAAAAAATTCTTTTAATTAAACCAAGCATCCTATCTGCCCTTGCAGCTGCTAAAGAACACTGTTTAGAAGGCTTCAGATTGCTAGTAATGACAATACCTAGATCCCTTTCTTGATCAACAAAACCAAGATTTGAACCATTCATGCAGTAACCAAAAGCCAAATTGTTCTGACCAAAATGAATAACTTTGCATTTATCAACATTGAAGGATATCTGCCATGTTTGGGATCAAGAAACTAACTTATCCAGATCAGTTTGCAAAAGTGAAGAATCCCTAGCATCATCAACAATCCTGTAATGCTTTAAAAGTTTAAAGTTATAGTCTTATCTAAGTAGGAATGACAGGTGTGGAAATTCTACGTTTGAAAGGTTGGAACCACTATCATCACTTTTCTTAACAATTTGTAATGTATTTCAAATAATATTTTTTCTCATGACAATTTGAATAATTTTTTCTCAAAATTTATTCAGGTGGTTAATTATAATCACCTTCACTAGATTCATTTTCAATACTTTCCTGACCTTTCCAATGATTTGTAAGCCACAAAATCGCAGGAAAATGTGATAGAATAGATGCAATGATAAGGACTTTGAGGAATGTGAGGATGTGACATCACAACTATTCTTGATTTCAGTCGTTTCTGCACAAATGATGCAGAAATTTAAAACTTAATTATCTCCTCAACAAAATAAAAAGTTTTGAATGCTTTTTTCATCATTTTGTTTCTTACGGAATCCTCTTTCAGAAGAAATGAAGTTGCTTGACCACCGAATTAATCGTTTAATAAAGTTTGTTTACAGCACAGCATACATGAGTGTGATGACTCACATGAAAATGACGAAGAATGTCCTTTTGCTATCTATCAGTTCAATGAGCTCATATTTGACGTTTGGAGGAGGTACGTATTGTGGTTTGTTTTCCATACAACACAACAGCTTATACAGTCATGTGTGTACACAAATTACAGTATACTGTATAGACTAGGCTATTTATCATACTGTTATACGCATGGGGCCTAACGTAACTGATCTTAACGTATTGGTTGGGTACTGTTTGTGACTGTGACTAATAATCGTTACAGCCTTTTGAAAACTAATTTTGAGCTTAACGAGTACCAGTCATTTACACCTACAAATGATTCCTTTGGAGAGAGCGATGTCTGATGATCAAAGTATCAATCTTAGCGAAGAGGAGGTCGATTCCGAGGATTTAGACGATGAGGACCTGAGCGAAGAACTTCACGAACTTGAGGACACACTAAGCAAATGGACGAACTATCTTCATGGTTGGCAGAACCGATGGTTTGTGCTCAAAGACGGAACATTGGCATATTTTAAATCAAGAACTGATATTGATTCTGGATGTAGGGGAACACTAAGCCTTGCTCGTGCTGAAATTGAGGTACAAAATCTTTAATGTTACAAGTTTAAAACAATGTTTTGTTAAACTTAAAACTTGATCTGAAAATGGGAGTGGCTAGTCTTGTGACATTGTGTGGTCATGGATCCACTGGCAGTATGCTATGGTTAGCAAATGAGTGATTTGGTAACTAATACTATTCCTACGTTTTGAGTTAAATGATTTTCAATAGTTATAGTTCTTCTTTACTTAACAGCTTAAGCTAGTTCCTGGTCATTTATACACATCACCCAATACGGGTTGACATTGAAATTGCAGTATGAGGGTTATTATAGATTAGGTGCAATTCCTATGTTTTTTGAAAATTCACACGTAGAAAATTGATGATTTATATATAACTTACTTTTTGGCTATTCTTATATCAATTCTTATCTAAATAATACACTTTTCCAAAAAACTTTTCCTAAATCTTTACCTATTTAGCACCGCGACGGGATAAAGTTATATGAGATTCTTATTGTGGTCGCCGTTTTCTTTGTCTCTGCACATTTGTGATTAATTATTTAACGTCCGCAAATAAGTTTTTAGGATGTTCCACTAAACTATAGGTTGATTTTTTTACTGGTAAGATTTTTTTGTTCATATAACTTTATTAGATAGTTATGATAAAAACACTGTGTGCATGAAAAAAATAAGAATAAAAAGCTCAAGAAATGTTTATATTATATAATTGTACTTTAAAGGTATTATTTTTAAATTTTCTTAAAATAATTTAAAAGATATTACCCCGCTAAAATGTTATAGCCCGATGGTAGTGTTTTTAACTTTGACCGTACTTTAGAGAGCTTGTCAGACAATTTTCACAGAAAGAAAACTAGTCCAAAATGCTTTGATAAAAGTAACTCATATCACCTTTTAAACAGTTTTTGAAGACATTTAAAACACATCAATTTTAATCATTGTGGGTGAAAAAAAGGTAAAATGGTTTTGTTTTCATAAAGATCTTAAAACTAAGATTTTCCTATACTTTTAACACCTCGCTTAAAACAGTACAGAAGGGTATATGATTTTGTTTTACCCTCGGACGACCAGCCATCACCAATGGCACCCATACAAACATGGCTGGCACCAGTCCGACGGTACTACCGGGAGTACTACTGTCATGTGTTGTGCGCTTTTAGGCCAGCAGAAGCGTTGTGAAGCATCTCGATGCCACTGCAATGCATCGAAATTCAATTCAACTTACAAGTGGCCCAAAGTGTGTGCACCTAAGTTTGTGCACCTCAACATTTCTCCTTCTTTCACAAAAGATAACATCAAACTCATGATTTTACTTGTTACTTTAGGAAATTTAAATAAAACTTTACTATATTCAGTGAATAAAAAGTGTTTTCAAAATTCTTTTTTCCAGCATGCTCCATTTACATTCAAGCCTTTTTGCACTTTTAATACTGGAACAGCTGCTGAAAATTGCATAAGCCTATGTTTATCATTGGTGAACGAACTAGGGTATTCATGGATTTGCCACTGAATATTAAGAAATATAAAGTTTCTATGAATTGAACATGTAGAAAAGGAGAAATCAAAGAATGTAACTGTATTTATATTTCTTACCAAACAAAAAAAAAAAAAAATCTTATAAAGAAAGAAAAAGATATTCCTTAAGTTAAGTGCACAAACTCAGGAACCACCATGCTACCCAAATCAACAAACTTTGAATACTGATGGCTGGCAGTTTCTTTCCTTACCTAAAACATTTGTCATCTTTTAGGCAACACTTGAAGTAGCAGTTGTAGGGGTCATTATGCACTTGTCAATTGTGTGACTCATGCCTACACTGCTGGACAATGTAAGTCATATGTGAGTCATTGCACCAAGGTGGGTGACCAAAACATGTACATTGTTTGTTGCACCCTCTGTCACTTAGGTGATTGACATTTCTTTTGAAATGACTTACCCCAAATCAGCTGCCTCTGTACAAAGGGAATAAGTCTGAAGTAAATTGACTCACCCCAGAGTCATTCTGGTGACTGACAATTGGCACAATGATGTACATGTGAGTCACTGTTTCATATGTTGATGACTCAAATTTGACTGACATTGGCAGGAGTAATAGGGGTGAGTCATAAAACTGATGAGTGTATAAGTGTTAAGACTGCATAGGAAAAACATCAAGTTTTGTTTAACTTTTATTTTTATTTAAAACTCTTGCATCCCTGGTCATGAAACTCTTACAAATGGCACGATAAATTCCTTAACAATCCATTCCCTGCAAAATATGGTCAAAACCCTTCCACCTTGAGTGCATAAATAAATTTGAAGCTATTCTGAAAGCCATGTTAGACTTAAACAGCCTTTTTATTTGGAGCCTCTTTTAAATTCATTGAGATAAGTAGGAAGCCTAAATAATGGTCAACATAGTGTTGGAAGGATATTTTCACTCCAAATTTAAGATTTTTAGTGGTTTTGATATTAAAATAAGAGTTCCTACAGTAGAAAAAATACAAAACAAAATACACACACACTGTATGGGCAATTCCGCAGTCAGTAATTCCATTACTGACTGCGGAATTGCCTCTACAGTCATTCAGATTCTCTAACCACTCACAAATGGAATGTATTCCTCAAGTACTGTGTATGCCATTATTCAACACCATTAGGCGAAAGGAAAATGTACATGTGTGTTTCTTTCTGATTTTATTTCCCCAAAATCTTAGGTCGGAAGGTAAGTTAGTGAGAAGGGTAAGATTTGTATTCCCCTTTCTAATTGAAAACACACATGTACAAGTTGTGTTTTTTTGTTTTTTTTTAAATGGCAATAAGATTTGTATGGTTGGCAATTCTATTTAATGGTCGCAACTGGAAACTAACAAACTTGTTATTTTGGCCTTATTGTAACAGCCATGTGACCTGTATCATGCTGCTTCCAGCATCTTCTGGGGCTCCTCAAAAATTCAATATTCACTCCTTTCGCTCCCTTTCCCTGCTTGAATTTGTACAGGGAGGGCAAGCTTTGCCAATGGTTTATATTTGTTTATTAGTACTGTCTGTATCATGCTTATATCTTATTATCCTTGTACATGTACTGTACATGGATGATACCATGCACAAATATGTACTAGCATCTGCCTTTAATAATAATGATAATAAATGTTACCTAAAACGCCATTCACCAAAGTACCATGGCGCTTACAAAGTAAAATAAAACAAAATGAAAAATATCAAAATAAGTGCGGTGGTGGATGGAGAAGTTCTCATGTGGGTGGGTAAAGTGTTCCGGGATCTGGATGCAAGTATTTCAAATCTTTTGTCACCTATAGCAGAATTGGATATGGGTATGTGAAGTCGGGTGGAGTCATTACTTGATTTGAGTTCATGTGTGGGTCTCCTTATTTTGATCATATCCTTTAAATACCAAGGCGCCTCACCATTCAGGATTTTATAACCTTATAACCTTTGTTCCTGTTCTCTAATAGGCTAATCCGTTTGATGATCGAAGGCTAGACATTACAGTGAATGAAAACGTGTGGTACCTCCGTACAAAGTCTGCTCCCGAGAGACAGAAATGGGTGGAAGCTCTGGAAACACAGAAGTCCATAGCAGAGGATTCGGACACTTCAACATTGAGGCGGCATGGGTCACTCTTGTCACTGAGATCTGGGTCAAGTTTAACATCTTCTTCATCTTTCAAGGTTTGTTTGTTTATGATGTGTTGGGGTGGGAGTGATCAGGTGGCCGAAAAAAGGTTTTTCTCCACAATGAATGCTCTAACCCAAAAATGTGTGTGTAAGTGTTGTATAGTACACAACATCTAACAAATTGTATAAGATTTCAAATCTTTGACAGTTCATGCACAATCAGCACAAATAGTGTTTTGTCAAGGATTCCCATAACTTGAGGATTCTCTTTGTTGAAAGTTGCTTTTAGTAGCTTTTTTTTTAATGGAACAAAATTTTCTTTTGGTGCCAAAACATTGCTCTACTAAGTAAAAAAAGAGTGAGGGTGTGTTTTTCAGGGGTCCTTAAAATATTTGAATACGCTTTGTCTTTCATATGAATATTTAAACAACCATAATAAACATGAATATATTTAACATAAACATTTAAATATATTTGATAGAGGACAATAAAGAAACAAATTGGTGAGAAAACTATGGTAATATCTTATTGAATTTTAAAGATTTTTCTTGTTTGTGTAAAAGAGATTGTTAGTCTAAGTCTTATGTCATTATGATGTCATCACAGCACTTCTGTACTACTCTTTATGTATTTCCTCAAATGTTTTAACATCAAATTCTAACATCAAATTATTACAAATAGTGTATTAAATTTACAATAATGTTTTCCCATCTGTGCTTGTGACTTATATTTAAATTATGAAAAATTGGTGTTTAATATTCAAAGAAATACATAAAGATTAGTACAGTAAGTGCTGTAATGACATCATAATAATGATTTATGGCTCAGTGCAAAAATGATCTTTATGCAGGCAAGAATGTTTTTTAAAGTGTAATAACTTCTTCTAGGAATGAGTTATCAACATTGTGTTTTTTGCCAATCTGTTTCTTAAATTTTTCTTTATCAGATACATAAAATTAAATTCTTTGGGAATATTCCTATAATATAATATACTTTTAACTTCACTTTTGAATATAATTTTCAGAGATGTAAGTTTTCAACATGAAGTGATTAAGCACAAGATGAGACTTTAATTATGTCAAAATCAAATCAACTAACATAACAACGCCTTCTATTTTTGGCCACATACTGTGATCGACAACGTCCACATTACCCGCCTTAGAACAGGTCACACTCCACCTCACACACTCCCACCTCCTTACTGGCTCCCCACTCCTCTGCAACAATTGTTATTGCTCCCTCACAGTCCAACACGTCCTCCTTGCCTGCCCCTGAACAATCTCCCCAAAGTTTCCATCACTTCTCACAACTCCAGACCCCTAGCTTGATTTAAAAAGGGGCAGGGTGCTAGACTTGTTGAGGGGCACATTAATGCACACGCGAAGCACTGCGTCATTTTACTGTGGAGTCCAGGGGCCTCCTTTAGGCTAAAGAAGCTCTGGGATTTGAGCTATAATCTTACCTCAGAATGAAACTATTCTGACTGATAAAGACCATTCATGAGCCAAACAGGACAATTGTTTACTCTGCAATCATTCTGTGTTCTGTATCCATGTAAGGTGTTTCATTTATTAAGGTTAATTAAGATTATTGAGTTTAAAAAATGAAAATAAATAAAACATTCTCATGAGGGGCAGGGCTCCGTAGCTGAGCTCTTTCAGAAAAAACCTGAATGAAATTATCTCCTTCCTTCATCCTGCCTCTACAACCATATTTAGTCCTCCTATCCCACCCCCTCTACCTATATTTACTCCTTTTACACCCCTGCACTTTCTCTTTCGATCCCAGCTTCCTGGCTATTAGTCCCTGTACTTCTCTCAGACTCCTTCTATATTCTTTTCTTCCTACATGTACCTCTGGAATGATCTAACCTCTCAGGCACAATTTGACCATCACTGTCGTGGTGCCTTTAAGCCCTTATCAAACAAACAAACATCATTTATTATGGCGGAAATACTTTTTCTCTTTAAAGCATTCAATTTTATATAGTTTTTGCCCATATTGGGGATTTGTTATATAGTAAATTGGCTATTGGACAGTAAGATTATTGTATTAAATCGCTTTTCAGGCACCAAAATGGACACAAAAAATCATTAGTATCATGTACTATAGGGTTTCATTTCAAGAAATTCCCCTTTGCTTTGCATGTCTCCAATGTGCTAAAAAACTGACATCATGCTTTGGGTCTGAGAGTCTATTTTAGTCATTTACTACTCAGTTACAATTTGACCAATTTTGATGAGACACTGTTATACCCCACCAATCAGTACGCAGTGGCGGCACAAGGATTTTGGTCCTGGGGGCAAGAGAAGGAAAATTTGTCTCTGGGGAGAGGGGGGTAAGCATATAGATTGGACAAATTTATGTCACTTTACAAAATTTTCATTGGAGGGGGGGGTGGGGAAACAAAACGATCTCATAGGAAGCAAATCCCCCCCTGTACTGCCACCACTGCCAATATACAATCCATTTCTGTGCATATATGTGTGTATGACAGCAATAATAAAGATTTTGATCTTTAAAATAAGTAGTAGTCTGTAAAGTGTAATTGGTGTTGACCATTCTCAAAAGAATTGTCGGAAATGATGTGAGCTGATGGAAATGCTCACCTGTGGGGTTTTGCAAGGACTGACACATTTTTGGGATATCTCAGTACTCAAAGTATTATGACTACAAATATTGGTGGATTTTACACAAAAACGAAGATGATAAAGAGATAGAATAATTACAAGATAGGGAGAAAACAAGGGAGTAATATTTGTGGTGCATCAAAACAAAACTATATTTTTCTACAGCTCAAGATGTATATATACATTAGGTAGTTTTTCCAAAGATAAATCTCAGCTACATTGTTACACAACTGCACTGACCAGCCTCCTGAAAGTATCTCCCAAAAATCTAAAATTCTGATCAGAACATGTGGCCTATCCCATAATATTACATTTGGCTATCCCATAATACTCTAAAACAAAGGAAACTCTTCTTCTGTCCAGACCTTAAATAACAGATGAAAACAGGAAGGAGAAATAACCAGAGCCACCAAATAAAAACAAGAGGTGAGAGAAAATGACTGCCTTAGATGTAACTGAATACACCCAAGGAAAATCTAGAAGAGGAATGTATCAGAATAAATGTTTTCATTAAAGTAATAGTGAGTAACTTAAAGGGACCAGGTAATATCATTCAAGTCAGAATTTTGAAGTCTTAAGAAATAAAAATTAGTAATCAACATAAGATGGAAAATAACATTATTTCAGTTTAGAAATGTCATAGAGCCTAAAAAATACGCTTGCAGCACATTATTTGCAAACTTGAGAAAACACAAATGGCAAACCATAGGCAAAAAGAAATACTTATTTCAAAGCCCACATGAAAGAAGCAACATGCAAGTCAAAAATGCTAAAATATGCTAAAATCACACATTTTTGGTATGATACGATCAAAACAAGAAAAACAACATTTTCCAACCTCTTACAATGAACTGCCTCTCCCAATTTTAATTTGACATGAATATTAGAGCTGACCTATCTTTTATTCGCGACCTGCATCTTTTGATGAAGTTTATGACAGTGCCAGATGACATTGTTAAGCCTTTTTTATGGTATAGACATGAATAATTTTGGACCACCTGAACATATACAGTATGTAAAATATCTAGTGTAATACTGCATGTAATTTTAGATAAGTGCTGCATATTGGTTTAGTGTTATTTTTGGATTTATTAAGAGAAATACTATATGTGTCAATTAAAAATTGTTGGTAATCTGTGATCTTTTATGATAAAAGTCATATTTGCTTTGTTGTACATAACTAACTTCTTTGCAGAGTGCATGTACAGTATTTCACTTGAATATGCCTTGCGCGTTGTGTCATTTTATCAAGTTGATATCAAATTACATGTAAGTAAGGATACCTATCGAGGAATAGACCACCGAGGTGCAAAGGTCAAACTTGACCAATATCTTGATTGTTTTAGATTAGTGGGAGAGTCTATTTCATTGTTTTGTCATTTGCTTATAGTATATTGTCTGAATATGGATTTGTCATTTACAGATAGGTACTGTAATGCCTATTTTTACAAAAAGAATAATCCCTAATCAATCGTAACCAAATCTACATTTTATAATTTAATTATATTCAAGTCTACATTTATGAACTTTGATTGGAGGGAAAATTGTACTTCTTCGGTACTGTATGTAAGAAAACTGTTCTGAAGAATGAGCTGATTATTTCAGGTAAATATTTTCATGAACAAGGCACCAATTTGTAAATTCTAAATCTCCCCATGGTGAAATAGATAATAATGGAAACTTAAATATATCCGTCAAAACGACGCTCATGGTGCTTTGTATTAAAACAAAACCAACAACATAAATTAAAAATAAAATAAAACTCAAAAATAAAAAGATTAAACTTGAAAGTTTGTCCGAGAAAAGATTAGTTTTTGAATTCTTTTGGAAAGCTCCTAGTTTGCTGGCAAGTCTTACTGGTGGTGGTACTGTTGACTGTTCCACACTTTTGCAGCAGCAACAGAGAAAAATCTGTGGCCTAAATTAACCTTTCGTGGACAGACACCATTTTTACATTTCTAAATTTCCCAGGAAGACGGCAGGTAACTGTATGTATCACCTTAACCATAAGGTTTGCCAAATCACCAAGACAATTGCTTACCCGTTAGGTGGCTTCTTTAAACCTTTTGATTTTCCACTGTCTATCTGGACATTTTTTACTTCAAGTTTTAAACGTAATGTTTTGCCCACATTGCACTGATAATGATTACCCGACCCGAGTGGCCACGCAGGGGATTTACCAAACCTTGCTTGAGAGGATTGGTCAACTTATTACTTGCAAACATTTGCCTAGTGTGACACTTGTCCAAGCTAATATTTTTCATCACAAACTAAAGGGTTACTCTTTTAGAGTGGGGTGATCCTCCTGCTTGTTTCATGAAAATAATATTTTATGAATGAACCCAATCTTGTCAATTGTTATCCCCTCACCAATGAAAGGGAAGGGGGAATATATATCATCTTTACCATTCGTCCGTACATTCATCCACATCCATTTTCTGTCAGACCTCCTGCATTGTTCAGCACTGAAATACTGAGGTAATTTATTTAAAGAAGATTCTTGCCTTGAAAGAACTTACAAGAAATGCATTTCTGGCATGAATAGCAATTAACATATTTTTTCTGCCATGAAAAGAGAGTCGAACAATAGAGGCCTACTCCTAAAAGAATTTGTAATTAAGTGTCCTTGCACATGAATAATCCTCACTTGAATAGAGTGGAACCATAACAGACTTATGATAAACTTGCAATTAATCTGCAATGAAGTTTGATTTTGATTTGGTAGATACACAGTAGATCAGCCCTGTTGGGAGAGAGAGAGAGTTGAACACACAATTACAATGACGGGGTCGTCGCCTGCGTATTCGGTTATGATAGTACAAATGCTATCACGAACGCTTAATACGACCCGGGCGAGAACACAGGTACGACGTGCGGACAGACATAACATCGACAACCAAGTCAATGTCCACGGCCTTTGATAACCAGTTGTGGTGCACTGGCGTGTCTACCCACCCCAGGATTGAACCGGGGCCTCGTTTGTAATAACAGGATAGCCCTATTGGGTTTATAATGGGGTTTATAAGGGCAAAAATATCAATTCGAGGATGTTTTTATGGGAAGTGTCAGATTTAAGTTCAAGGGTTAATGTTTTTATGTTTATGTAAATTATCAAGAGGTAATGGAGAAGGAGCTGTGGTGCAATGGAGTTAGTGAAGGTTACAGTATTGTGAAGGTTGGAATGATGAGATGGTTAAGAGTATAATTGGTAGATGAGTGGGTGGCAAAAGTTGGGTTGGATGGTAGGGTCAATGGAGGATGGTACAGGTGAGTGGAGGATTGCAGGTGAATGGGGATGGTAAGTGAATGAGACATGTTAGGTTGATAGAGGTTGGGGGTGGTAGTTAGAGGAAAAATGTTGGTGGAAGATGGCATTATGTGGGGTAGATGTAGAAATTGGGATGAGGGTTGGATGTAGAGCTGTGAACGTTTAGGGATTTTAGTAAACGTGTACACACCAAAAAAAAGGGAGCGTGTATCGTTTACACATGTTAAGTACCGTAATTTCAGAAATACATCAAAATTGCTCCAAATTTACGACACTAAAATCGTGCAACCAGTATGGCAAAAGTATCGACTCCATTGCCCAAATAGACGCTCGAGTTTTGCTTTTCAAACGTTAAAAGTTTACTTCTACAGTATAAATCATCCTTTTTATGGAAAATATGCATGGAAAATTAGTTTAAAAAGAACAGATAACTTTCTTTCAATGTCATTTAAACTCAACATCGCGTAACTTTTTTTGCCTTTCGCTACGGCTTTCAAAGTTCCACTGTGAAAATCTTGCATACTAGACCTATGATACCTCGCCATAAAACATTTCAAAACTACACCACTACCCCGGCAGTTCTGACATATCAGTCCTCTAAAAAAAAAATGGCCGCCATCTTTGCAAAGCACCTAGAATTTCAGTTGTGTTGAACTTTTTTATGTTTGTTTATTTTGCAATATTTTTTCTTTCTTGCAAAATTTATTTGACTCATCAAGTAAATTTTACATGTAAATGTACTGATTGTCACGATTTAAGTATTTTGACTGTGTTTGTTGGTCGATTTAAGAGTTTGTAAAACGGGCCACAATTGCGTGGGATTTAAAGCCAAGTTATGGCCTAACGTTAGGCCTATTGTTAGTTTCACTGTTTACTGCTGCACATTCGCAGTGCATTTTACAAGTTAGCCTACTCAGATTTCGGCAATTCAGAGTGCATAATATCCCCATTCATTGGTGATTACTGCGCATTTGTGATTCGCACATTTAAAAAGGATTATGCTAATCCGGTTTGCAGTTTGTAAAAAGTCATTGATTGGAATTTTGTCAGCCAAATGTGTGTGTGATTTGAATCATGAATGATCATATTGATTTTCATTAGCAAGACTGACTATGAAAAACGATTACTCGCAATGAAGTATTTAGTAAACATTTACAAGGATTTGCGAGCGTGTAGCGTGTACACGCTTAATGGGCACAGCTCTAGTTGGATGGCATGGGAGACAGGACAGGCTTGAATGTGGGACATGATAGGATGGTATGTGGGACAGGGTGATATGGCATGTGAGACGGTGCCATGGCATGTAAACAAGGTAGTGGCATGGCAATTATGACAGGCTGGAATGGCATATGGGACAGGGAGGGATGGTGTGTGGGACAGGGTGGTATGACAATGTAGAATGGGATGGCATGTGGAACAAAGGGTGGGATGGCATGTGGGACAGAGGTGCAAAATGTTATTAGCGGCAAGAGAATTTGTATTGTTTGCGATGTCTGGTCTATAAATTCATTTTGTTTTTCCTAAAATAAACTAAATTAAGCAGAGTTTGCAAAATACAAAAAGGTGTCTTCTCCTTCATCATCATTCATTATAATAATGTTGCGCACTGGAAATCAATTTTTGATTTTTATTTATCTCCCTTTGGAGGTAGATGTATGTTTAGGTGCAATCTTAACAAAAACGATTTTATTTCTATATCAAATAATTTTATCAAAGAAATGTGTGAGGCTTTGGCTGATTTCAATTTCTGTGAACCTGTGAACTGGGCTGATTTCAATTTCTGTGAGCCTGTGAACTGTTATGGTAATCAAATAATTCTCAACAACCATTTCGTTACAATTGATATCTGTCATATCTTCATTGTCAATTTGTTAGATAAAAATGCTATCTATGTAATGAATTTCTTTGATACCGATGGTAAACTTGTCTCGTATTGTAATTTTGTTAGTAACTTTGGCATTACAAACCTGCCTTTCACTGTATATTTTGGCATTTCATCAGCTGTTCCATATCATTGGTGTTTTAACTTGGGGGCTCTTGATTCTTTTTCTTGTAATTCTGTACGTTTTGCTCAATGTATGTCCATCTCCAAAATTACAAAGTTGTTTACAAGGGCTTGATGCATCAATATTCCATAACACCATCTGCGATAAAGCAATGGTTATACAATGATGAGTTTCAAAACATTAACTGGAATTCTGCCTTTCTTTGCCTTTTTATGCCATTAAAAATACAAAGTTACAGTACTTTCAGTATCGCTTTAAGCACAGATATTTAGAAGTCAACAGTTATTTAAACAGGCTAAAAATAACTGACAGCCCTCTCCTTTTTGCAGTATTCATAATGAAAACTTAAAGCATCTGTTTTGGGACTGTCGATATGTCACTGTTTTTTTTAATGATATAGTTACTTCATGTTTACATCATGTTTTTTATTTATCACTAAGAACTGTTTGTTTTGGTTATTTAGATGACTTGAGGCATCCCATCAACTTCTTTATTTTGAATGCTACAAATTATATTTTTTCTTGCAAAGTCAGCAATACCTTACCCAATAAGATAGCTTTTTTCTATCACTTTCAATTTTATATGCAGGTTGAATTTTACATTTGATTGAAAAACTCTAAAAATGAGCTACTGGATATTTGGAAACAAATTTTTTGTACATACATTTTTTTCTGTATTCCGTACAATACAGTTACAACTCCTTTCAAGTCCTTCTGTCATGTCCCTCTGTTATGTCCCTCTGTCATGTCCCTCTGTCATGTCCCTCTGTCATGTTCCTCTGTCATGTCCCTCTGTCATGTTCCTCTGTCATGTCCCTCTGTCATGTCCCTCTGTCATGTCCCTCTGTCGTGTCCCTCTGTCATGTCTGTTTGCATTTCTTGCTGATATCAGTCTTTCATAAAACCCTGATTTCTTGTTTTGACACATGCAATTCATTTTCTGTAGTATTAAACATTTTTGTATCATGAACATTCTCATTTGTGTATATGAACGTATGTATTTGTCTGTTCTACTTCAATACACATACCGTGAAATTAAATAAATGGAGGGAGAAAAAAAAATCTCGCATGTGAAGCAGAAGGAGACATAACTATCAGTCTTTCGTCGTCGGCATCCACAAAAAGTTAAACCTACTAATTAATATTAAAAGGAAATAGTGATGGTATTTTGAAATTTCTCATTTCAAAAGAGCTGAGATCAATTAACTTTGATCTCGATATCAATTTGTATCTTGCTAGCAATATGAAATTTCTGCCCTCAAAAAAATGAAAACAATAAGCCTTGCTGTAAAAAATCAATTAATATCTCCTATACATGTATGTCATTTAAAGATATATTCTACTCATTATTGATGCTTTATTCTAGGTGATATCAAACTAACAGATTTGTCTTAATACAATCCACAGACCTTTAACACATTCAAGAGACCTTTAACAGAAGTACTGTATCTTCTCTAGAGCTGTATCTATTACATTGCAGCAGGGAGTTGTTAAGAGCAGTTATCATCAGTCCAGTCCTATTACTCTCTACATGTACCATCATCTCCCTAGGAAGCCAGTAGACACCCACAAGGAGATTTTGAATAAACCTTTCTGTGCTAACAGTGCTGCAGTAGTTTTTCAGTTTAGAACATGACAACTGTTGGATCAGATTGAGTAATAATAGTCCAAACTTTAAAAAGTGTTTAAAAATACACAATAATCCCTCCCTACCCCAATTTTTTCAAATCTTTTTTAATTAACATGCCCTAAATGTTAAAAAGAGGATGGTGGCATTTAGAATAGACATTGCTAAAGGGTCAGAGTTAAGCAAAATCAAAGGTGGCTGCCAAAAAATTATCAAAAAAGGTTAACAAATGTTTTACCTACTGTACTGTAACACCTTTCTTCCCCATAACAAGAACTGAAGTGTTTATTAGACTGTAATCTATTGATTTTATACAGTTGTGCATACAATGATTTAAACTATTAGGGGCCAGGGTGGGGAGGGGGGGGGGGGAACTACAGTAAGGCTTGACGTTCAGATTTGGGGTGCAAACTGTAACAAATCAAATTTTAGGACATGGAACCTGGACTATAATAACAACACACATTCTTCAGACCCCTAGCTTGCTTTAAATAGGGGCAGGGTGCTAGACTTGTTAAGGGAAACATTAATGCGTGCGCGAAGTGCTGCGTTTGTTCGACATGGAGTCCAGGGGCTTCTTACAAACAGGATAAATTGCTTACTATGCTATTATTCTGTGTTCTGTATTCATTTATAAGCTTAATTAAGATAGAGTTTTAAAATTAAAATACAAAAATAATAAATTCTCATGAGGGTTAGGGGCCAGGGTGGGAGGGGGCTACAGTAAGGCTTGACGATCAGATTTGGGGTGGAAAACTGTAGCAAATCAAATTTCAGGACATGGAACCTGGACTATAATAACAACACACATCCTTCAGACTCCTAGCTTGCTTTAAATAGGGGCAGGGTTCTAGACTTGTTGAGATGCACATTAATGTGTGTGCGAAGTGCTGCGTTTTTTCGGCATGGAGTCCAGGGGCCCCTTACAAACATGATAAATTGCTTACTATGCTATCATTCTGTGTTTTGTATTCAATTATGAGCTTAATTAAGATAAAGTTTTAAAATAAAAATACAAAAAATAATAAAATTCTCATGAGGGGCATTGTGGACCCCTAATGGGGCAGGGCGGACCCCTAAGGGCAGGGCGGGCCCATGGAGGGGCGGGGCAGGTTGCCCCTGTAAAACAGCAAAGCTAGGGGTCTGTCCTTGCACATCTGTATAAAGCTTTTCAGACCACTTCTTTCTTTATCAATGTTTTCATTTTATTTGTGTTCCAGTAATTCAAAATACTGTACATCAATGGTTTTGGACATCCTGGGTACAGAATAATATCTCTCTTAATTGTCCAACACATTTTTACTCATTATGCAAATGCTTTGTATAATATTTCCTTGTATTGATTTTATCTCTATAATATTTTCTTCTTTTGGGTACCTCTTCTAAAATGACTATAAATAGAAGCTATCACTTTCATACAACTTGACAGTACAGTAGCTATCAAGTTGAAAAGGACTGTCAATGCCTTGAGATACTACAGTACATCCTGCAGGAAGGTGTGGTGCACATCTCACATACTGTACTGAACTAAAAATACTGAATGTTTTGTACAATACACCTGTAATATACTGTAGGTATATCTTTTACATCCAGGGGCTTAATTACTCCCTAAGGTGCATGAAAATGACACCACAAGATGTAACAGATCTCTTAGATAGATTGAATGATAGGGACATGATGAATCCAACCTTTGAAAATGCTACAGCCAGTCAAATCATATGAAGGGAGATTGAAGGGGAAATTGAATTGTGAATTTTTGCATTAATTTTCTTCACAAATTGAAGGGAGATTGAATTGTGAATTTTGCATTTCCTTCACTGAATGAGGAGAGATTGAATTATTAAATTTTTGTATTGCCTTTATAGATTGAAGAGAGATTGAATTATTAAATTTTTGTATTGCCTTTATAGATTGAAGAGAGATTGAATTATTAAATTTTGTATTGCCTTTATAGATTGAAGAGAGATTGAATTATTAAATTTTTGTATTGCCTTTATAGATTGAAGAGAGATTGAATTATTAAATTTTTGTATTGCCTTTATAGATAGAAGAGAGATTGAATTATTAAATTTTTGTATTGCCTTTATAGATTGAAGAGAGATTAAATTATTAGATTTGTGCATTGCCTTTATAGATAGAAGAGAGATTGAATTATTAAATTTTTGTATTGCCTTTATAGATTGAAGAGAGATTAAATTATTAGATTTGTGCATTGCCTTTATAGATAGAAGAGAGATTGAATTATTAAATTTTTGTATTGCCTTTATAGATTGAAGAGAGATTAAATTATTAGATTTGTGCATTGCCTTTATAGATAGAAGAGAGATTGAATTATTAAATTTTTGTATTGCCTTTATAGATTGAAGAGAGATTAAATTATTAGATTTGTGCATTGCCTTTATAGATAGAAGAGAGATTGAATTATTAAATTTTTGTATTGCCTTTATAGATTGAAGAGAGATTAAATTATTAGATTTGTGCATTGCCTTTATAGATTGAAGAGAGATTGAATTGTGAATTTTTGCATTGCCTTTATAGATTGAAGAGAGATTAAATTATTAAATTTTTGTATTGCCTTTATAGATTGAAGAGAGATTGAATTGTGAATTTTTGCATTGCCTTTATAGATAGAAGAGAGATTGAATTGTGAATTTTTGCATTGCCTTTATAGATTGAAGAGAGATTGAATTGTGAATTTTTGCATTGCCTTTATAGATTGAAGAGAGATTGAATTGTGAATTTTTGCATTGCCTTTATAGATTGAAGAGAGATTGAATTGTGAAATTTTGCATTTCTTTATAGAATGAAGAGGAGATTGAATTGTGAATTTTTGCAAATTTCTTTATAGAATTGAAGAGATTGAATTGTGAATTTTGCATTTCTTTTATAGAATGAAGAGAGATTGAATTGTGAATTTTTGCATTGCCTTTACAGAGTTAGGGGGAGATTGAATTGTGAAATGTTTGCATTTCTTTGACAGAATGAGAGGAGATTGAATTGTGACGTTCAAATTTCTCTGCAGAATTAGGGGAGATTGAATTGTGAAATGTTTGCATTTCTTTGACAGAATGAGAGGAGATTGAATTGTGACGTTCAAATTCCTTTGCAGAATGAGGGGAGATTGAATTGTGAAATGTTTGCATTTCTTTGACAGAATGAGAGGAGATTAAATTGTGACGTTCAAATTCCTTTGCAGAATGAGGGGAGATTGAATTGTGAAATGTTGGCATGTCTTTGACAGAATGAGAGGAGATTGAATTGTGACGTTCAAATTCCTTTGCAGAATGAGAGGAGATTGAATCGTGAAATGTTTGCATTTCTTTGACAGAATGAGAGGAGATCAAATTGTGAATTTTGGCATAAATTTACCTGTACAGAATGAAGAGAGATTTACATGTAATTGTGCTTTTTTTGCATTTTCTTTACAGAATGGGGGAAGATTGAATTGTCAATTTTTTGCATTTCTTTTCAGAATGAGAAGAGATTAAATTAAGATTTGTTGTAATTCATTTAATAGTAAGGATAGATTGAACTGGAATTTTGATACTACTGAATAAAGAGAGATTGAATTGTGAATGTTGGCATTTCCTTTAATAAGGGGAGATTGAATTGTGATTTTTGCATTTTCTTCACAGAATGAAGGGGAATTGAATTGTGAATTTTTCCATTTTCTTTACAGAATGAAGGGAGAATGAAATGTGAATTTTGGCATATCCTGTAGTAAGAATAAATTAAATTGAAAATTTTTGCATTCATTTTCTTTACAGAATGAAGGGAGATTGAAATGTAAATTTTTGGCATATCTTTTAATAAGGGAAATTAAATTGTTAATTCGCATTTTCTTCACAGAATAAAGAGGAATTGATTGTGAATGTTTATATTTTCTTCACAGAATGAAGGGGGATTAAATTGTGAATTTTCGCATTTCCTTTTGTCTTTACAGAATGAGGGGAGATTGAATTATAAATTTTTGCATAAATGATGGGAGATTAAATGTGATTTTTGCATCTTATAAATTTTCTTTTCATCTGTATTTTTGCAGAAAGGGAGAGGACTGAGGGAAAAGCTTGCTGAGATGGAAACGTTTCGTGACATTCTGTGCCGGCAAGTGGACACCCTGCAGGGCTACTTTGATAACTGCGCAGGCATTGATAATCAAGATTTTCACAAATGGGATGACCTTAGTGCTTGTAAGTGGTGTATACTCTTGAAGAATTACTTTTTACAGAAAGTGCTCACATGGTATAATTGCATTACCTGATTGGATTTAAAGGATTAGTTCAGGGGTCAAGCAATTCCATCTTACTTGTATATGAACAAAAGAAACAAAATGGTGAAGAAAGCATTTAAAAATCTTATTCCATTAAGAAGATTTTTTGATTTTAAAGCTCTCTCTTATCTGTGTAGAAATGACTGGTGTAGTAAGTCTACAGTACAGGTTAGAACTACCGCACGTGCTAACCTTCCTTACTGCGGTTACCTCAGGTGATGAATAGCCAAACCTTACCGCAAATCGCAGGTTAGCATGAGTAAACGCGCCAAAATCAATATCTTCCTATGCTCCATGTTGTGGAGAAAACCTAAGCATTAGGCCCAAAACGTGAGTTACCGCGCTAAAATCGATATTCCATTGTCCGCCTCTGTCAATCAACTTCTAAGTTCTATACTGCAACTTGTTCAAGAAGAATCACATTAAGACTTTCAAATATGCACGCCATTGTGTTGCCTTCGTAAGCCCTCACAGTTAGACTATAATCCATCAAAATCATTCGAACTTGAGCTAGGCTTTGTGACTGCAGACCCTGTTTTCGTGGTCGGAGTCAACGTAACCTAGTACGAGTTCAGTGCGGTTTATTTTGTACTGTATTTGTATAACGTAACATAATGGGCCTCTGTTTAGAAAGAGCGATAAGTTTCTTTCAATGTCATTTAAACTCAACATCGCGTAACATTTTGTCCTATTCACTACGGCTTTCGAAGTTCTTCTGTGAAAATCTTGCATACTAGGCCTATGATATACCTCGCCGTAAAACATTTCAAAACTACGCCACCATCCCTAGGAAGTTCTGAAATATCTATCCTCTCGAAAAAATGGCCGCCATCTTTGCAACGCATGCAGAAGTTCAGCTCTGTTAAACCTTTTTCTGTTTGTTTATTTTGCAATATTTTTTCTTTCTTGCAAAATGTATTCGACTCATCAGGTAATATTTACATGTAATTGTACTGATTGTCAAGATTTAAGTAATTTTCAAGTTTTTTTGGTCGAATTAACAGCTTGTAAAACGGGCCTTGATTGCGTAGGATTTAAAGCCTTATTATGGCCTAACGTAAGGCCTATTTTTAGTTTCACTGCTTACTGCTGCACATTCGCGGTGCGTTTTACAAGTTAGACCTAGATTTCGGCGAAGTCAAAGTGCCTAATATCCCTATTCATAGGTGATTACTGCGCATTTGTGATTCGCACATTTAAGAAGAATTATGCTAATTGGGTTTACAGTTTGTTAAAAGTCATCGATTGGGACATTTGTCAGCCGAATGTGTGTGTGATTTAAATCATAATGTTCTATAATGTACCTGCAGATAACAGCTTCGATGATGCTATGTATTTGCGTCTTCTTTTGTAACGAAGATAAATTATTCCCATGCTATCTCAAGCTTGGTTTGTAAATCAAACCAAGCTGGTATGATTCACATTTCACAATGAGTGAAAACAACCATTCATTCCCTCAAAAAGTGTATTCCATTCCCTGATCTCATTTACATGTGTATAATAAACCTCTGAACAACAGTCTCGTTACAAATTGTTCGGATTTTGAAAGAATGAAAGATTTCATCAATTTTGTTTGTTACAATTTCTTGCGTTCTCCTGTTATTATGTGTACTCATGTAGTAGCCTACCAGCGATGGAATCTTCCGTTGCAATCATGTGTTGTATGTAATTGACCTGTACCATGTGTTATTCGCTTGGGGGTACAAGCTCAAATGATTTCATTGCTTTGAAGTGGAGAGAGTTTATTTGTATTTTTTGCGGACCCGTTAGGTGATAGCCTGTTGGTATGCATAAATTAATGATGTAATGGCAAAGAAGCCTTGCTGCATTCGTGATTCGGGCACTGGGCTCTTATTGATAAAATGATACTTGCTCATCAAGTCATGTTTTTTTTTTTTGCATTCGTTTGTATTATTTTATTTCTACTGGTTCTATTAACATAATGTCCTAACTTGACATTAGATACACGGCGGCTCAATACACTGTCCATTGTGTATGTATAATCAGGGAAATATTACATCTCCCTGGTATAATGTAGGCCTATACAGTAGGCCCTACTATACTAGCGAATATCGCCATAATACATGCAACTATAAGATGTATTATGGCAAACCATTAATCTCTCGATAACAATACATCGTTTTGCTTCAGTGTTTAAGAGGATTTCTTAACGCGTTTACTCACAAGGGGAGGGACATATCACAACTGGATTATATAACGCGTTTACCGCCAACTGTGGAGGCATATTCAGTGCCGATGGGCGGCAAATAAAAGGGTTGCTGGACAAAAGATATGCTTACCGCGGTAAGTGCGGTAGCTTAGTAGCGCTAATCGCGATAACCGTGCGATAGTTCTTACCTGTACTGTACTATGAAAAGTTGGGATTCTCATCCTCACATTCACAACAATTGTTAATGTATTTAAAAAAAGTTTATTTAGATTTTGTACTATTTAAATGATATTTTTCTTGATCTTTCACCAGTTTGTTTCCTTTGAAGTCCTTTTTCATATAAGATAGACTTGCTTGACCACTGAACTAATCCTTTAATTCCAATCAGGTAATGCAATTATATCATATAAGTGCTTTTTCTTTTGGAAAGTTTTATGTACAATATTTCTTTGAATATCAATTACCTCTTACCAAGTAATTGGAACTTTTTTTTTTTTTTTTTTTGAGATGGCACTTCTCTCAGAGCTTTTTTAACTTGAATATGAACCCCTAAGAAGCAGAATTGGTTTTTCAGCAAGTTGTTTCTTTAATTGTCCTCTATCTTGTGAAATGATTCGAGTCCTTGACCACATTTATATTCCTTTAATCATTATCTTAAATAACAGATCCCTGGTTAAACAAAGCTAGCTGGATTATATGCTTTCTGTTTCTTGGTCAACAACTATTATTAGAAGTACATGTACTGGATGGATTTTGAAGAATTTTTTTTTTTACCTCTACGATGTTCTCGGAACGGGTATGTTATTAGGCTAACACTAAAAGTACTGTAATTTCACTAACTCGGACCAAAAATAAACTCAAGAATTTTCCTTGGTATGAGTTAGTGTAGTCACAGTGATTTTAGTGTTAGCTTAATAATATACCAGTTCCACTAAAATAGTACTGCTAAAAGAAAAAAAAAAAACATTTTTAGATCTATTTTTTGTATTCCTGGTACGCGGATCGAAACCGGTAACAGTAACAGGTACCTGGTTCTGATTTTTTGCTACATGACTGAGGTCTAATTTAGTGGGTGGCCTTGTGGTGTTTAAAAGTTCTATAACTAGAACGTCAATGATGAAGTAGCTCAACATATATTTTGGGGGTGGGTATAAATAAGCCTGTTTTTGTTGGTGGGTAGTTAAAAGTTAGGGCGCTTCTTGGACAGTAATTGAGGGGCACTTTTCATTTTGTTAGTTTTCGAAAAGGTGGAGGAAAATTGCCACCTGGCTTCATGGTTTGAGGAAGCAAGAGGGCACTTTCCCCACCCTCACTTCCAAATGAATACTTTTGTCCCGGACTTTTGTATGTTAATGTGTTGCATCTTAGAGTGATTTTGTAATTCTCCCTCTCCCTCCCCCCAACACACACACACTACGAACTTTCCCCCACTTTTGGTAGGCAAATCCTGCCTATAGGTTAGAATACGGGGAGTCAGGATCAATGTTGACAATTATCCATCGAGTGAATAGGTACAATGATTCCTTTGAAAATTGCTGCTTATAAAGATATTAGTGGTATGCTCCTCCCACCACGACCCTCGGTGTCGGTGCCCCTGGTAAAATGACATGCTTTCTGTCAAATACAAAATGTATGTAACAACTTTTATGCATTATGTAATATTTGTGAGTGAGTGGATTTCTATTTGTTTTAAGCGTCAAGAATGACCTAAAATAATTTCATATATAGGTTTTAAAAGGGCATCTCCTGCCTGGGCCGCCCTCAACTTTCAAAAGGGCACCTCCTGTGCCCTTACTTTATTTAGGGCAAGGGTGCAGTCCCCCCTTCTTGCTGCCGTGGTTCCTACATCCCTGCAAAGCACCAAAATCCCCACGGGTCCCCAGGACTCTAGTTGTCCCACTGCGTAATGGAGCTTTAAATATTGTATGAATATGCAAAAAGTGTGTTTCAAGTAAGCTTAAAAAACTTTTAATTTTATTAACAATGCAATGTTTTCTTTTGAGGGAAATTGAAGTCATAAACATACATAATAACAGCAAGATACTGTATATGTACAATCAAGATGGGTTTTATATCCTTGCAACAATACATGCTTTAACTATGGCAAATTTTCTTCATATTGCTAATATATTAGCTATTTTTACGAAATAATTAATTAACTTAATTAATGAATCACAATTAATCACACAAATACACCTCCAAGTGGCAGTCATTATATGAAATATAACTAAAAGTTTTGATAAATTTCTTTTGAAGTCCTTTTTCTTATAAGAACTAGATAGTTTTACTGCCAGGCCAGACTGTGTGTGTTAACCTGAGACAGAAGATTCATTTGGATTTTGAGTGGATGTTTTCATCATTGTGTTATTAATGCTCTGGTGATTTTAAGAGCAATAACTGAAAATTTACAGCCCGAGTTATTCAATTGCGCTATATAAGTATATATAGCCCGATCAGGCTATTTTAGTTTAAAGCTTTAGTTTTTAATCACGAGTAAAAGCCCAAATGAGCTATTAAGTACAAGTGCTATACCCCAGTTTGGCTATACTGTGGGACAAATCCCAAACGGGATATTATAGCCCAATTGGCACATTAAAGCAGCATTCTTTATCCTTCGGAAATGTAAGATGGCCCTTCCGAGTCAATGTTATTATATATGCTACATTCTTTCGGATTGCACCGAAAACTGATTTTGTGGAGTCATTTTGGGTGAGATCTAGAATGCAAAATTCTTTAAAACTACACACTAATACAAAGTGTTGCATCCATGGATCGATCTATGTAAGGCAAACATGACAACACAGCAAAATGTCGAATGAACACTTATGATTAGATAAATGCTGCAAAAAAACACCCGTATCTGAATGAAAATCTGGATTTTGGGCTAGCTTTGCTTAAGCTCAAAATCCCTTTGGGATGTTGAGCAAAAATTGATTGTTTGTAGTTATCTACCATATCATTCTGATTTTGTGGATGGGTGGGGCTTGGGGTTAGCTTATTCTGACAAAATGTTTTTGGATCTTAGTCATACCCTCAATCAAAGTCCAAGTTTTAAAAAGACTGGAATAAAGGACAGAAACATAAAGAAATATATGCATATTTTGAGCTACCCTTAAATTCTTCATTCATTACCAATTTTTCCTAATACACAAAAAATACACACAAACTTTGAAATGCAATAAGTACCTTACTTTAAAAACTCTTCTGCTGAAGAGTGTTATTTTCTTTTTAATAGAAAGTAAAACTTGCAAGATATATGGACAGGTAGTTATTTATTAGTCTTTAGATTATGTCAAAAGCATTTCTGGTGAGCATGAAGCATAGTGCTAACCTATGTAATTGCAATTACGTCTGTCCGGCCATTCGGCCGTCCACAGTTTTTCCTGAGATTTCCTCAGAAATTTTAAAAGTTTTCTGAAAACTCCTCAGAAAATGTTAAAGCTTCTTCAGAATTCTTTAGAAAAAGTTAAAGTTTGTTTAGATATCCTCATGGAAGGCTGGAACTTCCTTTCAAAAATGTTAAAGTTTGTCGTAGTGCGTTAAACATCAACCAACCAAACCTAACCGTTAAAGTTTTTTAGAAACACTTAGATACAGTAAGTTGAAAACTAGTTTCCTTAAAAAGTGTACGAAACATTTGATATTTCCTTAGAAGATAACTAAGATGTTAAAATTTTCCACTGAATATTCTTCAGAGATCCTCAAGCGCCTCTCATAACTCTTGAGGTTTAAAATCCTTAAAATTCTTCAAAATATTTGTGCACCAACTGCTGTATCAGGCATGAATATTAAACTCCCACCTTTTTAAACTCCACCTTTATTATTGTGTTCATTTGCATAAGGTTGCTACAGTATATGAACTGACAAGACTTTTATACTTAGTATGCTCAGTCAGGGAGTACGACAGGATGTGACTACATATGGACATAGGGAGGGATGCTATGTGGGACATGGGTGGGAGCTATGTGGGACATAGGTTGGAATATATACCATATGGTATGCACTAAGGGCTATTTTAGGCATTATTTGACTCAGCCTTTATTTTATTCATTTGCATACTTATTATATGAGCTGACAGACTTTCAAAATTAGTATGCTCAATCAGGGACTGATAACTAGAATGAGACGACTGTAAATGGAGCCTATGAACAGGGTGGGATGCCATGTGGGACATCGGATGGGATACTATGTGGGACATGGGGTGGGATGCCACATGTGACATAGGATGGGATGTCATGTTGGAAATCGGATGGGATGTCATGTGAAACATGGGGTGAGAGCCATGTGGGATATCTGATGGGACATAGGGTGGGGGACATGGGATGTCATGCCATGTGGGACATAAAGTTGGATGTCATTGGGACATGGGGAGGGATACCATGTGAGATACATGATGGGATCAATGTGGGACATGAGGTGGGATACCATGTGGAACATCGAGTGGGAAACCCCACTGATACAGAACATCAGATGGGATGCCATTTTGGACAAAGGGAGGGATGCCATGTGAAACATAGGGAGGGATGCCATGTGGGATCCAATGTGGGACATGCAGACCTGCCAACTAGTACGATTTTGCCGTATTTAATACGGGAAAATGTTGAGAATACGATTGTACGTTTTTTGGCACCAGAATACGATTTATTTATTTGTATTTTTATTACTATTATTATTATAATTGTTTTTTTGTTTTGTTTTGGTTTTTTTACTCATACTTTTTACGTTCGGTTGGCGTTCATGTCCTCTCAATGATTTTTCCTGACTTAACCGATTCAGATCAGATTCATTTGCGGCTGCCGCCAAAAAGTGTAGACTACAAGTTGATTATGCATAAGGCAACCTACCTTAAGCTAGGGCATCCGTGATTGGTGCATGGCATGTAAACAACAATTTTTCGTCCGAGTGTAGCCAATCAGAACGTTGCATATGAGAGATGAGTGATTGTCACGGTGCCCATATACAAACGAAACATGTGGTCCGGCAACTAATGTTACATGTGTAAATTGTAATACACACAGTTTTAACAGTGTTTCAAGCATGTTGTAATTTGTATTAATCGGTAATTTTGTGAGTGATATTAATGTTTAAATATGGCTTTTGTAATGGTAATTTCTTTGCAGCTACAGTAAACCTTTGTTTTGTACATTCTGTTTGAAGAGTACAGTTTTTTTTATCAAAAATTCAACTTTTGTAGTTCCAGAATACAGTTTGGTGATCCTAAAGGTTGGCAAGTCTGGACATCGGATGGGACGCCATGGGGAACATAGAGTGGGACAAGGTGGAATTCCATGTGGAACATATGGTGGAATTCCATGTGGAACATACAGTGGAATACCATGTGGGGCATGGAATGGGATGTCATATGGGACATATTTTGAGGTCCAATGAGCGACATATGGTGGAATGCCATGTGGGACATATGATGGAATGCAATGAGAGACATGGAATGGGATGTTACGTGGGACATATTGTGGGCTTCAGTGTAGGACATAAGGTGGGATGCCATGTGGGACATGGGGTGGGATGCCACAAGTGGCACAGAGTGTGATATAAGGTGGGATGCCATGTGGGACATTGGATGGGAAGCCACTGATGCGGGACAAAAGGTGGGATGCCATGTGGAACATACGGAGGGATGCCATGTGGGACATGGTGGGATCCAATATGGGACATAGGTTGGGATGCCATGTAAGACATAGTGTGAGATGCCATGTTAGACATATGGTGGAATGCCATGTGGGACACATGGTGGAATGCCATGTGGGACACATGGTGGAATGCCATGAGGGACGTGGGATGCCGCAGGTGGCAAAGAGTGTGATATAGGGTGGGGTGCCATTTGTGACATAGAGTAAGAGACCATGTAGGACGTAGGGTAGGAGGCCATGTGGGACATGGTATGTGATGCCTTGTGTGACATAAAGTAGAATGTCATTGGGACATGGAGAGGGATATCATGTGGAAAATATTGTGGGATATAAGGTGGGATGCCATGTGGGGCATTGAGTGGGAAGCCACCAACGTTCAACAAATTGTCCAAAAATTCACTTCCCTGCCGGGCAGACACATGCGCAGAAATGTTTGTCGGGAGCAAAAGGCACTTGTCCGACAATGATCATGATAATATTGTACTAGGTGATGCGCGTTATGGTAAAATATTTCTTATGGCGATATTTACTGAGAATGCTGTATATATAATAAAAGACTCTTACACTTACCAAAAAACCAGTGGAAATTGTAATCCATGTATCCTCTACAAATATAAAGCAATAACAGGCTCCAGAAAACAAAAAATGAAACAAGAAAGTTCAATAAACTTTTGCGTAAACAAATGGCATGGCAAAAGCAGGTCAAGTTTACCATGTAACAGTACAGTATACAGCGCAGCGTCGGTATGCCCTGTACGATACTGTATGTGTACAAGGAACGGGTATTGGACCCATTGCGTGTGGTGCATTAACACAGCAGAATGGACTTAGGCAAGAAACAGTTACTGGATATAAATATGCATGAGTTTTTTTACGCTAGATATGATTGGTTGAAAGAAGCAAGCCTTGCGAGTCAAACAGCATGCATTGCTTACATGTTCAACCAGCTTTGGTGGCCTGGATTATATACCTGTACATTATATGTTTTGTGTGTGTGCGATATATGTTTACATTGTATATATGGGTGCGTGTTATACATGTATGTTGTTATGGCGAGGTTTAAGATCATTTAATAAGATGACAAAATATTTTGAATATAAGTCTGATTGAAGTAATATTCTGGGCATTTCCATCAGTTACATTGTAGTAAGTATAATCTGTGTAATGAATTAAGTTTCTAAAGAGAAATTCACTGTGTTAGTTTGAATCAATTTATGGTTGCCTGGCGGGCATATTGACTTGTAAATCAATTTGCCCGGACATAAATATTAGTTGTCCCGGGCGTCCGGACAGGCGGTTTGTCAAATGCTGAAAGCCACTGATATGGGACATAAAGTGGGATGCCATGTGGAACATAGGGTGGGATACATGTGGGGCATATGGTGGGATGCCATGTGGGACATATGGTGGGATTCCATGTGGGACATAGGGTGGGAGGACATAGGGTGGAAGGACATAGGGTGGGAGGACATGTGGGACATAGGGTGGGAGGACATGTGGGACATAGGTTGGGAGGACATGTGGGACATAGGGTGGGAGGACATGTAGGACATAGGCTAGGAGGACATATGGGACATGGTGGAGTGCCATGTGGGACATATGGTGGAATGCCATGTGGGACATGGGATGGGATGTCATTTGGGACAAGGGGCAGGATGCCATGTGGGACATGGGATGCCATGTGGGACATAGGATGCCGTGTGGGATGCCATCTTTAGCTCCACGAAGTTGAAGTTATATAATGGAAATTTTCTGTTAACTTTTGTCTTCCATTTTTAATTGTATCTAGTCAGAGGTTTTTAACCAAAGACTTCTGATATTTGGCAGTCTTGAAGAGCACAAAAATCCCGCATGCCACATGAGGTGTTTTCAGGTTTTCATTTACTGTTTGCATACAGTACCTGAAATAGAGCAATTTTCATGAAAATCTGCAGTGAAATCTGGAAAATATATGCTGATGTGTAAATAATTACCTACAGCTGACTATTCACACCAGTATAATGATAAGACACCAAGGAGGTACACTACAGTGCACAATATCCTCTGTTGTGTGAACAGCGTGGAATGCTATCCCTGTTAATCACCCTCGTTCAATATCTTTTGCCTCTTTACTTGTCTTCATTGTTGCAATGTAAAGTAAATTTGCAAACTTTTAATGTTTTTCGCAGCTCTGGAGTTTCTTCAATCTAAGGAAAATCTCCACATGCCACATGAGGTGTTTTCAGGTTTTCATTTACTGTTTGCATACAGTACCTGAAATAAAGCAATTTTCATTTTCATCATTTTCCAAAATGGATGCTTTGTATGAAACAATCAGTGTGCCATAATATGTACAGTACTGTACGTACATGTACATATCTATAAGATCAGACAAACGGTACAGCAATGACCAAAAAATATATTGTTTTATGAAACTTTTTCCTTTTTAAGTTAAAATTTCAAATCAGGCACTGTAATCTTCTGAAAAAGTGAAGGAGTAATTCAAATTCTTGATGTGATATCACAAATTTAAATTTGCATAATTTTATTATAATAAAGCCCAAAAATTTAAAATGCTGTAATGGTCAATTTTTCTGATTTGATGGAACAGCTATTTTCATGGTTTATAGCATATTTTCTTCTGCTCAAGTTGATACCCATCCATAGATCTTTAAGTTTATGCAGCTTTCCAATTTTTATTGGACGGGCATGAGTCTGAATTGCGGTTCCTCCTTTCTGATATTATAGATATGTACATGTACGTACAGTACTGTACATATTATGGCACACTGATTGTTTTATACAGAGCATCCCTGCTGTAAATTCCACTTCAACCCATTTGAAGTTTTCAACAAGGTTGAATTGGGTTGAACTAGGTTTGAATTGGTTTGAACTGGGTTCAAATAGGGCAAAGTAGATAACCTAGTTCAACCCAATTCAACTCAGTTGTTCCAATTTCTACATTAACCTAGTTAAAAAAAAACAGTTCAACCCAGTTGAACTGGAATTTGAACAGGGTACCCTCCCCTTCCTCCTACAGCAATGTGACAATACCCTCCCCTTCCTCTTACAGCAATGTGACAACACCCTTCACTCTTACAGCAATGTGACAAACCCTACCCCTCCTCTTCCAGCTATGCGATCACATCTCCCCCTCTTACAGTAATGTGACAATACCCTCCCCTCTTACTACAATATATGTGTTCCTGTTGTACATCACAAACTTGCATCGGAATTTCAATAAGCTGTAGTATGATCAATTTGTAACTGATTTTGGTGTGAAATTGTGCATTTTACATGGTTCAATCAATTATTAAAACAATTTAACATAACATAAGATTTCGGGCTGAGAAAGGTTAGTCAATGTGATAAAAAGTCCAAACTAACACTACCACAAAAAAAAAAATCAAAGATGCCCAAAGTTAGTAAAGAATTTATCAATGTTGACTTTGAAATTATGCACAAAATTGGAGCTAACTATCCACTCAGGCAAACCATTCTACTCATTAACAACTCTTTGCGAAAAGTTAAAATGCCGAATACATTTGATTTATTGTTGACTCTACCTGTCCATAGGTCTTAACGTTTGCTCCTTTGTATCAGTCTTGCAGACTTCAATGCTAGAACAAAAGCTTGTTAATTTCCATATTAAAGCTGGTACCAGTAGATATTTTGGTTTTCAGTTACTCAATGTTTAAACATACAAAGTGAGCTCAGTACTCTCTTAAAGAGTAAATTGTTGTGGTATTGCTATTTGCCCAACTTTGTGGATCATTTATCGGTAAATAAGTCCTCAAGGAACATCAAACCCGACATCGTACAATTTCCACCTTGGAAAAGTACAGTCTTCAAGCTTGTTATTGTAAGTCTTGTCTCTATTTATCTTATTGTATTAAAGTCTTATATCCGTTCTCCTTTCAAAACAAAAATTACCTGAGATTACTACCTCTGCTCTTCTTCCTTCCTTCAATGCACCATTCTTTTATATATTTCCTTTAATGTTTGTTTCCTTACACCTGCATTACCTTTCTTTAAGTATACCTCTCTGGCACTAATGACCACAGTAAGTACCACCAAACAAAACAAGCTTTTGTATTTTTGGTTCAAATGCCGTAGCATCTGGAACCTACAGTTTGCGGTCATGATGGCATGTGTATGTGTTAGAGCTGTGACCGTTTAGTGTGTACACGCTACACGCTTGCAAATCTTGTAAACGTTTACTAAATACTTCATTGCGAGTAATCGTTTTTCATAGTTAGTCTTGCCGTTGAAAATCAATGTGTCATTCATGATTCAAATCACACACACATTCGGCTGACAAAATTCCAATCAATGACTTTTTACAAACTGTTAACCCGATTAGCATTATCATCTTTAAATGTGCGAATTACAAATGCGCAGTAACAATCACCAATGAATTGGGATATTATGCACTTTGATTTCGCCAAAATCTGAGTAGGCCTAATCTAACTTGTAAAATGCACCGCGAATGTGCAGCAGTACACAGTGAAGCTAAAAACAAAAACACTTGAAAAATGCTTAAATCGTGACAATCAGTACATTTAAATGTAAATATTACCTGATGAGTCAAATGAATTTTGCAAAAAAGAAAAAATATTAAAAAATAAACAAACTAGAAAAAGGTTTTAAGAGAGCTGAAATTCTGCATGCGTCGCAAAGATGGCGACCATTTTTTCGAGAGGACTGATATTTCAGAACTTCCTGGTTGTGGTGGCGTAGTTTTGAAATGTTTTACGGCGAGGTATATCATAGGCTTGGTATGCAAGATTTTCACAGAAGAACTCTGAAAGCCGTAGCGAATAGGTAACAAAAGTTACGTGATGTTGAGTTTAAATGACATTGAAAGGAAGTTATCTGTTCTTTCTAAACTAAATTCCCATGCATATTTCCATAAAAATGATGATTTATACTGTGGAAAAAAACTATTGACGATTTGGAAAGCAAAACTCAGCGTCTATTTGGGCAATGGAGTCAGTACTTTTGCCATACTGGTTGCACGATTTTGTTTACTTTGCCTCGTAGTTTTGGAGCAATTTTGGTGTATTTCCAAAAATTACAGTACTAAACGCGTGCACACGATACGCGCTCGCTTTTTTCGGCGTGTACACGTTTACTAAAATCCCTAAACGTTTACAGCTCTAGTATGTGTGTTTGTGACGGCCAGCTTGTAAACGCTATATCTCAAGAATGATACACTTGATTCATGTCGTATGTGGTACACAGATAGCCCATGGTCTGTATATGTGCCCTATTGTTTTGTATGGTGATGTCATGCATATTAATGAGTAGGCAGTGCTCAATGTAAAAATCTTGAAATGTTCATATTTTAACAACCACATGTCTGTTTTGTTTCATATTTGGTCTAATTATGATGTTAGCTGGTGTGTACATGTTCATGACATAAAAATATTGAATTTCATTAATATGCATAATGGCTTAAAATGATTTTTTTTTTTTCAAAGCTTGTAAACACAGTATCTCAAGAATGGTAAACAGGATTCATGTCATATTTGGTACACAGATAGCCCATGGTCTGTAGATGTGTCCTTTTCTTTTTGATGTTGATGTCATGCATATTAATGAGTAGGTGGGGCTTAATGTAAAAATCTTGAAATGTTTATTTAAACAACGCATGTCTGTTTTGTTTCATATTTGGTCCAATTAGGTTGTTAGCTGGTATGTACATGTTCATTTTGTAAACATGAAAAGTATTGCATGTCCTTAATATATGCGTAGTGGGCAGGGCTAAATATGATTTTGCTGAAAAGAACTTGTAAACATGGTATTTCATGAGCAGTAAACTGGAGTAATGTATTATGTGGTACACAGATAGCCCATGGTCTGTAGATGTGCCCTATTGTTTTTGGTAGTGATATCATGCATACTAATGAGTAGGCAGGTTAATTTAAAAATCTTAAAATGCTCTGATTTTGGCAATCACATGTCTGTTTTGTTCATATTTGGTATAAAAATGATGTTAGCTGGCGTGTATGTTTTCATGGTATAAAAACATTGAATTTCATTAATATGCATAGTGGGCGGGGCTTAATATGATTTTGTAAAACGAAAAGTACAAGTAAACACAATATCTTAAAAACTATGAACTGGATTTACATCATGTATGGTGCACAGATAGCTCATGATCTGCAGATGTGATCTAATGTTTTAGGGGTGATTTCATACATATTAATAAGTGGGCAAGGCTTAAAGTGAAAATTTTGAAAAAGCGATAAATGAGCAACTATGTCCGTTTTGCATCATATTGCGCATGATAATTTTGTTGGTTATTGTGTACATGCTTATGTTATCCACAGATGTCATTAATATGCATGGTGGGTGTGGCTTAATATGAAAGTGCTAAATGATGTAAACACCATAAACGGCGTATCAGATTTATGTTAAACGTGGTACACATATGGTCATGGTTTGTTACGTATGTTCTAATGTTGTGGTAGTGATGTCATGAATGCTAATGAGTGGGTCGGGCTTGCTGACAAATTCTAAGGATAAATGAGCAATCGTTTTTGCATGATACTTGCTTTGATGTTGTTGTTAAATATTGTGCAAATGCTAATGTTGTCAACATTTTTATTGATCGTGGTGGGTGTGGCTTACGAATAAATATAATGGAACAAATATTTCATGATATACAATGACATGACAGTTAATCAAAATTATGCAAATCAACCAGCTGATGAAAAAGCATTGCAACCACAAAACCTTTTGGTTATGGTTGAATGATTTCTTTTTCAATGAAAGGAATAATATTTGGTATGTGATATGTTGTTTGTTCTTTGTACAGCTGACAATGACCTAGATGATGAACTTGAAGGAACAACTCCAAAACCAGATTCTTACATTCTTCAAAATGGACCCAGCAGTCCCAAGCTAAAGGTTTGTAAGCTTTTTGTACTTTGTTTATTTCACTCCAAGACCTCTGTGGTCTAGCGGTCATAGCGTCAGTTTGGCAAGCTTTAGGTTCCAGGTTCAATATTCTGTAGGTCTTCATTCACCATATTTGTTCAAGAGGTACATCATGTGCCCGATGCTGCTTTGTCCTTTAGAGATGGCCTTCAATATCGCACCTTTGTGGGATGTGCAATTTTATGCCATACCGGGGAAACCAAAGTGCCACTTTGGCCCTACCATACCCTTTAAGAATTTGATCTGGTTCCGCCTTACTAGGGCCCCCAAATACTTAAAAGACTATGCTCATCTTTCCAAATCATGCAGATGTTTTACTGGAACCTCCCTTGTTTACAATGCTTCCAGATTTGGTTTATTTAGATCTAATTAGATCCAGTGCTCTCATCTGGCTTATCAAATGGCTGCGGACAGCCTACCTACAGCCTACCTTCACTCGATGTGTAAGTTATGGTTCCAGTTTACCTGCAGCTGCAATTTAGACAAAACTAACATATACCATGCTTCCTCTTAAATCCCTGTGTTCTTGTTTAATGTTGTTTAAAGTCCTAATAGCCCTAAGAGTATTATATCAAGACGTACGTGACCTTTAATAAACCACTTGCAGAACACTGGTTGCAGATCAAGCTAGGATTGAACTCGGGACCCTGTGATGGACACTCCACACAGTCGATTTGACCATTGTGCCATGTAGTACTGTATCTCCAGTAAAACTAGAAATAACATCACCATTGGCAATTCAAATGGACAGCTCAAATATTGAAAAGTACTCAACCTTTGATCAGCCCTAACTTAAAAACTATTAGAGATAATTCCAAAATAAAAAATAAAATAAGATTTTATTGGAATTTTTTTTTTTTTATCATAGGCTACTCATTTTAGACATCATAAGGCCCTAAAATTCTAAGGAAGTTATTTCCCCCCCAAAAAATGTATTCCCATCTTGAATCTTCCGCCACCTTTTATAAAGATGTCTAGGACAAACAAAGACACGCACAACTACAATACATGTCAATCAAACAACATCCACTGTGTTCCCTGTGGCACCACCATTATAAGATTTAATTCGTGCAACCGTGCAATTGATACCTGGAATCCCTCTCAAGTGACGTACAAAGCTGCAAATCCCTAGTCTGTTTTAGAGAAAAAAACCTTAAGCGTAAATGCATCATGAACTATCGATTTGTTTTTAATCATTCCCATACTATTAAATACTTACATCCTTACTTACATCATTACTTTACCTGGGGGGTGGGGTGGGATGGGGACCCGTGGCTTTGATTGTATCTGCTGGGGTGTTTTGTACTACCAAATTTGTTATGTAATTTGGGAGTGTTGTATTCAGTTAAGCTCACCAGAGTTTTTATACAACACTTCCTTTTACAACCATATATATTCTTCTGTATATACATATTTTGTAAATTTTATAATAGATTTGTAAATAAAACTCTGTAATTATATGCCAATATGTTGTGAAGAAAACAAATAAATGAATGAAATGAAATATTTCAGAAATTTATCTACCCCTTTAATTATCTTAGGATCATTAAATTTTAACTCCTCTTTCAACTCTTCTGTTAGATACAGTATCTCTACTTTTAATCAAGCTTTCTATTTTTCTCTTTAATCTATGATGCTACCATTTCTTTTTGCAGGGAAAAAATACTCTGGTTGACAAGATTTAAATGTGACATTCTGGAACATTAATGTTTCATCTATTGATTTCAATACCTCTTATGTTTCATTGAACATTCTTATCACATCACCTTTTGAGGGATTCGTGCATGATGAATGTGGTAAATTTCTAGTATAGCGTTACAACTTTGGCAAAATGTGTTTCTTGTAATACAACTTAATTCCGTTATTATAATAACTGAACATTTTAAGAATTTTGGATGATTTTATAAATTTGTTTCAAATAATTATAATTGATAATTTTCTGTTAACTTTTTGTTTTAAAACTGAAATTTTAGTCAAAAGAATAAAATTTTACTGAAGAATGATAATATAAGAAACGCATAGTAAACATACTTCATTAACCTCTATATAGGAATTTACTGCTACACTAGGATTTCTTCATGAATGAGATGTTGAATGTTGTAATGGTCAGTGCATGAAGGTGTTGATGTAGTATTATTATGCCAAGCTTGTCTGTCATTGTCATCGTGAATGCATGGCTGTTGGAGTTAGTTGATGCTCTACATCAATACTTGCTCACATCATTGCAATAAACTGAGCCATTTCATGAGGCTACGGAAAGAGTTTTAAACATATTTCCCCATGGAGTGCTGTATGGAGCAATATGCTGTCTTGATCCTGAAGTGGAAATATTATTAATGTTGAAATAGCAGTTTGACTTGGCAAAAGATCATCTGTATATGTCTGTAAATTACCAACTGGCAGATCTAACAAGGTAATTCATTAATGTTAAGTGTTGGGGCTGCTTATCTTACCTCACCTAGTTGACAAATTGAAATTTTTATGTCAGTTATTTGTTATGGCTGGAGTGTGAAGTAGAAAAGTGAGTGGGATATGTAGGAGTATTGGTTGTTAGTAATGTGTGTACAAGGTATGTTATCAAGAGAAAAAATTAAAGACTTCTGAGGAATATGAGGATCAGGGGGCCAACCTTCTACAGTAGACTTACTACACCAGTCCTTTCTACACTGATGAAAATAACCATATAAGATATGGAAGTAGTTTTTGCTCACTTGTATCTTCTAAAATCCTCTTTTTGGTTCGCATGCGTAGCATTATGCGAACCTATGTAATGGCGATTACGTCCGGCCGTCCACAGATTTGTCCTGAGATTTCCTCAGAATTGTTAAAGTTTTTTGAAAATTCTTCAGAATTACCTTATAAAATGTTGAAATTTTTCAGAGGTACTTATGCTAGGATTAAAGACTAGTTCCTTAAAAAGTCTACAATATATTTGATATTTTCTTAGAAGATAACTGTAAAATGATATAATTTTCCAATATTCTTCAGAGATCCTCAAGTCTGTCTTGTAGCACTTGAGATTTGAACTCCTTAAGATTCTTTAAAATATTTGGGCACCAAACAGTTATATAAGGCATGATTTTTTAAACTCCACCTTTATTATTGTAGTCATTTGCATAAAGTTACTACAGTATATGACCTGACCAGACTTTTTTATTTAGCATGCTTAGTTAGGGAGTGTGACAAGATGTGATTGCATATAAACATAGGGAGGGATGCCATGTGGGACATGGATGAGGGACATATAATATAACATTTACCATGTTGTATACACCAAGGGCTATATCAGGCATAATTATTTGACTCCGCCCCCTTTTTCTTATTCAACAACTTATTTGCATATAAGTTATCATATGAACTGACACTTTCATACATAGTATGCTCAATCAGGGACTGTGATAGCTAGGATGAGACTTCTTATGGAGCTTATGGGACGTCATGTGAAACATAGGGTGGGATGACATGTGGGATGCCATGTGGGACATGGGGTGGGATACCATATGGGACATGGGGTGGGATGCCATGTGGAACAGGGTGGAATGCCACATAGGATATGTGGTGGAATGCCATGCTGGACATAGGGTGGATTGCTATGGGATGGAATGTCATGTGGGACATGGGATGATATGGGATGGAATGTGGGACATGGGGTCCCATCCCATTTCAACAAGTCATTTGCATATAAGTTATTATATGAACTGACACTTTCATACATAGTATGCTCAATCAGTGACTGTGATAGCTAGGATGAGACTTCTTATGGAGCCTATGGGATGTCATGTGGGACATGGGGTGGGATGCCATGTGGGACATGGGGTGGGATGCTATGTGGAACAGGGTAGAATGCCATGTGGGACATGGTGGGATGCCACGAGTAACACAGAGTGTGACATAGGTTGTGATGCCATGTGTGGCATAAGGTAGGATGTCATGTGTGACATAGGGTAGGAGGCTATGTGGGACATAGGGTGGGAGGCCATGGGAACATGGGATGTGATGCCATGTGGTACATAAAGTAGGATGTCACTGGAACATTGGGAGGGATACCATGTGGAACATATGGTGGGATGCCATGTGGGACATCAGGTGGGAAGCCACTGATGCAGGACACAGGGAGGGATGCCATGTGGGACATAGGGAGGGATGTTATGTGGTACATATGGTGGGATTAATGTGGGACACACATGTAGGATGGGATCCATGTGGGTCATAGCATGGGATGCCATGTGGGACATATAGTGGAATGCCATGTGGGACATATGGTGGAATATGCCATGTGAGACACTGTGTGGTGGAATGCCATGTGGGAGATATGGTGGAATGCCCTGTGGGACATATGATGGATTGCCATGTGGGACATGGGATGTTATGTGGGACATGGGGTGGGATGCCATGTGGGAGATATGGTGGAATGCCATGTGGGACATGGGGTGGGATGCCATGTGGGAGATATGGTGGAATGCCATGTGGCACATGGGATGGGATGTCGTGTGGGACATGGGGTAGGATGCCATGTGGGACATGGGGTGGGATGCCATGTGGGACATGGGGTGGGATGCCATGTGGGTCATAGGATGGGATGCCCTGTGGGACATGATGGAATGCCATGTGGGACATGGGATGTCATGGGGTGGGATGCCATGTGGGAGATATGGTGGAATGCCATGTGGGACATGGGATGGGATGTCGTGTGGGACATGGGGTTGGATGCCATGTGGGACATGGAGTGGGATGCCATGTGGGACATGGGGTGGGATGCCATGTGGGACATGGAGTGGGATGCCATGTGGGACATGGGGTGGGATGCCATGTGGGACATGGGTTGGGATGCCATGTGGGACATGGGTTGGGATGCCATGTGGGACATAGGATGCCATGTGGGACTTAAGTGTGAGATGCCATTTTTATAATTGGCCGGATCATATAATACGGGTGTCAATTTGCATGGGCATGCGAACCATGACGGTATTTACCGTTCTAGTTCATAAATTGAATTTGCTATAAAGAAGTTGGCAAAAGTGTTCCTCTTTATCATTACAGACAATCTTCCAGTGAAGGACATAACATGGGAATAGACTTTAAAGGGGAGGCTTTGACATTCAAAGCCACCACAGCAGGAATTATTACCAACCTGTCACACTGCATTGACCTCATGTCGCAAAGGGAGGAACAATGGCAGAAGAGGTTGGAAAGGGTGAGTTTAAACCAAGGAACATGCATTTCCATTCATTCTGCTTCCTACTGATTATCAATCTATTGTTTTGCTGATGAAGGTTATTATTAAGATGATGACGATGACAATGAGATGTTTATGTATCTCAAGTGTAATTGATAAAAATGAGAAATAGCAACTTGTTACACTCTTAAATGAGCGAAGTAGTAAGAAATGTATCTACAGTTTTCATTTGTTAATCACCAGTTACACTGTTAAAGGATTAGTTCAAGGGTCAAGCATGTCCATCTTATATGAAAGAGGACTTCAAAAGAAACAAAATAATGAAGAAAGCATTGCGAAATCTTATTCTGTTAAGGAGATATTCAAGTTTAAAGTTTTGTAACATTTGTGTAGAAACGACTGAAATCAGACTAGTTGTGATGTCATAGCCTCAGATTCCTCAAAGTCTTAATGTATTTTATCATATTTTGTCCTGCGATTTTGTGGCTTAACAACTATGGGATATGTCAAAAAAGTAGTAAAACTGAAACTACAGAGGGTATGTATAATATACCACCTGAAGAAAGTTTGAATAAAATAATTTAAAAAGTAAAACAATAATAATTCACTTTTTTAAATACATAAAGACTTTAAGGAATCTGAGGCTATGACATCACAACTAGTCTGATTTTAGTTGTTTTACACATATGATACCAAACTTTAAACTTAATATTTCCTTAACGGAATAAGATTTTTGAACGCTTTTTTCACTATTTTGTTTCTTTTGACAGTCCTCTTTCATATAAGATGGACATGCTTTACCACTGAACTAATCCTTTAAGGTGGAGATCAATGTGTAATCCAATTCAATGTTTCTGAACGGTATAAATATATCACAAATATGCGAAGCCAATCAATACTAGCTGTGGAAGTGACATCACCAGTTTGTTTCAGATTTACTAGTAATAGTCAAGCAACTCTCTTGGGAAGAAATTTCCTCTGAAGAGACAGAAGGTAAAGAATGCAAGTTCTTTGGAACACACTTTGATGGTAAAATTTTACATGAATGGAAATTTTCCACAAATACAAGTGTAGAATAAAATTTCAGGTTAGTTTCAGAGAACACAAGTCGAAAGAAAAGTGCCTGCTTGTTTTTTCAAAATGACCAGAATGCTCATTCAAAAGAATTTGTGATTGAAAAATGTATGTTAGGACTGGAAATTCTGTCTGTAATACTATCAAATGCCTGAATGTACAATTACCAACCGATACAGCTGATTACATATACACAGGCCCAGTAATACTTAATGATATATGACAGAATGTATTTAAAAGAAATGATATACACAATTAGATGATGATTCGTAGATATTGAAGACTAATAATGTTGCTGTCTGATATTGCAATCAAATACAAACGATATCATCTGTCTGATATTGCAATCAAATACAGACGATATCGTCTATCTGATATTGCAATCAAATACAGACGATATCGCCTGTCTGATATTGCAATCAAATACAGACGATATCGCCTGTCTGATATTGTAATCAAATACAGACGATATCGCCTGTCTATTATTGCAATCAAATACAGACGATATCGTCTGTCTGATATTGCAATCAAATACAAACGATATCGCAATCAAATCAAATACAAACGATATCGCCTGTCTGATATTGCAATCAAATACAAGCGATATCGCCTGTCTGATATTGCAATCAAATACAGACGATAAATCAAATACAAATGCCTGTCTGATATTGCAATCAAATACAATCGCGATATTGTCATCAAATACTGTCTGATATTGCAATCAAATACAGACGATATCGCCTGATCAAATACAGCGATGCATATTGCAATCAAATACAGACGATATCGCCTGTCTGATATTGCAATCAAATACAAATCGACGATATCGCCTGTCTGATATTGCAATCAAATACAGACGATATCGCCTGTCTGATATTGCAATCAAATACAGACGATATCGCCTGTCTGATATTGCAATCAAATACAGACGATATCGCCTGTCTGATATTGCAATCAAATACAGACGATATCGTCTGTCTGATATTGCAATCAAATACAGACGATATCGCCTGTCTGATATTGCAATCAAATACAGACGATATCGCCTGTCTGATATTGCAATCAAATACAAACGATATCGCCTGTCTGATATTGCAATCAAATACATTTGCAATCAAATACAGACGATATCGCCTGCTGATATTGCAATCAAATACAGCGATATCTGTCTGATATTGCAATCAAATACAAATGATATCGCCTGTCTGATATTGCAATCAAATACAAACGATATCGCCTGTCTGATATTGCAATCAAATACAGACGATACCGCCTGTCTGATATTGCAATCAAATACAGTAGATATCGCCTGTCTGATATTGCAATCAAATACAAACGATATAGCCTGTCTGATATTGCAATCAAATACAGACGATATCGCCTGTCGGATATTGCAATCAAATACAGACGATATCGCCTGTCTGATATTGCAATCAAATACAGACGATATCGCCTGTCTGATATTGCAATCAAATACAGACGATATCGCCTGTCTGATATTGCAATCAAATACAGACGATATCGCCTGTCTGATATTGCAATCAAATACAGACGATATCGCCTGTCTGATATTGCAATCAAATACAGACGATACCGCCTGTCTGATATTGCAATCAAATACAGTAGATATCGCCTGTCTGATATTGCAATCAAATACAAACGATATCGCCTGTCTGATATTGCAATCAAATACAGACGATATCGCCTGTATTATTTAAGTGCCATCTTAAAGGCCAACCAGGTACTCTATAAATGCACAGAGTAAACATGGGAACCCCAGAGAAAAGTCTTTGAATTGAATTGTTTGAATGGTCCTGGATAATTGCAATGACTGGGAGATTGTCTAAAAAGGGTGCTGTGCAGACTTTAGCATGAATACAGATGTTTAATTTCCATGAGTATAGTGCAAGAGTATAGTTCGTTAAAACACAAGTTATAAGCATTGGTGCAACAATGTAATAAGAAGAGTGAAGAAACTGATGTAAGCTACCTTTTGTGCAAAACCTAAGGGAAACGATTGTAGGGACAGAAAGGTTTTGTATTGTTTTTCTTTTAAACCCCCAGTCTTCCAATATATTTATATATATATATATATATATATATATATATATATATATATATATATATATATATATATATATATATATATATATATATATATATATATATATATATATATATATATATATATATATATATATATATATATATATATATATATATATATATATATATATATATATATATATATATATACATATATATATATGTATATAAATGTATACATATATATATATGTATATATATATATATATATATATATATATATATATATATATATATATATATATATATATATATATATATATATATATATATATATATATATATATATATATATATATATATATATATATATATATATATATATATATATATATATATATATATATATATATATATATATATATATATATATATATATATATATATATATATATATATATATATATATTTCCTTAAGGCCTGGGGAGTCTGTTTAATACACTACTGCAATGTCTGCACAAAGTCTAACATTTGCTAGGCCTGAGCAATAAAAATTAGAGGGCTACAAATGCAAAACTTAACTCCAGTTTGAAAGACTGGCAGTTTGTCATTATAAATACCCTTCCTAGATTCAGTTTTAGTACTTTTTTGACATGTCCCATGGCTTTTAAGCCACAAAATCACAGGACAAAATATGATAGAATACATAAAGACTTTGAGGAATCTGAGGCTATGACATCACAACTAGTCTGATTTCAGTCACTTCTACACAAATGATACCAAACTTTAAACTTAATATCTCCTTAACGGAATAAGATTTTTGAATGCTTTCTTCACCATTTTGTTTTTTTGAAGTCCTCTTTCATGTAAGATAAACATGCTTGACCACTAACCCTTTAATGTAGTATTAAAAACTATTTAATTTACCCAAAACAGCATTTTACATTTTAATGCACAGCAATATGCACTAAATCCTCTCATTTCACAGTTTGGGTAATTTCTTCAAATGTTTAAACATCATTCTTTATGTAGAGCAACTTGAGAGTTTTTTATTTGCCATGGTAGAAAAGCTAAACAAAAATTAACATAACAATAACCCCTCTTTGCATGACACCTGGTATAGTGCATAATTTGGAATGTGGAAAACAGATAGTAGATCGGTTTTCAATGAATCAAAGTTCCAACTTGTCTGTTTCCATTGCTGTTGATCTCAAAGCAAATTTTCATACATAAGAAACCTAAAAAAGGTCCAGGTTGTGGGGACGTTGCCAGGTAAGTTGTATTACCATGTATGGTAGTAAGTCTGTGTAGATTTCAGCTGTGAATTACTGTGTATATTTCAAAATAACCTAGATTTATTTTCAATGATTATCAGACACCAACATTACAGTATTAGACATATGAATATTTAAATATAATAATAATAATAATAATAGGAACATTTATATAGCGCTTAATCCACACTGTGGAGTATGCTCAAAGCGCTTTATACAATACAAATGATAGGTTAATGTAAATAAATGATTAAATTAAATTATAATACAAATCAAAAATACTTCTTAAACAAATATGTTTTGAGCTGAGATTTAAACGTATTCAAAAATTTAATGTCTTTCATGGATTTCGAATATCATTCCATTTTCTGGCGGCTGCCACTGTGAAAGACCTGTACCCAAAAGATTTTAGTCTCCACTTTGGTATATCCAGCAATTGCTTGTCACTAGACCTGAGACACCTTTTTGGCTGATAGATGGACAGAAGCTCACAGAGGTATTCTGGTGCTGATCCGTCTATACACTGGTAGGCTAAACACAATATTTTATACTGATTCTAGCTTCAACTGGTAGCCAGTGCAAAAGCTTTAACGCCGCTGTAATACTGTCACGTTTGATGTTTTAGTGACAATACGTGCAGCTTTGTTTTGTATCCTCTGCAATCGCTTGATGTTCTCATGTGACGCACCCACAAGCAGACTGTTGCAATAATCAAGGCGTGACAGGATTAATGACCTTGCCAATGCTGAAGCCGTCTCTTGAGTCAGAAGGTGTCTGATGCTGCCAATATTGTGCAAGTGGTAGTTGCAGATCCTGCAAAGCTCTGTGATATGCTTCTCCATGGTCAGTTCGGTTGAAGAAAAACACCCAGATTTTCACTGATTTAGAGAATGGGATTGAGGTGAGACAAACCGAGATATGACTGATGTCTGTGTTGAGCAGTCTGGACTTTGGTCCTACAAGCATAGCTTCTGTCTTGCACTCATTAAGTTTGAGCATGTTGTTCGTCATCCAAGACTTTATGCTTGTTGTACATAGTTCAAGTTTGCTAAGTGCCACTATTCCACTTTCTGCTGGGTGAAAACTATCTATCAGCTGTGTATCATCGGCATAGAGGTGATGAAGAACGTCATGACTGTTTATAAGTCTATCAAGTGGCTTTGTGTATAAGGTGAATAACAGAGGACCTAAAACAGATCCTTGTGGTACACCACATGTTAGATTCATTGGATTAGACTGTGACACATTGATGATAACGGACTGGTGTCTGTCTGATATATACGATGAAAGCCAAGAAAGTATTTTGTTACTGAACCCGTATTCATGAGCTAGTCGTTGTTTCAGAAGTTCGTGATCGATCGTGTCGAAAGCAGCAGAGAGGTCGAGGAGTACCAAGATTCCAACTTTTCCATCATCTACCGCCATTTGCAAGTCGTTCACAACACGCACCAAAGCGGTTTCAGTACTATGTGCACTCTTATAGGCAGATTGAAATTTTGCCGAAAGATTGTGGCTGTTGATATGATTTACCAGTTGCTTGTTTACTGCCTTTTCCAAGATCTTTGAGAGAAATGGGAGATTTGACACTGGACGGTAGTTTATGAGTTGATTTTTGTCCAAGTTCTGCTTTTTAATTTGAGGTTTCACCACCGCATTCTTGAATACTTTAGGTACAATTCCTGTGTCCAGGCTGATATTTATCATTTTTGTGATGACAGGCAGGAGAACATCACAAAACTGCAACAACAATTTAGTTGGAATAGGATCCAACTCACATGTTGTAGGCTTTGAATCCATTATCAGTTTCAGTACTTGTGGTTCAGACATTGGTTCAAACTCAGTTAGGTGTTCACCACTGAATGATGACATCATTTGGTCAGATCTTTGGTCAAGTTGAGGGCGACTATCGTCAGAGATAAGTGCTTTCCTTATGTTTTCAATTTTGCTTGAGAAGTATTGGTTGAAAGATTCTGCTAATATTTCATCATTTGCTGCTGTAGGAAGTATCTTCTCTTCAGTTTTGCCTAATAGCTTAAACATTTGTGTCCAAAGTGCTTTGGGGTTGTTTATTTTTGAAAGTATTGCTTCTTGGTAATATTTTGCTTTGGCCTGCTTAATTTCATTCTGCACATCCTTTCTTGCTTGTTTGTAAATTTGACGATGGACCTCAAGGCCGAAATCCTCCATTTTCGTTCTGTTCTTCTTCTCAGTAATTTCAACTTATGTATGTCATCATTATACCAGGGTGAATTAGGTTTGACATGTATATGCCTTTCAACTGATGGGGCATGCTTGTCAAGTAGTTCCGTTAAAGTAACGTGGTATAACTCAGTGAGATCATCAAGTATAGATGGAGGGTTCTTTAGAAGTTCAGATTCCAATATGTCATTTCTAAATTTATCTTGCGATATGCCTTTGATATTACGACATGTAACTGTTGTCATTAGTGGTAAAGGTCTGGCAAGATTTAACGTGAAAGTTATCCAGAAATGATCAGACATCTGACGATCCTCAATCTTTACGTTACTTAAAAAGGAATCACTTTCTCTAGTTATGATCCAATCCAATGTATGACCTTTCTGATGTGTAGCTTGGTTCACATGTTGTACAAGCCTATTTGCTAGCAGAGACTTTAAGCACTTCTTGACTTCAGGTTTTCCTTGATCATCAAAATGAGTATTAAAATCACCAAGTATCATTAGTGGACCCTTTTTGGTGCTAAAAGTATCATCTAATTATAACCATTTCATTCAAATTAATTCTTTCACATGTATTATTAAGTATTACTGGGCCTGTGTGGAGTGTGGACATATTTATAATCAGATACATCGGTTGATAATTGTTCATTTACACATTTGATAGTATTACGGACAGAATATCCAATCGTAAGGTACATTTTTCAATCAAAATAAATTGTAAACTTTTTGATAGGAGTACCTTCTCTTATACAATTAAATTAGTTTTTAATGTATGTGGGAGGAGAGGTTGAGCGGAGGGGGTTGGGGAACTAGTGGGGTGAGGTCCCTCTTTGAGAAGTAAGTGTTCTTTACATGGTCCCTTTTCTGGTCTGAAAATTCATGGTTCAAAATGGTACATTTGGGTCTTATATGAAGATAATTCAGTCTGATACAGAAATCTTTCATAACATTTTTTCTCTCGAGAATCTGACATGGTGGAGGGGGAGGGGCAGTAAGTTACCCTCTGCTTCTCCTGAATATGTCACTGAATAGAAGCTAGTGATTACCTTCAGTGTGAATATTCATATTAACAGTAATCGTTTGTCATGAATACTTTATTTCATTTTTAAATGACAGCCAAATTAAACATAAGACCCCCGTAGTTTTAAAATTTTCATGAATCAGAAATAAAAGACACCCTCATTTTTTAACCAAGAGCTTTAATTCATTTTACAATGGCACAAGCATTAAAATCATTTTATAATTCCCATGAATTAAAAAAAGAAACTTCAGTTTTTGACTGAGAGCACCATTAACATTCCAATGGGAATGACCTCAATGACCATGCCCTGCCGATGTTAGTTAAGTAAATCTACCTCGTTAATGAAGAGAGAATTGCACCAGAGGGTTTTCAGGATATTAAAACAAATGGAGTTCTTCCGCAGAACAAGAAGAAAGAAATTTATTATGTGAATGTAGATGCAATAAACAAGGCAGTCAAGATACTATTTAGTGGAAAAAAAGGCAAACAAATATAAATTGTTAAAAGCACAAAAGAATTATTCATTTTAGAAAGATTTAGTTATTCTATATGAAGGATACATGGAGGCAAACCAAGGTTGTATTTTGTTGTGCGCTTGCTTTGTACTTACTATTCCTTGGCCAATGTTTGGATGATTTCATATAGTGTATTTATGACATCATACACCATGTGTTTATGATGTCATAGAATGTTGATAAGTTCATACTCTGTGTGTTTATGACGTCATGGGGTGTTATATAATGTCATACGTGTTGTGTTTATGGTGTCATATACAGTGTGTATATGACATAATGTGTGTGTGTTTATGACATCATGGGGTGTTTATGATGTCATACATGTTGTGTTTATGGTGTCATATACGGTGTGTATATGACATAATGTACTGTGTGTTTATGACTTCATACAGTGTATTTATGACATAATAGACAGTGTGTTTATGATGTAATACACAGTGTGTTTATGATGTAATACACAGTGTGTTTATGATGTAATACACAGTGTGTTTATGAAGCACGAACGAAACTGTTATAGTTTAATGACTGGGCTCCACAGCTGCAGGCCGTGCTACAAAGTCACAACAAAAGAGACAAGCACAAATAAATGAGGAACGAGCACGGACAAAATGCCACACGAAAACAAGCCTGACAACAGCCATGGGACACACAAGTGATTACGTGAAAGTTTCAGAGCCATGAAGTAAGTATGAAGTAATGCACTGTGTGTGTTAATGACTTCATACACAATGTGTTTATGATGTCATGCACTGTGTATTTATGATGTCATGCACTGTGTTTATGATGTCATGAACTGTGTGTGTTAATGACTTCATACACAATGTGTTTATGTTGTCATGCACTGTATTTATGATGTCATGCACTGTGTTTATAATGTCATGCACTGTGTTTATGATGTCATGCACTGTGTGTGTATATGACTTCATACACGATGTGTTTTTGATGTCATACACGGTATTTTTATGATGTCATGCACTGTGTGTTTATGATGTCATGCACTGTGTTTATGAAGTCATACATGGCGTATTCATGACGTCATATACTGTGTTTATGATGTCATGCACTGTGTGTTTATGATGTTATGCACTGCGTATATGACGTCATATACAGTGTGTTTATGACATCATACACTGTTTATGACATCATACACTGTGTTTATGACGTCATACACTGTGTTTATGACGTCATACACTGTGTGTTTATAACGTCATACACGGTGTGTTTATGATGTCATGCACTGTGTTTATGATGTCATGCACTGTGCATTTATGACGTCATACACAGTGTGTTTATGATGTCATACACATACTGTATTCTGTTCATGGGACGAGAATCTTGCATGAGTTTACTGATTGATGTGATGTTGTGTGTTTGTTTATTCTTTGAACAGGAACAAGAAAAGAGGAAAAAAGCGATGGAAGCTTACAAGAACATTGTCAAAGAAGTGAAGAAGAAGGCATTACAAACGGGTCCAGATTACCAGGTAAAGTCACTTCTATTTATGTGTGTTGGATTATTTTTATTTTTCTGAAGGATTAGGGAAGTGGTCCGACATTGTCTACCGAGTCTAATACAGAATAAAAAGATGCAAATTGATAAACAACTTCGATATCTTGTTCTTATCACGTTTTTTAAGATGCCATGAGTTTGTTTAAAGGAGCTCTTTACCGAAACGTGAGGGCGTCTTTTTTGTGATAAAATGTGGGCATTCGTCAGCATCCAATCAATTCTCGCGATCTGTTTTTCATGGATTTAATCTCAATGAAAGTTTGTTCATTGTATGTAACTTCTGCAAACATTAGGCTTCGGTACAGTACATACGATAGTGGCAAAATTATTGGGTCTACGTTAAACTTAAAGCTTAAAATTTGTGTAGCTGATAAAGTAGTCTAGGCCTGTGGCTAGTACTGTAGCAAGGTATGACTATGAGTAATGAACTGTAATGTTAGTGTAATAATAACGCTTTTCAAAATATCATGTCCTAATGTTGCACGTGCCCAACGACACAAGTAAGACTTTATGTAAGAACTCGTCACTGAATTATGACAAAATGACCATTGATATGCGTTCCAACCATGAAAAGACGCTAACTCCAAGCAGAGTTTACTGGGTGACCACATTTACAAGAAGAAAAAATAGTAACGCAATAAGCTTCCTGTGCATTTGTTATGTCCTAACAACTGGCCGATTTCGCTACAGGTCAATGTGAATGACCGGCAGTGCAGCAAATCTATGAATATTCAAATTCAGAGAGGCTGTGATCAACAGTGCAGCAAATCTATGAATATTCAAATCCAGAGAGGCTGTATGATTGTGTGTGTACATATAGCCTATACAGGCTAGTGAGATAAACACCTCTCTCAATAAGCAACACTTGCAAGGCAATACTTGCATACTGAGTGAGACAATGCATAATACACTCGTAACGTTGAAATACACTCAGACAACAACAAACAACATAATCATGAAATAAAACCCTTCTCAAAACTGACTAAAGTACTTACGAGCTATGATTTTGATTTCATTAGCATCTAGAAACTTTAAAGTATCTTTCAAACTAAGTTACAAATGAAATGATAAACATTTTGTATGTAAAAGACATTCAAATTACGAAAGAACTAACATTCCAATTACTTCGCAAATTCCTCACTTTTGGAAACGCATGCACAATTAGTGCATGTATTACCTGAGTGCGCCAGCAACTGCTATTTCAAAATGTTTGTCAGCAAATGCACGTAAATTCGATTTAATGCTATATGCACGTTGACTTCACAGACACTCTATTGTCTGACAACTTTTCAACTAATTAGATACATCCACCCAAGGCGCTGTTTGAAAAATAAGCTACTAGTGAAAGCTCTTGCACAAAACGCAACTGGGATGGCATGTTGGACTGGGTGGGTTGGCATGTTGGAAAGGGTGGGTTGGCATGTGGGGCAGGGTGGGTTTGCATGTGGGGCAGGGTGGGTTGGCATGTTGAAAAGGGTGGATTGGCATGTGGGGTAGGGTGGGTTGGCATGTGGGGCAGGGTGGGTTGGCATGTTTGAAAGGGTGGGTTGGCATGTTGGAAAGGGTGGCTTGGCATGTTGAAAGGGTGGGTTGGCATGTGAGGCAGGGTGGGTTGACATGTTGGGCAGGGTGGGTTGGCATGTTGGAAAGGGTGGGTTGGCATGTGGGGCAGGGTGGGTTGGCATGTGGGGCAGGGTGGGTTGGCATGGGTGGGTTAGCATGTGGGCAGGGTTGGTTGGTATATTTGATAGGATGGGTTGGCATGTGGGACAGGGTGGGTTGGCATGTGGGACAGGATGGAATGGCATGTGGGACATGAGGTGGGGTGTCATCTGGATTTTAGGTGTGATGACATGTATGTCATACACATGGTTGAATGACAGATCTGGTTTTCAGATGTGACTGCATGTAGTACATAGGGTGTGGGATGGCATTTGGGACAGGTTGGGATGCCATGTGGGACAGGCTGGAAGGTGCATTTTAGCAGTGAGGAAATTTGTATCGTTTGCAATGTCTAGTTTGTCATACAATAAAGCAATATTGTTTGACATAGTTTTGCTTTAATGTTGCTTTACACTTGCACATTTTTCATGCTATTGACACATATTTTCTTAAATTGGAATTTGGACTACAACCCAGGATGTAGTTCTGGGAATATGTTCAGGAGGGTATGGGGTGGGTTGGGCAGGGGGGTTAGGACTAAATTAAGGCTAATGAAAAATTACAGACAACATTTTTTCCACTTTCAAGAATGGTTTGAGATGAATAGAGGGTAGTTTGGTAGGTAAGTGACTCAAATAAATAATTCCACAAGGATGCTTTGTAATAAAACTTTAATCTTTTTGACATTGGCAATTCAGGGCCTCTCCTTTCTTTGTGGTTAGATGGATAGAACTAAAAGGATGTTTCAGTTTTAAAGAACGCTAACTTTTACATGTTTTCTGAGTTACTGGATGAGGTCATAACCTTGAGCTGTGTTGTTTGAAAATATCTGGGACAAGATATTTATTTAGCTTGTAGTAAAATGTTGTGAGACTCTAAGGAAAAGTAAGTGTATCCTTCAAAGCTTCAATAAATTGAAATTATCTACCCTTACTAGACCCGTTTATGCATATACGTCCCTCAAGAAGCCCATTCTCTATGCTCCCTTCGAATAGTCTAGCATGCTCTTCTTTGAACAGTACTTAGTGTAAGATGTACTGATATAGACAAACTGTTAAAAGCAAACTAAAGAATGTGAAGTCTAGACGCAAGGTAACTACAATTCAATATTTTTTTCTCTTACAGATAGATGGTTCCTAATTCGAACCCCAAAAAGTTATAACAATCAAAATAACCTTATCACCCATTACTGAAAACCAACCACCAATATCTATCTAATTTGACCAATCACAAAACTAAAACATATTCAGTTTTTAACCAATTTGTATCATGTATATTTGGGTTATGTAAACAAGAATTAAAACAGGTAACTAAAGTATTGGTGATGACATCATCGAGCCATTAAATACCTAGGAACTAAACCATTATGTTAACGCAGGGATTGCACCTTATTCTACAGTGAAACCACTGGACTACAAAAGATAATTTAAAGGAAATTCTGAAGAAGATGAATAGGTTCTCAGATAAACCTTAACCCTTACTCTACCACGTGGCGATATTATCACATTTTTAAACCCCCTTCTTGAAATAAAATCAGGACTTTACCAAAGTCCTATAGAGTCAGTAATCTTGGTATTATTTAAAAGTACTCGGATATTTCTTTCACAAAGTGTAACTTTTATATAGGGGTCATATTACAGAATTTGTAAAAACAGTAGCTTGAAAATGGGTAAAACTCAAAATTTGCTAAAATAAATTGGCCAAAACTTTTTCTTTTAAAATCTTACAATAACTTCAAGATCACATTTTTGCTTCAAGATCAAACATGCAAATCCTAGGACATGATATTATTGATTTCTGGTTTATTTTTATAATCCCTACCTGCAATCTTTTGTCCTGGAGAAATTTCTTTAAAATTTCATGAATTTCTGCCATTTTTTTCTTTCTTTAAAAATCATGTACAAAAACCATACATCGCACATGCTTCGTTGAACTGCCGTTCAAAAGTGCTTGCAATTTCCTTTCATTTTATATATAAATAATTACAGGCATACCCCCTCTATTTGGACGTATTCCTATACGTGATGATCTACCAGCTGCCTTGAAAAGTTGTCCAAATTGGGAGCATACCTGTCTAATGATGCATGCAACATTTCTCCTCCACTGATTGGAAAAATCCACAAAAGTAATCTCGCCTTTCAAGCAATAGAATTTGATCTTGCCACAAGCCGGTACTACTTTTCATGTGTTTTCTTTGTCTAGGAAAAATTACATGCTTGATTTAGCAGCAGTTGCTTCCTCACAACTACGTGTGATAGAAAGGATGCATACATAACTCGACAAGGACTAGGATTATGGTACTGCAGGATAGCTAATGAAATGACAAACTTGTTTGCTTGATCAATTTGCTCTATGATACAAGATCATTTCGAGTAAATTATTTGAAGCAAAACAAACTGTGGTCAATCAAGGATTATAGTGGTTTTGCTTGTATGCATTTTCATAGCATATGTGCAGCATTTTATTATTAACCACAAGCTTAGCCTAAAATTTTAAGAGGAAGGGGGAGAGGCAGGGGCAACCTCTGTGCAAAAAAAGAAACTTTACCTAAATTGTTGACTTTTTTTTTTTACTGATTTTCTAAAGGGTTTAAAAAATTTGGAAAATTAAACAAATTTTCAATTGACTGGATCAAAGAAAATTTGCTGCTGAATTTTTCGAAAAATTGGCTGAATTTTAGATAATTGTCAATAACATCAAGATCAGAAGCCCAAAGGCTTCATGTCATAACCAAGCTGCTACAGTTATTCATTTCAAAAATTGATTTCCAGGAGGATTGGGGGGAGGGGGTAGCAATCGCTCTAAGTGTTATGGATATTTGAATCACCACTTGCTGATGCAGCATGAGGGGGCAACCTTAACAATGGTGGTTCTGGGGTTTGTTGCCCATCTGTTACCAGAAAAATACATTGCCCATTCAATATATTTTTATACCTGATAAAGGCTGGTAAATGGAGAGGGGTCCTTCATAGTAAGCAGGATAATTATTTCTATTCACAATGTATGTGTGTGTGTGCGGGGGAGGGAGGGGGGGAATGTATTTAAAATGCATGTGCAGAAAGAAGGCAAGAGGCTAATTTTCTCCAAAAGGGAGAACATGTACCCCACTTGGCCCCCAGGACCCAGTCTAGAAATGTTTATAATACGGCTTACAAGTATAGCACTAATTTTATTTCAAATGTAGTTGGTTTAAAAATATGTATGGAAGGGGGACAGAATGAGGCATGGTAGAGGGGGTCGACATACAAAATTGTTGGACATGTTGGAGGGGTGCTTATTTAGAGGTGCTTAATATGTCAAATATGGAATCTGGATTTAACTTATTAATTTTTACTTTGATTTTGTTAGTAAAAAGGGTTGGAATGTAATTTTTAAAGCCTTTTGGAGTCTTCAAAAAGTGTCATATATTTGATTTTTGAACTTGTTATGGTGGTATTGATTTCAAAATAATTTTCCAATATTTAAAGTGTTTATGGCCAGTAGGTAAGAATGTTTTAAGAAAGAAGCAACAACTGACAAAATTTGAGGTTTTCCTATGCAGCCAGGGGGAATGACCCATATGGTTGCCATCAAGCGTGGCCTGTAACATGAAATCGACTTTTCTTCTCAACATTCCTTTCAGATTATACACAACTTCTTCCTGACAAATAAATATATTGTTTTCATGTCATTACACATGGAGAAGGGTTTCTGGTTGTCTCTTATAGGTGCATCTAATCAGGGATGTTGAGTGAGCTGTGTGTGAATATGTTATATTATGTAATGTGGAAAACAGTTCTTTGTTTGAGTGCTTTACTATAACAGTATCCTGCTTGAAACCATGGAGCTATTAACTGAAACAATGCATGTTTAAACAAAGATGCACTTAATGACAGAAACTTTTTAAAATTTTTACCTCCATGAGTATATACACACTCATATATATATATATAACTTGTGTTGTTGTTTTTTATTTCAGCATATGTTAGTGCAGGCCCCAACTGGTACTTAAATATTTCTTCCATTAACTTGTTTGTTTAACAACTTTATGACGGCTTGATCATGAAGCGGTTATGATTCTTCATTGAAAGAGTAGTTACAATTTCATTATTAAAAATAGAAGTGGAACAAATAGGAATACTTGCTTTCTGCAGTCAATTGATTTTAATTTTTCACAATGCTCACAAGACATGCTGGTGTGGTGGCAGAAAATGGGGGGGGGGGAGGGGTGGGGGAGATGTAATCCCTCCGTAGGTCACCGAGCAGACACGTGGAACACCAATCAGTTCAATTGTAGTTTGACATGGGACTTTTTTGGAACACAGCGCATAACCTGATAAGATAATCAAGTAGGCAATATACTCCCTATTAGGGATAACATAGTATCCAATTTCATCACTATAGACAACTTCTCTCATTATGAATATTTTAGGCAAAGGGCCGAAAAACAACAAGTTAAGAAAAGCATTTAGCAGTTACCCTATGGAAGAGGTCCAGGAGGTGAAGCCTTTGAAAGTGCTGCTTTGCCCTCACTTTTCCAAAAACTGGCAAAAGTTTCCCTTTCTTAATAATAAAAAGTGCCCCTCAATTACTGCCTTCCCCCCCCCTCCCTTTTGCCTGTGTTCCTTCTGACACCCCTGGCCATGGCCCCTATCCCCCGGATCATATTACCATTCTTTCAAACATTGCTATATTATCAGTATCATGCAAATCAAGGGACGGGACATCGAGGCCCGATTTGTTTCAATATTTTTGTTGGCTTATACCTGCTGAATATCTTGTCCAGAGCTTGTATTTTTTTAATCTTGAATTATTAGCCATTTAATTTCTTCCCAAGCTTCCTTCAGAGAGAACTTATTCCATCATCTCGTGGACGTGTTGTGCACATGTATGTTAAAAAGTTTGTCTCAACTTAACTATCAAGAAACTTAACTGAACAGTAACATATGCGTATGTGTAAACACTGATTTACTCGATTTGTGAACCGCGCAAGAAAATGTAGGCCTAAATGAATTATAATAATTGGGAACAAAAACATTCAATATTGGTTATTTCTCACTGATTCTATTTTCTAAGCAATGAGTTTATCTACTACCTCTGGTCATTTTTATAAGTAAAGGAGAGGTAAATGAATTTGAAATGGAAAGGTTGTTTGTGCAATAAGCCTGGCCTGTTGTCCAGATGGTCAACTCATGGCATATGAATACATGTAATAAGAGAAGTTTGTTTACAATGCGAAGTGGGTCATGAGCTTAGAAACTTTATTGTGTAATTTAATGGGTGAATAAGCAAGTAATACAACTCGGAAGCGGGGGGAGGGGTACAAAATATGATCACCCGACCAAATTTATGTTAATGGTCGGGTGTTTGGGACACATTTTAATGCGGCCTTAGGATCGTATTGTAATAATAATTAGATTTCACCACAGCATTTTCAATAATTATCAGGTGTATGAACGCGGCCAGTACATGAGCGCACCAGGTTCGTGACTACTACGTTATAATTTTTCTGCTGCAGCTTTCGGGGGTCATTTGACTCAAACCATTTTTGGTGTTTTTTCATCTTTCCTTTTTTTCTCAAAATTCTTTATTAGCATCATTGGAAAGGAAATTTTTATAAAGAATCTAAATATGTTACACAAATCTCTGTTTTCAATATTGACAAGAAGTTAATACTTGTGCAAAGATTGGCCATTTGTTGACCAAATATAGCCAAAAATTGCTTAAAGGACCAGTTTAGTGGTCAAGCATGTCTACCTTATATGAAAGAGGACTTCAAAAGAAACAAAATCGTGAAGAAAGCATTGCAAAATCTTATTCCGTTATAAAGGATATATTCAAGTTTAAAGTTTAGAATAATTCTGTTAAAATGACTGAAGTCAGACTAATTGTGATGTCACAGCCTCAGATTCCTCAAAGTTTTTATGTATTTTAAAAAAAGTGCATTTAAATATTTCACTAATTAAATTATTTTTTCTCAAGCTTTCTTCAGGTGGTATATGATAAATACCCTTCCTATAGATTAAGTTTTTTTCAACTTTTTTGACATGTCCCATGGTTTTTAAGCCACAAAATCACAGGACAAAATATGATAGAATACATAAAGACATTGAGGAATCTGAGGCTATGACATCACGACTAGTCCAATTTCAGTTGTTTGTACACAAATGATACCAAACTTTCAACTTAAATATCTCCATAAAGGAATAAGATTTTTGAACGCTTTCTTTACCATTTTGTTTCTTTTAAGTCCTCTTTTTATATAAGATAAACATGCTTGACCACTGAACTAATCCTTTAATTTGCAAATTTTGCGTGCAATATTTCCTAATTTGGCTTTCATTATTCAAAAGATAAATATCTTAGCTTCCATTCCAACCAAACTTGTGAAGCCTGCTGCTCCTGAGAGCAATATTCAACTGGTTTTAGATTACAAAATAAATTGATAAGAATGGACCAAGACAATCAAAAGACAAAAGACAAATCAAAAGGATATACAGATCCAGGTCTGATAATAATTCACAAAAATACATACAAAGCAGAGTGCACAGGTTCAGTAGCAAATAATTACAATAAACAAATATGTATGGTTGCATAAACACATTATATTCACTCAAATACAAGAAAAATGAAATCTCTTATACTATGATTATATATATGCACATTCATACACACAAATACTGTAGCAATGCAACAATCTCCGAATACCAGTTACTCATAAGGCTGTGGAAAAAGATATGTTACCATGACAACTTACCAAGAGCCAAGGTAAATCCCAACAAAATAATCTAATGTGACCCTCTGGGGTGCTAAAAAATGTAAACAAAACTAAGTAACATTAAACTTTCAATGAATACTGCTAGGCAAAATCAGCTGTTTTCTTCATCACAATTTAAGTGGTTTGAGTTAGGAATAAATTTGATTACCAAACAGTCAACAAAATAGAGAATACAATTTAGATCAAGTATGCAAATACTGTAGTTCAGGATACTTTCAAAGTTATTGCAAACTTGGTTCAAACAATACAAACAAATTGCAAACTTTAAGTTACAAAAAAAAAAAAAAATGTGTACTTCTAACTTTGGCCAGGTATAAATATTAATAATGTTTATCTTATAAAATCAGTCTTTTTCCAAGTTGGAGAGTCACTTTTTCAGAATCTCACAAGTGTCTCTGGCAATTTAAAGTTGAAAATAAGTTAGTTACAGTCAGGGCGGGATTTGCCTAAGAAAAGTGGCAGGGGCAAATTTTTCAAAACATTTATTGTACAAATTTTTCTGAGAGCCGAGTGGAAATCCTCCAAACAAAAGCCCAATTGATACAACTCCCCCTTCTCCTCCCCCCCCCCCAAAAAAAACCCATCTTCTTAAAGAAGTTAAAGTTATATGACAGGGACTGAATATTTTAAACTTGGCATACAAGAATGCAATAAAAAATATTGGTAAAAGTTAAAAGACACGTTAATACAGTAGATAATGAAATAATGAAATGCATATCTATGGTGAAAAAAGTGGGGGTGGGCAAGTGCCCCCCTTTTCCCCATCCCCTCCCCCTCCGTAATCCCGCCCCTGGTTACAATCAGCGTGGTTGGTATTGGAAATATGATTTTGGAAAAGACTTACGGCTGGTTGACTGATTATTTGCACAATCCAAATCAAAATTAACAAATATAAACAGTTTCACCAATATGCTGGAACTCCAGGCAAAAGAATAACTTAATTGTCCACAGCAAAATAAGTGCTCAAACAACTTATTTGAAGATTCAAACAAAGACAAGTAAATATGCTGGATGGCTCAAATTCAGTTTGGATTTCAGGAACAGTTAATTAAGTTGACGGTTTACAGCTTTTTGATAATTCCCTCTCAAACTTGCATGCTAGAGAATAATCTTCAGTATTCACTGACAAAGTCAACAACGGTTTATTTTAAAAGGAACATTTCTTTAGTTTAACAGCTTTGCAGGAACTTGATTTCTTCAGACAGTTTTGCAAGAACGATATGTCCTTTTAGAATACTGTACAAAGTATGACATTTCAACAGTTTTACGTTGTTTCAAACAACTTCAGGCAATACAGAAATAACAGGGATAAATTGGGAACCTCCAATCAATAACAATTCTACTTTATCAAAAATAAAGCCTTTCACTATTTGAACAGCAATAACATACATGTAGTTACCAAGTTTCAGATTCAATTTTGTTGTTTGCATTAAGTCAGAATGAATTACAATCTGGAGTTGTTTTAAATTCAAGAACATCTCAGAAAATTCGAAGTCAGAAATTTAGGATGTGACAGCCAAGGTGGAATTTATAATACACTATTTACAATGAGCCAAGAATAAACTATCGGAGACTAAGACAGACTTGGATTTAAACTTAGACTAACTTTCTGGTCGACAAGGACGACGAGTGCACACACAATAACAATGACGGGGTCGTCGCCTGCGTATTCGGTTATGATAGTAACAATGCTATCACGAAACGCTTAATACGACCCGGACGAGAACACAGGTATGACGTACGGACAGACATAACATTGACAACCAAGTCAATGTCCACGGCCTTTGATAACCAGTTGTGGTGCACTGGCGTGTCTACCCAACCCAGGCTTGAACCCAGGGCCTCGTGGTCTGTAGACAGGTATGATAACCGCCACACCACAGTTAGTAGACAGACTTTCTGGTTGAGTTGCACCTACTTTTAAACCAAGACATTTTGCAACACCATCTAGCTATCCCATAATGATGCCACTCGTACAATTGGTCACCATCTTAGAGATGATTATCATACATATGCATTAGGACTATGATTGGTCAATAGTTAGGTAATGAACAAATTACCTTATTTTTCGAGAACAAATTTTGCATGCTGTCAGTCAATTTTGTGGCAAATTTAAGAAAGACCAGATATTGTCAGAGGCAGTCTAACCGTCTCCTACTAGTATACAGATATACCTCAAACTCATGGTCAAGCTTAACCCACACATTGGACTACTAGTCTCATTAAACACAAGAAAATACTGAAGAAACTAGTTTTTATACAACACAACAATATCACATTGACCTCATTTCTAGGTAAAATTATCAAAAACCTCCTTACTCATCAAAATTCCACAAAACACTCCTCAATCTCTTTCAGATTGAAGGAAAACTGTTTACAACAAATTTTACCTGAATAGTAGTGTGGTCACCTTGACAAGACCTTGTCCAACTAGTCTGACAGTGAATAACAGGAAGAATGTGCTCCACTGAAGGACATTCATTATAGACAAAGAAACCACAATCTGTACAGAATTGGACATAGTGACAGGAAGACCTTGGGATGCATGTCCTAGTGTAAGAACATGGTAGCTGGCAAATTTCCACAAGGCTACACTTTGTAATGAAAGGAAGGTTGTAACAAAATACATATAAGAAAGAAAAAAAAGTTACGAAAATTAGGCTCACATTTTTTAAAGCCGCTGGTAGAGTAAGGGTTCATTAGTACAGACACTGCTTAAAACTTATTGTACAAATTTCAGACTTGATATTATGCATCATTCCACAAGATGCTTCAAAGGACATTTCATACATACTCTTTGCTGCCCTTAATGAAAATTCCTTTGTGTTGGGTCAGGGATTAACATGTTACTGGTTGGGTGGAAATCAAGCACATGCTTCATTGAACAGCTTGTATGGAGTTGACCAGATCACAGTTTTGTGGTTTTGGGAAATAGAGAAAAAGATACATTTAACTTCAACCCTGCTCTTTATGAGGGTCGGTGGAAGTATTCCTGGTTTTAAGCAAAGTCATTTCTAATGTTAAATAAGAGGTTTTGAACTGACAAGTGGCAGGTTGCTTATAACAAAATACTTCAGAATAAAAGTATAAAGAAGTATAGAGAACTTATACCTCTGGTAGCTGAGTGGTTGAAGCTCTGGCTGTGACATGTGCAAAAAGCATTCCGTATAATTCTCCAAATAATAGTGTTTAGAATGTGATGTTTTAATGCCATGAAATTGTGTTGTTTTCATGATAGGAGGGGCCTCACAGTATGCTGAATGAGGATGAATTCTTTGATGCAATAGAGGCGGCACTGGATGTTAGTGACAGTCAGGAGGAACAGTGGGAGAGACAGGTAAGAACTGGTTCATCAGAGAGGGTACTCCTCTTGAAGCGAGTTCAAAACTACAATCTCGGACTAAACTTTTTAGAACATTTTGTGAAAATTTGTACTGCTTACGTTGTGTTCATTGTAGGGATAAAATTAATTCCACGAAAATTTCTGGATTTTTCGACGTGTGATCGAATTTTTGGCGATCGTGTACGCAATAAGCGATCAAAAAAAATTGATCGTTAATTGTTTACTGAATTAAACGAAATGCACATCCCTATCTTGGACAAAACTTTTTGGAACCCTTTGTGAAAATTTGTACTGCTTTTATGAAATGCTTTATGAATATACTTTTCTATTCTTCGTTATTTATCATAAATGATAGTGACTCTGTGATCCCTATTCTCTCATTTTCTCAAGGACATTTGCTTAATTTCTTTGATGTCCCCAGGGTTCTCTATCCTATCTTACTATCTCCCCCTCCTTCTCTTCTTTCCACTACATTAAAAGTTGGCCATTGTTAATGGTTTCCTTTTTTTTTAATTAGGTTAAAACACTAAAAAAATCAACATTAGAAAGGAGGGGGGGGGGGGTGGGTAGTTCAAATTGAGGCAGGATATAATTAGCTCTTTATGACACTCAATTGTTCCAACAGTTTGGTCTAAGATTGTGAAGTCACCATCTACACTCTCATATGCCTATGACAGGCCATTTATGTAGCTTTATCATCCTTTCTGTGTGTAGATAATATACCTAGTATAAGCTGTTTATGAAACTCCCTCCCTCCAAATGTAGATGTTGCAAGACAAGAGTCAACAGATTCCTTATTGATCAGGTGTTCTGATGTTGACGTTTTGCAGCATGGGCGGCCATTTTTCATCTTTTAATAGTGGTACCAGGTGCTCTTTGCTGCAGATAACAAAATACTGACCAGTTTTTTTTTGTGATTTCAAGCAAGCGGTTTTTCTCAATAGAAAATATAAGAACATCTTGAAACAAGAAGAGATTTTTTAGCAGGTGTGTCTCAGCCGTGATTATTTGATCCTCCCTCCTTTGTGAAATTCCTGATTTTATCATTGACCAGCCTCAAAACATAAGCTATTAGAAAAGTTTATTAGAGATTGTGTATTATTTGTTTTAATTAATAACAGTGGTAATGATGATATGACATCACATCATTGTTTAGAGTTCTGTAATTAATAAACAACTTCATTGGCATTATGCATGGGCTATTTGCAGGGCTGTAATTCCAGGGGACTTGTCCTCCCCCCCCTCCCCGCCCCATTTTAAGAATAACAAAATACATAAGATTTTGGAAAACACTGTCCTCAATACTTTGGGAATCAAAAGTATGGCCTCATTAGCCCCTCCCACTTTTGAAGAAGAATATGACCCTTGCTATCAGTGTGTGTGTATCACCCTTTGATTACTTTATTAGAATTCACTTTTGCAAATTTTAAAGCATGTTTTCTAGTGAGTATACACTGGGTTGTATTTCCTCTCATCATACATGTCATTGAAATTTAATTGTGAATATCTTAAAGCACAATTTATCAAGTATACATTTCTGCTCCTAACATTGTTTTTTTTTTTCACTCACAAAGCATGAGGCATGTGAAGTATTTGGCAGCACTTTATATTCATTGGCTTCAAGGCATTTAATTTTGATATTTTTCAGTCAATTTTATATACTTTTTAACATCCTTATTTCAAATGAATACTATTTGCTAGAATATTGTGCATGAAAAGGATATTTTTCTCTTTCTAACAACTTGGCAGTGTGTATAAAAATGATCGCCAACCCGTGTTTACCTTTATGAATTTTTTCCCCACAGAAAGCATCCGGCTCTCTCAATACACCCACTTATATATCACCAGATCAGCCTCCTCACCAGCATAGGCTATCACAACAAGTAGGTATCATAAGACATCAAATTATTTTGAAAGAATTCTTCAACAAATTCAAGTAATTTTGACCCTTTATGTGGTTTCAGCTCACACCTAATTAGCCATTGGTGAGTGAGGTGATCTCAGTTATTACTAACCAAACAGATGAGAAATTTCAGCGATATTTAAACAAAAAGGAAAAAAAAAATCAAGGTAGAAATTTTGTAAAAGAACTTAAGAATAGCTTCCCAGAAGTGGGAGAGCAAGATAGAAGCCTATTTTATCAAAAAGCGATAACCTACATTGTGCTTGTCACACATACTCGACACGAGGCGATAACCTACATTGTGCTTGTCGCACATACTCGACACGAGGCGATGACCTACATTGTGCTTGTCACACATACTCGACACGAGGCGATAACCTACATTGTGCTTGTCACACATACTCGACACGAGGCGATAACCTACATTGTGCTTGTCACACATACTCGACACGAGGCGATAACCTACATTGTGCTTTGTCACACAAACTCGACACGAGGCGATAACCTACATTGTACTTGTCACACATACTCGACACGAGGCGATAACCTACATTGTGCTTGTCACACATACTCGACACGAGGCGATAACCTACATTGTGCTTGTCACACATACTCGACACGAGGCGATAACCTACATTGTGCTTGTCACACATACTCGACACGAGGCGATAACCTACATTGTGCTTGTCACACATACTTTCGAATAACAGGCGATAACCTACATTGTGCTTGTCACACATACTCGACACGAGGCGATAACCTACATTGTGCTTGTCACACATACTCGACACACGACATTGTGCTTGTCACATACTGTCAGGCGATAACCTACATTGTGCTTGTCACACATACTCGACACATAACCTACACATTGTGGTCACACATACTCTACACGATAACCTACATTGTGCTTGTCACACATACTCGACACATACTCTACACGAGGCGATAACCTACATTGTGTTTGTCACAGATACTCAACACAAGGCAATGAATATTGAAAATGGGAATATACTGGATGTAATATTTGCATGTGTATGGTTATTTTTTTTATTCACTGTAAAAAAACTATTGATATTCCTTGGTACAAGCTTGAATGTATGTCTGAGAATAAAGTTAATGGGCAGCTCGGTATTTCATTAAAATCCAAAGGCAACAAATAATGATTGTTGTGATGTGTTTGTGCTGGACCATGTATAAAGCAAACGTTCAGCTGGGTATAAACCAAATGAGCAGCATGGTATTGTATTATTGCCTAGTCAGTGAAAATGATTATAGTTAGGATGTGATCAGATTTATTGTTGGAATACTGGGTCAAATGTGTGACCCAGTATTCCGTTAATGTGCAGCAAAGCAAAACCCAAGGGTCAAAAATTCCTAATATACACATCCCTCATTGAGGGAGAAATAATAGTGACCACACAATGCAGATATTGAAAAAAGCTCCCCTTTTCAGTGTCATAGATATACATTATGATGTTGTTAATGTTAACATCCAATTCAGTGTCATAGATATACATTATGATGTTGTTAATGTTAACATCCAATTCAGTGTCATAGATATACATTATGATGTTGTTAATGTTAACATCCACTTCAATGTCATAGATATACATTATGATGTTGTTAATGTTAACATCCAATTCAATGTCATAGATATACATTATGATGTTGTTAATGTTAACATCCAATTCAGTTTATAGATCATAGATATACATTATGATGTTGTTAATGTTAACATCCAATTCAGTGTCATAGATATACATTATGATGTTGTTAATGTTAACATCCACTTCAATGTCATAGATATACATTATGATGTTGTTAATGTTAACATCCAATTCAGTGTCATAGATATACATTATGATGTTGTTAATGTTAACATCCACTTCAATGTCATAGATATACATTATGATGTTGTTAATGTTAACATCCAATTCAGTGTCATAGATATACATTATGATGTTGTCAATGTTAGCATCAATTTCAGTGGTATAGATATACATTCTGATGTTATTAATGTTAACATTTAATTCAGTGTCACAGATATACATTCAGATGCTGTAATACTTAGTTCTCCTTTGTAAAATTACTCCCATTATTGCATTAATTCGTATTTCTCCTCCTGTTTGTAGTGCCAAGAAAGAATAGATGAGAATATAAAATATGCCTTCACGCCGATTGAGAAGGAATGGGATTTGGTTCACACAGAGGGAGACCTGAAGGTAAGCTTGCACATATGCAGTTGTAAGAGATTTTAGTTGAAGGGGCAAGACATGAATCGGGAGAGGGTGGGGGTTCTAAAATGAGCAACTTTTTAATTTTGAATTTAATGCACCCTTTGCCTCTGTGGCCGCCCATGAGCTTGCAGAATAAGACAAATACAAAAAAGTGAAAGTGTGAAGATTTCTTTCATCTTATTGTTTGGGTGGATGGCTGACAAGATTTTTGGATGGTTGAAAAAAATTATTACAAAATATGTTTGCAAGTTTGTTTGGAATTTACTCACTCAGTGACCAAACAAGTTCATGATGTATTATACAGGACAATAATGAGGACAATAGGCAAGGAACTATTATTCAGGAGAACTTAGAAAGAGAAGTTACAAAGCCCTAAGACACATAGGCGGCTGTAAGAAAATTTAGTTAGAGGGGTGAGATGGGGTTTTTTTTTTTTTTTTTTTTTTTTGGGGGTGATGGTCAGAAATGAACAGCTTTTTTAGTATACATCAAATCAAATGCAAAATAAATAAGCAAATATGTGAGGCAAATGTGCCCTTTCTCCTTCCACCTCCCTATGGCGAAGCCACCCATGAATTTGCAGAATAGAAAAATCTTATATCTAATGTTTGATCATCAGGGCATTTTGAACATCTGGGACTCTTTGTCGGTGACAACTTGCTACGATTTGTGTACAAGTGAACACCACGCTTTATTCTACATACGCACGATACATATATTTCAAACTTCAAAATGATGTTTTCTACGATATTTCCTCCACATTTCCAACAATTTTCTGCAAAATTACCAAAGCAAATGTAGAGATTTAAGGCCTCTAATGGTGACCGATTTCACACTGGTTGTTCTTTAATGGTCAAATGCTGATTTTGTCGTATTTAATAATGTTTTCACCAGACAAACTAGTTGTTCAGATTTACCCATGTCCTCTTAAAGGATTGATTTTGCCAACTTAACTGATTCTGATTCAGATGATTGTGACATCATCCCTAGATTTGTTTATATTAAACACTTTTTATCAAAAATACAACTTTTGTAGTTCCAGAATACAGTTTGGTGATCAAAGGTGACCAAACAAGTTAAGTGACCAAACAAGTTTGTTATGTTATAGATTATGATGGTAGAGTAGTGAAGGAACTATTATATGATGGGAAAGTGTATTCATGCTAGAATTTTACTGAGGGCTTGGCAAAGACTCAAAAAATTTTGGTCAGAATTTGCTGCACCACTTTAAAGAATTAGGATGGACATTTAAAAACAAAGGATTTGCGAATTGAAAATACCAAGATTGCACTTTAATACCAGAGCTGTGACTGTTAAGCGCGTACATGCTAAAAACGTTCGCAAATGCGTTGAACGTTTACTAATTATCAAATTGTGAGTCATCATTTTTTATAGTCAAGTCTTGCCATTGAAAATCAATACCATTCAAATCACACACACCTTCAGCTGGAAAATTTTTCAATGACTTTTACAAACTGTAAACCCGATTAGCATAACCCTTTTTAAATGCGAGAATCACAAATGCACAGTAATCACCTATGAATGGGGATATTTTGCACTTTGATTTTGCCGAAATACGAGTAACGTGTGAAATGCACCGTAAATTTATAGTAGTAAACAGTGAACTGGTGAAACTAACATTAGGCCATAACGTACATGTAAGGCTTTAATCCCACTCAATCAAGGCCCGAATTATAAGCTGTTAAATCGACCCAAAAAAACACAGTCAAAATACTTAAATCATGACAATCAGTACATTTACATGTAAATATTACCTGATGTCAAATAAATTTTGCAAGAAAGAAAAAATGTTGAAAAAAAAACGAACAAAAAAAGTTTTTACAGAGCTGAAATTCTGCGTGCTTCGCAAACATGGCGGCCATTTTTCCCAGAACACCAATGTGAGCAATACTTCCGGGGTGGTGGCATAGTTTTTAAATATTTTACGGCAAGTTATCATAGTATGCAAGATTTTCACAGTGAAAGCCCTAGCGAGTACATCAAAAAAGATACGTGATGTTGAGATTAAATGACATAGAAAGGGAAGTTATCTGTTCTTTCTAAACTGAATTTCCATGCATATTTTCCATAAAAATGATGATTTATACTGTAGAAATAAACTTTTTACAATTTGGAAAGCAAAATTCCAGTGTTTATTTGGGCAATGGAGTCAATACTTTTGCCAACTGGTTGCACGATTTTTTCCTTAGCATCATAAATTGGAACACTTTGGTGTAATTCCGAAAATTACAGCACTAAATGTGTGTAAATGATACACGCTCGCATTTTTTGGCGCGCACACGTTTACTAAAATACCTAAATGTTCACAGCTCTATGTAATACATCACAAAACTTGCATGAAATATGCAAATTGATGCCTGATATTTAAAAACCATGAAATATGCAAATTGATGCCTGATATTTAAAAACCATAAAATAGGCAAATTGATGCCTGATATTTAAAAACCATAAAATATGCAAATTGTGCCTGAAATTTAAAAACCATAAAATATGCAAATTGATGCCTGATATTTAAAAACCATAAAATATGCAAATTGATGCCTGATATTTAAAAAACATAAAATATGCCAATTGATGCCTGATATTTAAAAAACATAAAATATGCAAATTGATGCCTGATATTTAAAAACCATAAAATATGCAAAATGTTTTTATTAAACAAATTGCTACTCTGATGGTTTTTTATTGATTTTCAAGCAATGTAGCCAATGCTACCTATACACTTCCAAGTTTACAAGGCCCTAAGAGAGTTCTGTTGATATAATAAGAAGGGTCATAACCTGCAGAAACCTGCATGTACTTGAAATATTTATTTTGTGGAATGTTAGCAGGTTAATAACAAGAAGCAGCTGTGAAGAAATTATGATTTTGTTTCCTACAGTTGAAGTTGCATGATTAATTTTCATTTGTATTTGATGGCAATTGTAAATATATTAAAAGTGTGATGTTACTCGTATAGACTTTGTAAACCAGTCATTTTTTGTAATTGAACAATTTTTTTCTACTTCATTTTCAGGTTTATAAAAGTGAACAAGAAATAGACGGCATTATAGTAGACCCCCTTAAGGCCACACACACCGTCAGACGAGTCACGGCTTATGAGATGTGTTTCTACTTCTGGGATGTCAAAGTCAGAATGGAATGGGATTGTAAGTAATCATTGCCCCTAGCTCCCTAAGATGTTGTCAATCCCCAAGCGTGATCCAGAAAGGGGCTGAGTGTCACTGACTAAAAGAGGCATTTATGTAGCATAAAGGCTGGATGGAGGGCACTTAAAATGTATATAAGGGAGGAATCAATCCAAATAGTGCTTTGAGCATGCAATCTGCATGGATGCTGTGCTATAAAGGAACACAGTATTTTTTTTGTTATTACTAAAGACTTAAAAATGGGACCTGAGGCTTGCGTGTCATGTGGATGCTGCTAGGAGCCTTAGAGCTTCCATTGTAAAGCGTTTAATTGTGCATACTTGCCTAGAAAAACCCTTTATAGAAAAACTTTATTAAAAATCTATTATTAGTATTGATTATTTATTATTATTATTTATTATCATTATTATAATATTATTATTAATAATAATAATAATATTATTATGTTATTATTATTATTATTATTATTATTATTATTATTATTATTATTATTATTATTATCATTGTTATCATTTTTATCATTGTTATCATTATTATCATTATCATCATTATCATTATTATTACAGTTATTCTTCTTCCATAGTGATCTTAGATACTTCCACGACCCTTGACGTAGTTTCTCCAGACACTGTTATATCGCACCAAGTAATGAGGAGAGTCTGGCCGTCTGCTCAGCGCGACACCTGCTTTGCTTCTCACATCAGGAAACTGGATATGAGTTCAAAAGGACTAAATGATGTCAGCTCGTGGATTGTTGTCAATTTTTCTATAGATCACCCCAAAGCAGTAAGTCTTTCATAGATGCGAGCATTAAGTTCCTGGAAAGAAATGTAATATGATTTATTTAGTTTCCTTGCTAAAATGTCTTGGAAATTTAGGATATGTGGGCTATAAAATGTCATGGAATTTCAAAGATATTTATGCTAGAATATGTTTATACATTGATTGTTACGAATAGTGAATAGCTTTTGGGTCATAAAGATTCAGTGTCTTATTTTTGGTGAATATTCATTGATTTGTTTGATGAAATATAATTATTTCCTTTTGTGTGATGAATATTCATTGACTTTTGTTTGATGAATATTCATTGCCTATTGTTTGATGAATATTCATTGCCTTTTGTGTAAAGAATATTCTGTGACTTTTGGTTTGTAATATACAGGAGACCTGTGTATAATTTTCAGAGATCTCTATCATATGAAGATCTAGATTTCTCTGTCATGGATTTACAAGTACTCTTATGTGACTTTTTGGTTCTGCATTTTACCTTTTTAGTCGACCTATTCCCCTCTGCCTCTCGTTTTCCACCCTTCATTTTGTTAGATTTTAGTTACCTCTGGCACTCTTGACCTGAGATGTCTGTCACCATACCACTAAACCCCATCAAGAACCTGATTTCTTATTATTTCTGTTTCGTGACTCAGTGATTATAAACCCCATCAAAAACCTTTTTTTTTCTTCTTTTTTCTGTTTTGTGACTCATTAATCAGTGATTATGTCCATATGATTAGTGACTTTTTTGTTCAAATTGATAAACTGATATTTCAAATGACCATGAATGATTTTACAGCTCTTAGCCTTTTAATCAAATTCCTCTTCTTTTTTTTCATTCTCTGTGAAGCAATGTGAAAGTACAAGCTCATTATTCACAAAAAAAAACACAGAAAATCTAATGAAAATTATTTAACAAGTGGCTATTCAGATTTTTGATCTAATTTTGCAAATTCTAATGTAATTCTTTTGATGTATGAATTAGCAAACTTTGTTGTTTTTCATGCAAATTCATTTTCTCTGATCTTCTACTAATTCAATTTTTCCTATAAATATCAAACTAGAATTACTAATTGATAGTAACAACATGAACTTCAACTATCTTCCATTTCAACTGTAACATTTTTTTGTATGATTTACTGTTAACAGCCATAACTTGGAAACTATGAATAATATTTCCGATATTAACAGACTGTTGTACTATTTCAATACACAAGACCTTCGTAACATGGCAGGTATCTTAATTAGACATAAATGAGATAATTAATTTGTTCCAAGATCATCCTTGACGAATAATATCTTAGAAGATCAGGACTTTTTCAGTCCCCATGTATCCAAACTTTGTTCTTGTCTCTCTTCTCTCTAGACTTCTGGAAAGTGCATCCGTGCAAAGTTGAATGTAAGCATGCTGTGCCAGACCTTTCTTGATCCGCCCGACACAAAGCCAGAGGAAGCTACGAGAGACAACTTGATATGTAAGATATACTACGTTGCTCATGGTAAGTGGTACAAATTTCCTTTGACGATGGAAATGTTTGGGGCTGTGATTAACTGGGTTGTGTAATTAGTCATCTTGCGTTCTTTTTATATAAGCTCAATAAGCCTAATGGCTCGAATGGATTTAGCTTTTATAAGAAATATCTATAAATTTCCAATTGGGTACAGCCTAATGGCTCGAATGGATTTAGCTTTTATAAAAATTATCCATGAATTTCCAATCGGGTATATTTTCACCCAAGACTCAATTTTTGCATCTCATTTATTTTCAATTAATGATCTACCTGCAAATATTAGAACATTGTTGTTGTCGAGTATACCCCATCCACATCATGGCTCGCAAATCTGTGTCCAGTGAAAAAAATGATAAGACCTTAAAAGATGTATTTGCTGAAATTGATACATACACTCTGCTTAAAATAATATTCAAATAATTTTGGAAACTCAATTTAGCGACGACCCTGGCTAATGAGTACCAAATTAGCTCTCCTTTTGCTTAAAATAATCACATTTTTAGTCATTCATTCCATACAAAAACTCATAATCAAGTGACATTAGTAGATAAATCCATACTAGAGCCATGAAGGCCCATCAGGCTGGTGCTTATCCCTGGTTTCCTTGGCATAAGTGGATGAGAGCACATGACTTAACCTGGACAGGACGCCAGTCCATTCAAACTAGAGCATGAAGGCCCATCAGGCTGGTGCTTATCCCTGGTTTCTTTGGCATACGTGGATGAGAGCACATGACTTAACCTGGACAGGATGCCAGTCCATTCATACTAGAGCCATGAAGGCCCATCAGGCTGGTGCTTATCCCTGGTTTCCTTGGCATACGTGGATGAGAGCACATGACTTAACCTGGACAGGATGCCAGTCCATCCATACTAGAGCCATGAAGGCCCATCAGGCTGGTGCTTATCCCTGGTTTCCTTGGCATACGTGGATGAGAGCACATGACTTAACCTGGACAGGATGCCAGTCCATCCATACTAGAGCATGAAGGCCCATCAGGCTGGTGCTTATCCCTGGTTTCCTTGGCATAAGTGGATGAGAGCACATGACTTAACCTGGACAGGATGCCAGTCCATCCATACTAGAGCATGAAGGCCCATCAAGCTGGTGCTTATCCCTGGTTTCCTTGGTGTAAGTGGATGAGAGCACATGACTTAACCTGGACAGGACGCCAGTCCATCCAGACTAGAGCATGAAGGCCCATCAGGCTGGTGCTTATCCCTGGTTTCCTTGGTGTAAGCAGATGAGAGCACATAATTCCCCCTGGACAGGATGCCAGTCCATCCATACTAGAGCCATGAAGGCCCATCAGGCTGGTGCTTATCCCTGGTTTCCTTGGTGTAAGCAGATAAGAGCACATGACTCCCCCTGGACAGGATGCCAGTCCATCCATACTAGAGCCATGAAGGCCCATCAGGCTGGTGCTTATCCCTGGTTTCCTTGGTGTAAGCAGATCAGAGCACATGACTCCCCCTGGACAGGATGCCAGTCCATCCATACTAGAGCATGAAGGCCCATCAGGCTGGTGCTTATCCCTGGTTTCCTTGGTGTAAGCAGATAAGAGCACATGACTCCCCCTGGACAGGATGCCAGTCCATCCATACTAGAGCCATGAAGGCCCATCAGGCTGGTGCTTATCCCTGGTTTCCTTGGTGTAAGTGGATGAAAGCACATAACTCCCCCTGGACAGGATGCCAGTCCATCCATACTAGAGCATGAAGGCCCATCAGGCTGGTGCTTATCCCTGGTTTCCTTGGTGTAAGTGGATGAGAGCACATAACTCCCCCTGGACAGGATGCCAGTCCATCCATACTAGAGCATGAAGGCCCATCAGGCTGGTGCTTATCCCTGGTTTCCTTGATGTAAGCAGATGAGAGCACATAACTCCCCCTGGACAGGATGCCAGTCCATCCATACTAGAGCCATGAAGGCCCATCAGGCTGGTGCTTATCCCTGGTTTCCTTGGTGTAAGTGGATGAGAGCACATGACTTAACCTGGACTGACAGGCATGAAGGCCCATCAGCTGGTGCTTATCCCTGGTCCATCCATGACTTACTAGAGCATGAAGGCCCATCAGGCTGGTGCTTATCCCTGGTTTCCTTGGTGTAAGTGGATGAGAGCACATGACTTAACCTGACAGGACTGGTGCTTAGTCCATCCATACTAGAGCATGAAGGCCCATCAGGCTGGTGCTTATCCCTGGTTTCCTTGGTGTAAGTGGATGAGAGCACATGACTTAACCTGGACAGGATGCCAGTCCATCCATACTAGAGCCATGAGGCACATGAAGGCCCATCAGGCTGGTGCTTATCCCTGGTTTCCTTGGTGTAAGCAGATAAGAGCACATGACTCCCCTGGACAGGATGCCAGTCTATCCATACCAGAGCCATGAAGGCCCATCAGGCTGGTGCTTATCCCTGGTTTCCTTGGTGTCGAGCCAGATCAGAGCACATGACTCTCCCCTGGACAGGATGCCAGTCCATCCATACTAGAGCATGAAGGCCCATCAGGCTGGTGCTTATCCCTGGTTTCCTTGGTGTAAGCAGATAAGAGCACATGACTCCCCCTGGACAGGATGCCAGTCCATCCATACTAGAGCCATGAAGGCCCATCAGGCTGGTGCTTATCCCTGGTTTCCTTGGTGTAAGTGGATGAGAGCACATAACTCCCCCTGGACAGGATGCCAGTCCATCCATACTAGAGCATGAAGGCCCATCAGGCTGGTGCTTATCCCTGGTTTCCTTGGTGTAAGCAGATAAGAGCACATGACTCCCCCTGGACAGGATGCCAGTCCATCCATACTAGAGCCATGAAGGCCCATCAGGCTGGTGCTTATCCCTGGTTTCCTTGGTGTAAGTGGATGAGAGCACATGACTTAACCTGGACAGGACGCCAGTCCATCCATACTAGAGCATGAAGGCCCATCAGGCTGGTGCTTATCCCTGGTTTCCTTGGTGTAAGTGGATGAGAGCACATGACTTAACCTGGACAGGACGCCAGTCCATCCATACTAGAGCATGAAGGCCCATCAGGCTGGTGCTTATCCCTGGTTTCCTTGGTGTAAGTGGATGAGAGCACATGACTTAACCTGGACAGGACGCCAGTCCATCCATACTAGAGCATGAAGGCCCATCAGGCTGGTGCTTATCCCTGGTTTCCTTGGTGTAAGTGGATGAGAGCACATGACTTAACCTGGACAGGACGCCAGTCCATCCATACTAGAGCCATGAAGGCCCATCAGGCTGGTGCTTATCCCTGGTTTCCTTGGTGTAAGTGGATGAGAGCACATGACTCAACCTGGACAGGATGCCAGTCCATCCATACTAGAGCATGAAGGCCCATCAGGCTGGTGCTTATCCCTGGTTTCCTTGGCATACGTGGATGAGAGCACATGACTTAACCTGGACAGGATGCCAGTCCATCCATACTAGAGCATGAAGGCCCATCAGGCTGGTGCTTATCCCTGGTTTCCTTGGCATACGTGGATGAGAGCACATGACTTAACCTGGACAGGATGCCAGTCCATCCATACTAGAGCATGAAGGCCCATCAGGCTGGTGCTTATCCCTGGTTTCCTTGGCATACATGGATGAGAGCACATGACTTAACCTGGACAGGACGCCAGTCCATCCATACTAGAGCATGAAGGCCCATCAAGCTGGTGCTTATCCCTGGTTTCCTTGGCATAAGCGGATTAGAGCACATGACTCACCCTGGACAGGATGCCAGTCCATCCATACTTAAGCCATGAAGGCCCATCAGGCTGGGGCTTATCCCTGGTTTCCTTGGCATAAGCGGATGAGAGCACATGACTTAACCTGGACAGGATGCCAGTCCATCCATACTAGAGCCATGAAGGCCCATCAGGCCGGTGCTTATCCCTGGTTTCCTTGGCATAAGCGGATGAGAGCACATGACTCAACCTGGACAGGACGCCAGTCCATCCAGACTAGAGCATGAAGGCCCATCAGGCTAGTGCTTATCCCTGGTTTCCTTGGCATACGTGGATGAGAGCACATGACTTAACCTGGACAGGATGCCAGTCCATCCATACTAGAGCATCAAGGCCCATCAGGCTGGTGCTTATCCCTGGTTTCCTTGGTGTAAGTGGATGAGAGCACATGACTTAACCTGGACAGGACGCCAGTCCATCCATACTAGAGCATGAAGGCCCATCAGGCTGGTGCTTATCCCTGGTTTCCTTGGTGTAAGTGGATGAGAGCACATGACTTAACCTGGACAGGACGCCAGTCCATCCATACTAGAGCATGAAGGCCCATCAGGCTGGTGCTTATCCCTGGTTTCCTTGGTGTAAGTGGATGAGAGCACATGACTTAACCTGGACAGGATGCCAGTCCATCCATACTAGAGCATGAAGGCCCATCAGGCTGGTGCTTATCCCTGGTTTCCTTGGCATACGTGGATGAGAGCACATGACTTAACCTGGACAGGACGCCAGTCCATCCATACTAGAGCATGAAGGCCCATCAAGCTGGTGCTTATCCCTGGTTTCCTTGGCATAAGCGGATTAGAGCACATGACTCACCCTGGACAGGATGCCAGTCCATCCATACTTGAGCCATGAAGGCCCATCAGGCTGGGGCTTATCCCTGGTTTCCTTGGCATAGGCGGATGAGAGCACATGACTTAACCTGGACAGGACACCAGTCCATCGCAGGTCATCTCACCAGCAGTGTTGATACTCATTTACAGCTGAATGGACTGGAGCAAGCAGAATGAAATGTCTTGCTCCAGGACACAATTTAGGGTTTACAGCGGGAATCAAACCGGGCTGCATTTGGCATAGGAGCATGACTTGACCACTGAGCCACTGCACCTTAACTGTAATCAAATGACATAGCCACTGTTAAAGTTGATGACATAGTTATTGAAGTCGTTCAATCTAATATGATGTAGGTATTGATTGAGATAAATATTGGTATAACAACATTTATTGTTATTTTCAATTACTTGATTATAGGTACTTTTCTTCCCTTGTTTTAAATTATTTCTTTCCTGATTTTTGAACCTTGATTTTGTTTTTAGTTTTTAGTTTCTATAATATTCTTAGATTTTTAATTTAATTTGTTAAAATTCCTTTAATTTTCGTTGTATTTTCTACACATTTGATTGTTTTACAGAATTTGTGATGTATGACCGGGTGGGCAACTCAAAATCTTTATGTGTTTTTTAACATTACCAACATTAACATTATTAACATTTTTGGTTTTTTAGTTATTGAAACTTGAAATATATATTTTTTTTATGTGTTCTTACTTTTGTAGTTTTCTTTATATAAGTTCCTTTATGTTTTCTACGCATTTGATTGGTCCTCAACAGTTAACGCGGAGAATTTGTGGGACTGAGCGGAAAACTGAAAATCTTTATGTGATTTTAACATTAACAACAGCTTCTTTTATGTGATCTTACTTTTGTAGTTTCCTTTATATAAGTTCCTTTATATTTTCTACGCATTTGATTGGTACCTCAACAGTTAATGCGGAAAATTTGTGATGTGGGACTGGGCAGAAAACTCAAACTTTTTGTGATTTTAACATTATTAACTTTTTTTTTAATATTTTTTTTTCAACTTGGAAGCATAATTTTAATTTCTTGTATGTGCTCTTACGTTTGTAATTTCTTTTGTATAAGCTCCTTTATATTTTCTACGCTTTTGATTGGTCCCCAACAGTTAATCCCGGAGGATGGGCTCCTGCGAGTGTTCTTAGGACGGTTTACAAACGAGAATATCCTAAATTTTTGCGTCGCTTCTCAAGTTATGTGCAAGATAAAAGTAGCAAAGAACCCATCAGGTGGTAAAGCAGGTAAGGGAAGCTTTTTTTATATATATTCTGCAAGAGTGCCCTCTAAATTATAGCAGGGCTCTCTTGTTTGTTTCTTTCTTTCCTTCAATTGGAACAGTTAGGTTGTCAGAGGTTTGCTACCATGCTTCGTTGCATTTTCAAAATATTTCTTGTGGAAATCTCTGCCTTCTGTTTTGTTACAAGTTTTTATGATGCTAACAGCAGCAATATCTATTCTTTGACTTTAAAAACACTTCAAAAGGAAGCAAATATTTATTCATTCTAGTTTTTTTATTTTCATTGAAAGTATTGTGTGTGTTTACAGCAACAATTCTCTAAAAAATATAAAGAATTGAAACAATGGTGTTTTTCTCTTGGAAAGGTCAGCATTTTGCAATCTGAATTTAAAGAATTTATTAGATTGTTGTATATACCAATGCAGTGCAGTTTGTTTTGAAGGTCCCCATGATATAACTTTCTGTAAATTCTACAAAAATTTTTATTTTGTAGTAACAGGAGCATATATAAGGACATAAGCAATACAGCTGTTAAGTCACTAAACAATTAATCACCCAAATTTGCAAGCATTTAGAGACTAATCACAATCAAGCTTCACAAGAAGAAGACACTTTCAAACTTATTGAAATATTTGTGGGCCTGGTACAGTTACCACACCAAAATGTCACACATTTCAGACTGCTGTATAAGGAAATCTCTTGAAATATAAATTAACAAGTTGAAACTATAGATGCTGAGAAATTGCTTTAACTGTAAAGGCCGTTACACACGATGGATGTGGCGAGCGATATTTTAAACAAAAATTGAATAAAACAAAGGAAAAGAAACATTTTGACCTTGTTTTTAGAAAAGGATCGTCATCGAGTGGCTATTCAGATGATAATTGAAAATTGATTGAAAGGGCCTTTCTACACCCATTAAAGCAAAATTCGCGTCGCGAAAGAAAATCTCACCTCACTAAAGTGAATTTCTCCACAGTTTGAACAAAAAAGCATTTCTAACAAATTTTCCAGTATCATCAGAAAGCTTTAATTGTAAACTTCATCGTGTATAAGCAAAAAATCAAAGCATCTTATAATATCTGTTTCCTGTATGATTATTTAAAAATTACTCGCCACGTCGCGTTCGGTGTTTTACGGCCTTAAAGAGAAGGCATTTATAAGGTCACTTTCTCTTCCTCCGTCGACTCTTGCTGACGGGCATCAATGATAGCTCTTCAAAACTTTTTGTCCAGCATGCTGGCTCAACGTCTGAGACTGTGTAACCTGTTTTGCCTCTTGCAGCTGGTACACATATGTCTTAATGGGACGTTCCTCTAGATTGTTTTTCTCTGTGTGGGTCTCCAGGTAATCAGGCTTGAGATTATCCTGCCTTCAGTCCTCTTACAATACCCAGCAAAACGTAGTCTTCTTGTGGTGATTTTTGTAGTCAGTGGTGGAATGTCTCCATACAATTCCTGAAATTTAGTTTGGCTTCCTCATATTCTTTTAAATTCTTCGTTATGTACTCACTGTTTACTCTTTCATATGCCTTGTTTACAAGGTCACAAGTTTGAGGTATTTCAAATGCAAACAAGAAGAAATCAATAAGACAAGTAGTGTATGTACTGGGGAACAGGTCATACCATGAAAATAAGGTAAAGCAATTCTTATAGTAATATTTATGTAGATGATGTTTGAAAAAAGGGTAGGGTGGAAGTAGTGAGGGGTAAGATAGAGAAAATACTGGCAGGCTGGGGCACCCCCTTAAAAAACCTTCTAAAACTGTGGGCCGGAAATTGAAATTGAATTTTTTAAACTGGGGTATTTGCTCACCGAATAAGGTTGCTGAATACACTTACCTCCATTTTTTTCTATCAATGTCCTCTTTTCATATAAATGACTATGCTTGAGCAGTTAACTTATCCTTCCAAGATCCTCCAAGATTATGTAAAGTAAAATTATCTTCAAAAAAATTATGATCAAAACATTGATCAAAACATTGTTCAAACATTGATCATAACATTGATTGCAAAATTGATCGAAACATGGATCGAAACATGGATCGAAACATGGATCGAAACATTGATCGAAAAATCGATCGAAACATTCATCGAAACATCGATCATAACATCCATTATAACATTCATCAAAACATCCATCGAAACATCCATCGAAACATCCATCAAAGCATCGATCATAACATTAATCATAACATTGATCAAAACATTGATTATAACATTGATCATAACAAAACATTGATCATAACATTGATCAAAACAAAACATTGATCATAACATTGATCAAAACAAAACATTGATCATAACATTGATCAAAACAAAATATTGATCATAACATTTGATCAAAACAAAACATTGATCAAAACATCGACCATAACATTGATGAAAACATTGATCAAAACATTGATCAAAACATTGATCAAAACATTGATCAAAACATTAATCATAACATTGATCATAACAAAACATTGATCATAACATTGATCAAAACAAAACATTGATCATAACATTGATCAAAACAAAACATTGATCAAAACATTGATCAAAACATTAATCATAACATTGATCATAACAAAACATTGATCATAACATTGATCATAACAAAACATTGATCATAACATTGATCAAAACAAAACATTGATCATAACATTGATCAAAACAAAACATTGATCATAACATTGATCAAAACAAAACATTGATCAAAACATTGATCAAAACATTAATCATAACATTGATCATAACAAAACATTAATCATAACATTGATCATAACAAAACATTGATCATAACATTGATCAAAACAAAACATTAATCATAACATTAATCATAACAAAACATTGATCATAACATTGATCAAAACAAAACATTGATCATAACATTGATCAAAACAAAACATTGATCATAACATTGATCAAAACAAAACATTGATCATAACATTGATCAAAACAAAACATTGATCAAAACATCGATCATAACATTGATCAAAACAAAACATTGATCATAACTTTGATCACAACATCGATCATGACATTGATCAAAACATATGTGATCCATGTGGGACATAGGGTGGGATGCCATGTGGGCATAGGATGGGATGCCATGTGGGACATATGATAGAATGCCATGTGGGATATATGATGGTATGCCATGTTAGACATACTGTATGGTGGAATGCCATGTGGGAGATATGGTGCAATGCCATGTGGGATAAGGCATGGGATGGAATGTCATGTGGGACATGGGATGTTGTGTGGGACATAGGGTCCCACCCCATTTCAACAAATCATTTGCATATAAGTTATTATATGAACTGACACTTGCATACATGATAGCTAGGATGAGACTTCTTATGGAACCTACGGGATGCCATGTGGGACATTGGGTGGGATACCATGTGGGACATGGGGAGGGATGCCATGTGGAACAGGGCGGAATGCCATGTGGGACATTGTGGGATGCCATGAGTAAAACAGTGTGACATAGGTTGGGATGCCATATGTGACATAGGGTTGGATGCCATGTGTAACATAGGGTAGGTGGATATGTGGGACATAGGGTAGGAGGCCATGGGGACATGGGATGTGAGACATAAAGTAGGATGGCATTGGGACATTGGGAGGGATATTAATGTGGGACATAACGTGGGATGCCATGCGGTACATCAGGTGGGAAGCCACTGATGCGGGACACAGGGAGAGATGCCATGTAGGACATAGGGAGGGATGTCATCTGGTACATATGGTTGGATTAATGTGGGACATACTTGTAGGATGGGATCCATGTGGGACATATGGTGGAATGCCATGTGGGACATATGGTGGAATGCCATATGAGACATACTGTATGGTGAAATGCCATGCGGGAGATATGGTGGAATGCCATGTGGGACAAGGCATGGGATGCCATGTGGGACACGGATTGGGATGTCATTTTGGACATGGGATGTGATCCATGTGGGACATAGGGTGGGATGTCATGTGGGTCATAGGATGGGATGCCATGTGGGACATATGATGGAATGCCATGTGGGACATATGATGGAATGCCATGTGAGACATACTGTATGGTGGAATGCCATGTGGGAGATATGGTGGAATGCCATGTGGGAGATATGGTGGAATGCCATGTGGGATAAGACATGGGATGGGATGTCATGTGGAACATGGGGTGGGATGTCATTTAGGACATGGGATGTGGGACATAGGATGGGATGCCATGTGGGTCATAGGATGGGATGCCATGTGGGACATATGATGGAATGCCAGATGGGACAAGGGATAGGATGGGATGTCATGTGGGACATGGGGTATAATGCCATGTGGGAGATTTTGTGGAATGCCATGTGGGATAAGACATTGGATGGGATGTCATGTGGGACATGGGATGGGATGTCATTTGGGACATGGGATGTGATCCATGTGGGACATAGGTTGGGATGCCATGTGGGTCATAAGATGGGATGCCATGTAGGACATTTGATGGAATGCCATGCGGGACATATGATGGAATGCCATGTGAGACATACTGTATGGTGGGATGCTATGTGGGAGATATGGTGGATTGCCATGTGGGATAAGGCATGGGATGGGATGTTATGTGGGACATGGGGTGGGATGTCATTTGGGACATGGGATGTGATCTATGTGGGACATAGGGTGGGATGCCATGTGGGTCATAGGATGTGATGCCATGTGGGACATATGATGGAATGCCACATGGGACAAGGGATGGGGTGGAATGCCATGTGGGACATGATGGTATGCCCTGTGAGACATACTGTATGGTGGAATGCCATGTGGGAGATATGGTGGAATGCCATGGGGGATATGGCATAGGTTGGGATGTCATGTGGGACATATGATAGAATGCCATGTGGGATATATGATGGTATGCCATGTTAGATATACTGTATGGTGAAATGTCATGTGGGATATGGGGTGGGATGTCATTTGGGACACGGGATGTGATCCATGTGGGACATTGGGTGGGATGCCATGTGGGCCTAGGATGGGATGCCATGTGGGACATATGATAGAGTGCCATGTGGGATATATGATGGTATGCCATGTTAGATATACTGTATGGTGGAATGTCATGTGGGATATGGGGTGGGATGTCATTTGGGACAGGGGATGTGATCCATGTGGGACACGATATGTGATCCATGTGGGACATAGGGTGGGATGCCATGTGGGTCATAGGATGGGATGCCATGTGGGATATATGATGGAATGCCACATGGGACAAGGAATGGGATAGGATGTCATTTGGGACATAGGGTGGAATGCCATGTTGGAGAATTGTTGGAATGCCTTGTGGGAGATTTGGTGGAATGCCATGTGGGACAAGCGTTGGGATGGGATGTCATGTGGGACATGGGGTGGGATGCCATGTGGGACATGGGATGTCGTGTGGGACATGGGATGTCATGTGGGACATGGGATGCCATGTGGGACATGAGATGCCATGTGATGCCATTTTTATAATTGGCCGGGTCATATGACATGGGTGTCAATTTGCATGGGCATGCGAATCATGACGGTATTTACCGTTCTAGTTGAACTTTAATTCGATAAACGAGATACTTGCGTTGGCATTTTTTATTCTTTGGGATAGGCTTACAAAGGAAGCACGATCTTGGTGTGATTTATGTAACATGAATAAAATGTATTTCTTTCAAGCGATAAAGGAAATTGGCAATAACTATTTTTGCATTTATATGTATTATCATGGCCTGATTTTTTTTTAAGTGAAACATTCAAAATGTAACTAGCAAGTTCATTATACACTGTGGGTATACACTCTTATCTCAACTTTCCTTGGTTTTGTTTTCAAATCCTTTTAGAATCGATTTTCTGATTACTTTCTAGAAATGTTTTAAAAAAAAGTTTCAAAGGAAAAAATGGTGGTTGTTTGTTGCAAGGAATTATATCAATAATGCAGGTAACTACTTAATGTTCCAACAGTTAAATATAAAGCTGTTGCTTCTTCTTCCTGTAAATTGTGATAATCCTATCAAGTGTTATACATCCAATGTTAATTTGTTTATGAGCATAACTTTATGATATGGCTATAATTTATATGTTTATTATTAATGGTGCGTGAAATCTGTTTAGCGTTAAGAATGCGATTTCCCCTCCTTCCTTAATCTCTTTGAACGTAGATTAATCGCAAAAGTGGAATTTGATTATTCATTTCCTACGTACAGACATTTGATACTTTAATCGTGTATGCTTAATGATCAATAATGCATTTGCTGTAATCAGTACTTTCAGTGTTATGTAATAAAGATTGTTTTATATGTTGCAATGTTCATTCACACAATCCAAAATGTATTTTAAGAGAATTTGTTGTTTGACTTATGGCCTAATAAGAATAGGTAGCTTAGTTGGCAGAGCGCACGCTGAAGATGCTTTGGGTCCTGGATTCCAGCCTTGGTCGGGTCTAACTCGATTTTTCCACAGCTATACAGACAGACATGCCGAACATTAAAGGAGAAGCATTTTGTCTGCAGCTCCTAGTCCTCATTCACCTGTTGAGAAAAGTGACCGTCCTTTGGAGGGGACGTTAAGCTATCAGTCCTGAATGCAGGAGTCACCCCTGCCTGGTTCTCTGAACACTATTCGAGAAGAGAAGCGTGAAAACGCGGTGTTCATTCACTTTCCTTTTCAAGTACTAAGTTCATATGCGCCCAGGTAGGCAGCTGGAGAACTAGTTGCAAAGCGCATTGAGACCAGTGGTAGAATGCGCCATAAAAAGCGTGTAATTATTATTTATTATTATTAATTTTATCATTAACATGATAAAGCATATTAATAACCATGTTACATATATGTATCTAACATGCATATTTATCAAAAAGACTGGTGTCATAACCTCACATGTCTCAAAAGTCTTTATATATTTTCTTGGCATATTTTTAAAATTATTTTTGTGGCTAATATTTTGATAAAAGTGTCTCAAATTTGACCTTTCTTGATCATCCAGAGGAAATTTTTGGGAGTGGGTGGGAAGGGAGTTAATCTTGCAGTTTGTGGGAGTTTCATGGCCAGGAGTTGCAAGGATGGGAACTGCATTGCATGAACTGGTCCTCTATGCCTTGCCCCACAATAACACAAAAACCTCTTGAGCATCAGACACAAAATAAGGAAATTATGTAACAAAACTCACTATAATCTTCAAATTATTTAAATTTTATCAGTCAAAAAATGTTGGGTGGGTGCTTATTAGAACAGGGGCGCTTAATACGTGGAATACGTTATTTAAATTCCAGGATGATGGAAACCCTTTTTTTTGTTATTGTCGTACTTTGTAATTATTCAAGAACCCTGATTTCATGAAGACAGTTGTATACATTTTTGTCTGTTTTTCCTGGAAATTTATTCATCTTTGTCTGTTTTTCCTGGATATTTATTCATCTTTGTCTGTTTTTCCTGGAAAGTTATTCATCTTTGTCTGTTTTTCCAGGAAATTTATTCATCTTTGTTTGTTTTTCTTGGAAATTTATTCATCTTTGTCTGTTTTTCCTGGAAATTTATTCATCTTTGTCTGTTTTTCCAGGAATCTTTGTCTGTTTTCCTGGAAATTTTTATTCATCTTGGTTTATTCTGTTTTTTTCCAGGAAATTTATTCATTTTTGTCTGTTTTTCCAGGAAATTTATTCATCTTTGTCTGTTTTTCCAGGAAATTTATTCATTTTTGTCTGTTTTTCCAGGAAATTTATTCATCTTTGTCTGTTTTTCCAGGAAGTTTATTCATCTTTGTCTGTTTTTCCAGGAAATTTATTCATCTTTGTCTGTTTTTCCAGGAAATTTCTTTGTAAAGAAGTGGCAGTCTCAGAGATGCAGATCATTTACATCAGAACAACATGGCGGTGCACATTTATTCAGGGTTATGCAAACAAAGCAAGAAAAAACTACAGGTTTAAATGGAATCGTCGCCAGATTCAAATCAGGCCTTAACCTTTACTAGCTCTCTAATTGGACGTAAGCAAGAGTGGAATAATAACTGGTGGATTTGATTGAAGTTGTGGGGCCTCGCGGAAAGAAATTTGATATTTTGACAAGTTGATAATGAATCGTTTAAGATGTTAAAAATATGTTGTCATATTTGCATATGTGGTAAAAAAAAAAACAATTGTACTTTCAAACTAAATCCGTCAGAGTATGATGTTGTTGTTGCAATATGCAATTTACTGTTGTGAAAAACCCTGTGAGGAAAAAAGGTAATGCTTTATGGTGCCACAGTGTATGCCTTCTGTTATGTATCAGCAGTTGTAAATGATATATATATAATAATAATAATTGGTTTTTATATAGCGTTTTCTACACAAGTATGCATACTCAAATTGCTTTACAATGAAACTTCAGGCTCAAAGCTGCAGCCACACACGGCGCACAAGCCTGTGCTATTACCCTGCTCTGATCCTTTATGCTGAGCCCCAAGCGAGAGGGCAGCAGATCCCATTTTTAAAGTCTTTAGATATGACTCGACCGGGGATTGAATCTACAACCTTCTGGCTGGAAAGCGATGCTGTACTAATTGAGCTGACCAGTCCGTAATATATCAGTTAATAAAACTGTTGATGCTGTGAATGTAACCAAGTTATGAATTACATTGCAAACCTGACTTTGCTGGCAACGGGGATTTTTGCATGATGGTGGGGGAGAGGGAGGATCGGTAAATCATTAAGAACCTTGCCAATGGTTGCATAGTGACAAAAGATTTATGAACCATTTTTTATCTCCAGTTAAAGACTTATATATTGAGCAAAGCAATCTTTAACTATTAATATATTTAGCATTCCAGGTTGTGACTTTTCAAAGTTCAAGAATATTTCCATAGTAAAAAAAAAATATGTGGTCTATGACAGTGTCACTACTAAATCATGTTTAACTCATCCATCAACATATACAGAGTGGCTGAGTCAGCAAAATTAAAGTAAAATATTTTAGTATAATGCACAGACTTTTTAGAAATGTGAGGTTGTGGTGTCATAATTAGTCTTGTTTCCAGTCATTTCTTCCTTGTTTAAACAGAAATTAATTTGTGGATCCTTTTTTTTGTTGCCATTTTGTTCCCTTTGATCTCTGTCTAATAAAAGGACTTACCCACTAAATAATACACTTGATCACTTTTATTGTAGGATGGAGGGGGAGGTGATACAAAATTGGGTTAAAAAGCAGACAAATATGTTTAGTGTCGCAGAGTTCTTAGGAATATGATACCTGTACGTGATAGTTGTCACAACTTAAATTTGCCCTTTCAAGGATGTTTATGTTGTCATTTGAACCTGCTGCCATTGAATATTTTACATTTCTGAAATTCACTCTATTCAAATTCATAACAATTGATGACCTTAATGATATTGTGGTCGGTATTTGCGCATCAGAGGTTGCATACAATAAGTCATTTATTTATATTCAAGAGAATTGGCCGTTTATTGTTCAGAAATCCCATTTTGATTAGGAACTAGTCCGTTATTTATAAGGGGGTATTTGTTGGTATCTGAAGTTGGCTTTTGAATGACCTAAAAGACTGGATTTGTACTAATTAGTAGTTAGCAAATTGTGCAGTCTGTTCTTTCTTTGTATTGAATTTAGACAAAATTAATGGTGCTCAAGAATATGTGAATACAGGGTTGCAGAATTTATATTTTGAACTATTGAAAACATATTGCTAGTTTAACATATTTTTAACAGAAGAAAATGTTAGTGTGTTTTGTATCCTTTAAAGTGTCTTGGTTAATGTCAATGGTGTCATCAAACTCTGAAACTCAAAATCCGGTATGAATGTTTACACATGGTTGAGTCATGAATATTGCAGAGTGATTGCCAAGAAATTTTAAGTCACACTTGCTTACATTTAAAAATGAATTGATAATGATTGTGGTTTGTGTAAGTAACAGCAGCAAGAAATTGGTTTCATTTAGTGAATAATTTATGCAAACATACAGTCGAATGATTTTTGACCTATAATCAAGTGTGGTAGCAGAGTCATGACAATTCGTTCATGATTGGTATTTATGCACCTTTTCATAAATTTAGAAGTTAATTAAAGTCTTGGGACGATCAGTCTACTACAAGATTTTTGATTGGTTTCCTTGTGGAGAAATCAGTCCTTAGTGGGAATTTCTGAATAGTGTGGAAGCTCTCTTTCTTTCTCTTCCCGTCATATCTGTTGAAACAGCTTCTATTATCAAAATAGATTTGTTTTATCAAAATGGACTGGAATAAAGCCTTTACATTGTCATTTAATCCTTTTTTTTTTTTTTTTTTTTGGTAGTTAAAAAACCAGAAAAGCTAACAAACTTTCTGTTTGCTATTCTGGTACAGAGTGTATTAAGTACCAAAAAAGGAGTATAATGTATAATGTGAAGGCTTTACTCTAGTCTATTTTGACAATAGAAATCCATATTTTAAATAGAAGCTGTGTTGAGTTACTGCATCACTGATGTTCAGATTGAAATCTTTTTCAAAACTTACAGTTGGTAGGGGGTCTTAAAACATCCATGTTTGTTTGCGAAGATGTGAATCACAATTATCTTTTATTCATTGAAGCATATGTTTATTGTTGCTCAGACATGGGAGGACCTTCCCCTGAAAAATGCCACAGAAATGTGAAGGGGGTAATGTTTTTGCAATATCATGTTATCCAGGTATTTGGTCCAATTGTATCTCACATGGATTAAGAGTAAAATATGTCATTATTGTGTCTTCCTTTTTTTCTCATTGAATTAAAATAATTCATGGAATGACCCACTTTAAGATTTGATTTGAAATATTGTCTCAGCATTGATATATTCCGCCTGTATTTCTCTCCCCTCCATCTCCTCTCCTTATCTTGCCTTCTCCCCCTTCTTATTCCCCTATTCTCTTCTGTTTCCCATTCCCTCCCTTTCTACCTCCTCGCTGCCTGTTGGCCCATGCCTGGCCCCTCCATCTCCCACTCAAGAAAGAGTTCAACGATTCTTATGCTATTGAGCGAGTTAAATGTGTGCTTTCATGAGCACCAGTAATGAAGAATAGGCATCATTTATTCCTGCATATATGCCAGATATATATGTCAAATTACTTAAAATAACAAGATTTGTTTGTTAATGAAATATTTTGATATTTTTTATGCAATATGTAATTAAAAGCAATGTCAGTATGAACATGCATGTGCTATTTGTATTTAACATTGTATAAAACATCAATTAATGCTTAAATGTGTAGTTGAAATTTTTGTAATGTAAGGAATGTAATCAATATGTAAGATCTTTCAATATGTATCGATATCTTTTTAAGTATTCCTAATGTTCAATTTTTTACTAGTTGGTAAATTGCTCAGACATGTATCTTTCTTAAAATCTTATATAACTTTGTTTTCCTTATTGTGAATATTTAAAGGATTAGTTTAGTGGTCTCGCAAGTCTGTTTTATATGAAAGAATAAAAGAAACAAAATGGTGAAGAATGCATTAAAAAATCCTTTAAGGATTTATTTAAGTTAAAAAGTTATTTATTATCTGTGTAGAAATGACTGAAAACATCCACAGATTCCTTAGTTTTTATGTATCCTTTTTTCCCCTGCGATTTTGTGGTATGAAGAGCATTGGAATTGTCAGGAAAGAAGTAAAACAGAATCTAGTAAGGGTAATTATAATTTACCACCTGAAGAGAGTTTGAGGAAAAATAATTCAAATAGGACAAAAGTTGAATAATTTGTACATAAACAATTGTTGAGATTGTGAGGATAAGGGCACCAACGTTTCATAGTAGACTTACTACACCAGTCATTTCTACACAGATCAAACTTTTAACTTAGATATTTATCTCCTTTTGTTTCTATTTGTCCTGTTTCATTTAAGATAAATTTGCTTGAACAGTGAACTAAACCTTTAACATGGAGAAATGATTTGACTACTTCCAAGCAAAAAGCAAATGATACAGTGATTATCGATAATTTAAATCCTGTTATGACTCATGTTTCCATCAATAGGATTTTATCAGATTTTCAGTGTTGACAAGTAATTACCAAGATTTTTGACGAAAAGAAAAAAACAGCTATTTCATTAGTATAAATGTGGTATGGCAGAACACCCTATTTTTTGGGGGAAATGATGGGGGTAGGGAGGGGAAAGGTGTTGTTATCCATTATTCATTTTGTAAATGTTGTTTTGTGAAACCTTTCATTTGTTTTGGCGGTGGAGAAAAAAATTGGTAAATAAACTTTGACCTAACTGTTCCTGGGCAGCATTAAGGGCATTTAGATCCCTTATCGACATTGTTGTTACATAGCATTGGGTCTTACCAGTGCTTGTTTCTTCCAGTGCTAAAGTTATATGGACACCGACTTTCTTTTAAGAAAGGTCAACAAATTCTGAGTAGAATGCTCTTAAAATTTTAAGAATACCATATTCAGTTTGTGTGCTATGACTGGTCTGACTTTGCACACAGCAAGAAACTGACGTACCCGCACATGATCTCAAGAGACACTGGATCAAGGTAGAAGATCTCCCTGTAAAAATGGCCGATCGTGAAGTCCGGAAACAAGTTGTGAAGAACATCTCGGCCACGGCCGCAATATTTTGAAAATGATTACTTTATTATTCAATTCTTATGTTACATTCCTTTTGTAAAAATTATAATATTGCCTTCTCTTCTTAGACGTCGATAGGGGTGTGGCTAACATAAGACGCACCCACTCTCCTACTAGCACTTGTGCTACATGCATTTCAAAAACAAAAGATTAAATGCAAATAAACAGGCGTGTATTATAAACTTACTTAGATATTTAAATATTTGCACCAGAAATTTTTGAGCTGGTTAATTTTTAACATAATTTGGTGTGAGTTTTTGCCATTTAATGGTATCAATAGATTTTAGTGCGGAGAAATGTTGTCCCTACATTTCCATAGATGTTTGAAATACTTGCTAGTGTCACTTAACCAAAGCTTATAAGGTAAACTTACTCAAGTTGCCTTAGAAATTACGCTTTAATCCCATGTGTCTCATTCCTTTATAAGATTTTTGATGCAAAGATGGGCCTTCCCCTCAAGTGTCCCATTGAAAGTTTGCATCTGATGTCAGTTATAAAGAGCTTCTATTTCAAAATGGATTTTTACTGTCAAAATGGACGGGACTAAAGCCGTCACATTGTCATTACACTCCTTTTTTGGTAGTTAAAAAAACTCTGTTCCAGAATAGCTAGCAAATTCTTTGTTTGCTATTCTGGTACAGAGTGTACTAAGCACCATAAAAGGAGTATAATGACAATGTGAAGGCTTTCTTCCAGTTCATTTTGACAATAGAAGTCCATATTGAACATAGAAGCTGTTCAGTATTGTTCTACAAACAATATTTTTAAGATAAAAACACATTTTTGTCATTCTTTTCATGGAAACTCATTTTAATCTCGTTGTTGTTGTCATACTCAGTCATAATTTACTTTGATTGTCAGCTGGCAAAGAAACGAGAAATGTAATCGGATCTCAGTCAATGAGTTCAAAACCTGTTTGCATAGACGAAAGACAAAAGTGTTCTGTATCAATAAAATCAATTCAAGGGGTAGGTTCTGGATATTAACCCTTATGAACTGGCAGGTAGACAATGTCTAAATAGGAATCAGAGACAAGATTTATGTGTTTGTAAGGATTCTTCTTATGGGGAGTATGTTTTTAGTTGTTTACTTTGGAATATTTCATTTCCAGTGATCCGCTTCCAGCTACTTATGAGTGTGTACTTATTTCATTGTCAAAAGGACAATGTTGACTTCATCGTGAATTGCTTTGCCATTGATTGCCATACTAGTATGAAATACAACCAGATTAGGTAAAAAGTCAACAGCTATTTTACACCACAAAAATCGGCAGGAATAAGTTCAATCAATTTGGTGTACTTTAATTGCCATTCAGATTTTGTTTTTCTACTGTAATATTTATAAGGAGGGGGGGGGGATGAGATGAAGTTGGAGAACAACACATTTACAGACAAACAAGCAGAAATATTCATAATCATTTTCTCCAATCGCTCATTCCCCGTCCCCCCCCCCCCCCTCCTTTTTGTTGGAGTCCTTGCAACTATACTACCATGTGACTCGTTTTATAAATGTGTCACTTTATATGTCACGCTCACTTAGCAAGATCAAGCAGACTGTTTTGATTGGTAATAGAAAAATGCCTCACCAATTTTGGTTGGGTTTAAGCTACCTTGTTTGCAGTCATTACAGGTTGTACTTTAAACTGCCATGCAGAGTTTGCCTGTGTGCAGACACATAGGATAAGATTCAAGAGAATGACTCACAACTAGTCATTGGAATCTTTTTTCTTGGAAGATAGCAAAATGCTGTTAAGATATTTGTTGCATCAATGATATACTGAATTTTTTCCCTGCCCTTCCCCCTCACACCCCCACCCATGAAAAATAGGAAGTTTGCTGAATTAATTGGTGTACAGGTCCAAATATGAAAGGGCCCTCACAGTGGGTGAAACACAGTTATAAGCATAATTTGATGTTTAACTGAATTTGTACATCAGATATTTTTAAAAATTTAGCAAAACATTTGATTCCTCCTAAAAAATGTTGAGCATGTATGCTCATACTAATGAATAATTTGTAACATGTACCATGCTGTTGGTTTAACCATTTCATGTACTTTTCTATCTCTGCGAATTCTGTTAAGCAACAATTAACGTCTTTGAGTTTTGAAATAAGCCACACCCACCATAGCAACGTGGTAACTAAGTGGGGGCAAACAAACCTCAAATCCGCAATCATGCATTACCAATGCATTGACCTTTTAGATATTCGCAAGGCCTGCCGAAAAGTTTGATTTATTTATGGCACTTCTCCGTATTTTTAGAGTTTTTAGCAAAAGGGATAAACAAAATTCAAGTTTGCTTACTGTTCTGGGTGACAGCAATCAGATTTATAAAGCCCACAAAGCGCAATTTTTGATCACCATTTTGCTGTCACTCAGTCTGTGTGTACAGAATTCGTACAGTAAATTGCATTGACTACATAAGCACGCGCCACCAGCTAGCTGTACTATACCAGTACCGCGTAGGATGTTTGCCCCACTTAGATACGCAGATTTTGTTGCCAGGCAAACTCATGCGATGATATTGAAATAGCTGTCAATCATCTAACTCAGATAGGTTAATTAATGACAAGAGCTAAATCTGTACCTTAAAGGAGACATGAACACTAGACATTAAAATACTACCCTATTTGGTGTTCATTTCATCTTCCACAGTCTTTAACAAATATACAAATTATTAAAGGAAAGGTATCTGCCCATAAGTACATTCAGAAGTGAACTCCGCCATGCCGGTATCATCTCTTTCAGTTTTCAATTTTCCTTATTGATTGCGAGAAGTATGTGATGTTATTGATAACCCCTATGATGCGTTATTGATAATATCGCATATTTCTTGTATCAATAAGGCAAAATTGACAACTGGAGGTGACATTGCCAGCACGGCAGTGTTCACTTCTGAATGTAGTTATGGGAGGATACCTTTCCTTTAACTATAATAGAATAAGTGAGGGAAGCCTGAAAATGCAGAAGCTTGAACAAGCAGGTCACCTGTACAAAAATAAAAGAACATAAAATGATGATAACATAAATGAGAAGTAATTCAAACAAGTCTCACTACTTCAATGTTCATGGTACTTTCTCTACAACAGCCCTCCCTCCCTATCTACATAAACCCAAAGAATATCATATGGTCAACAACGTTGTCATATAATTTTTGTTCAGATAGCTGCTCCCGTGAAAAACTTTGAAGATTGATGTGTTGATAATGCGAGCTTTTTTTTCAGTAAGGAAAATAGGTAGCTCAGTTGGCAGAGCACACGGCTGAGATGCTGGAGGTCCCGGGTTCAAGCCCGGTCAGGTCTAACTCTGATTTTTCCACAGCTATGCAGTTAGATATGCTGAACATCAAGCATTTCGTCTGCAGCTCCTACTCCTCATTCAGCTGTTGAGAAAAGTGACAAGGGTTGAATGGCGTGCACCGTCCTTTGGAGGGGACGTTAAGCTGTCAGTCCCGACGGCATGAGAGTCACCCCTGCCTGGTTCTCTGAACACTATTAGAGAAGAGAAGCGTAAAAACGCGGTGTCATTCACTTTCCCTTTCAAGTACTAACTTCATGTGTGCCCATAGGCAGCCTGAAAACTAGTCTGTTGTAGAGCGCATTTGAATAGTTCTTTAAAACTAGAAAATGTGCCATATAAATTTCATATATCATATACGTTTCTTTTAAACTTCTATTCAGCATACCATCTTTTAAAGAAATGTGGGTTCATGTCTCCTTTAAAGGGAATCTCGTCCCAAGAAAACTGTGGAAAAGTTTACATGTCACCAGTAAATCAGATACACACTCATGATGTCACTTCCACGTTAATTATTAATTTGCTTGTCAGTATTTGTGTAAATAATTCAACCAATCAGAAATGTTGAATTGTATATGCATATTCATGTTTCCAGTCTTTATAACTGAGCTTTTAAACATCTTTTAGCCACTGGTTTGATTAACTTTACATGCATGCAAGGTATGGCAATCTATTTAAGGAAATTCATCACAGAATAGACCTACACAAATACTTCACAAGATTTTGTAAAGTTACATAAAAGCCGGCTTAAGGTTAATTTAATATTTACACTTCATAGAACCTGAATGAGATGTTTACAACTGGTTTTGCAAAGAACAGTTTGCATACTGTACCAGGGATCTGATTGTTGCCTAGGCTTGGCATGATTGTTGCTTTTTGTGATATTCAGAGACAATTTTGTGTACCATAACAGGATGTAATTGTGACATCTTTGGAAAGGTGGCAGGAACTTTCCTGTAAGGCCTGGGGTATGAAGACTGCTGGATAAAGTCACTTTTGGCAGCATTTTTATGGCAAGAGGTTGTAGCTCTCTGGATTGTAACTTTTTTATGGGTAAATGTTTTGGTCAAAATGGTAAATTATGATAAAAAGAAACAGTATCTTAAAGATCCCATATCTGCTAGCATGATACTAGCATGGGTGTACTCAAGGGGTTGACTGGGTTGTTCCAACCCCAAAAGCTGCATAAAGGTTAAGAAATCTTGCTAAAAAATTCAGAAATCTTGCTAAAAGGTTTAGAAATCTTGCTAAAAGGTTTAGAAATCTTGCTAAAAGGTTCAGAAATCTTGCTTAAATGTTCAGAAATCTTGCTAAAAGGTTTAGAAATCTTGCTAAAAGGTTTAGAAATCTTGCTAAAAGGTTTAGAAATCTTGCTAAAAGGTTCAGATTTTTGGGCAACACTTTTTTTCTGCTTCTCAGTAAAATTTGACCTTCGAACAGTTTACATTTGACACAATTTAGAAAATATTTTATGCCATCACAAATTGCTTTCGTTCTATCACCCCAATCCAAAAGGCTGGCCATGTACTAGGATGTTAGATATAGCTGTTACTTGGAAAGCATTACACTGTTGAATAATTATTACCTCTTTCCATTCAATTATGATAAGGGCATTACCTGTGCTTGAAATATCACTAATCTCACATGTTGTGTTAATCAGTTGGGTCTGTGTAAAGTATTATGAATTTAGTAAGATATAGTATATGAAAGAAAACTCTAGGCTGAATTGTTGCCATTGGGCCAAACTGCAGTCATGTCACACTTACTGGTATAGGACCAGGGAATGACCCTAGCATACCCCAGGATGTTCTAGTGATCATCTTAAGGGTCCGCAGAGGACCAGAGAATAAAATATCATATTCTTTTAACAACAAAACAACCTGGGAGGTGACAAGTCTTGCAGAAAATTGTTCTTCTGTTTTGAGATTTAGTGAAAGAGAGCCCTCATTTGGGGATTTGTTTTTTTTAAATGGTGTTTGAGTAATAAGCCTGTGATGGATTTTGATAATGAAATCTTTAACATACAGTACTCCACTAAAATAGATTCATTACAAGGAGGGTGGGCATGTTGAAAGGTTTCTTTTAAGCCTACCCGCACCCGGCATCTGAGGGTGTCGGGGGCGGGTAAGCTTAAAGAGAAGCTTTCTGGCATGCATTTTCCTGAAGTTTTGTCTCTTACAACCAAAGAATATGTCAGAAAAGTACTTCTTTCGAACTCAGCTTCCTGGCTTTTAGTCCCCGTACTTCTCTCAGACTCTTCCTATTTTCTTTCCTTCCTACCTCTGGAATGATAACCTCTCAGGCACAGTTTTACCCTCGCTGTTGTGGTGCCATTAAGCCCGCGTCAATCTAACCCAACCAGAATCTAGTTTTAAAAATAGGATTTGTCATTATTCGTTTTTTGGGGGAAAAAACAAATTTCAATTATTTAAAAAAAAGTTTACTAACTTTGAAAACAGTTACATTTACAATGTTGAGATAATGAGGCTGTGTTGTCAGTCCTTTACATTAGACTTTGTACCCCAGACATTTTCATCAAAATTTGTTACCACATTATAATCCATTATCTCCTAAACTGACTCTATTAAATAAATATTCCCATGCCATTTTATCTAAATATATTTAATAAGAGGACAGTAAAAGAAAGAGATTGGTGATGAAAAAAAACTAGTTAATTTCTTATTCGTACAAGAAGTTATTGAATTTTAAAGATTTTTCTTGTCTGCATAAAAGAGACAGACTGTTGGTCCGAGTCTTCATTATGATGTCATCACAGCACTTCTTTACTATTCTTTATGTGTTTCTTTTAATTTTGAAAATTAATTTTGTATTTCTAAATGATTGGGAACATTTTTTTCTTTAAATATTATTAAGAATAGTGTAGAATAGAATTTACAACAATGTTTTCCAATCTATTCTTTTAACTTTTGTTTGAATTAAGAAAAATTGAAGATTAATTTTGTTTGTCACAGTTCTGTTTGTCTTTGCGTGATACGAGGTATATGACCACAGAACTATTTCTCAGAAGTTGTTGGTTATTGAGGGGTGATGTTTTAATGTCTCATTAGTTCTTGAATTAAAGGATTCGTTCAGGGGTCAATTAAGTCTTATCTTATATGAAAGAGCATTTCAAATGAAAAAAATAGGAAAAAAGCATTCAAAAACCTTTTTCCATTAAGAAGATATCTAAGTTTAAAGTTTGGTATCAATTTGTGTAGAAACGACTGAAATCAAACTAGTTGTGATGTCATAGCCTTAGATTCCTCAAAGTCTTTATGTATTCTACCATATATTTATTGTCCTGCGATTTTATGGCTTTAAAACCATGGATATGTCAGAAAAGTAGTCAAACTGCATCTAGGAAGGGTATTTATAATTTGATAAACTTTCTTCAAAATACATTAACAGTTGTCATGAATGTGAGGATGAGGATGCTAACTTTCCATAGTAGACTTACTACACCAGTCTTTTCTACACAGATAAGAAAGTGCTTTTAAACTTAAATATCTCTTTAACAGAATAAGATTTTTGAATGCTTTTTTCATCGTTTTGTTTCTTTTAAAATCTTTTCATATGAGATGGACTTGCTTGACCCCTGAACTAATCCTTTAAACAAATCAATCCTACTCTTACCATATACCGAAAGCAACAAGATAGGAAAAAATTGCCATCACAGAATAGAATTGAGACAATTCTTTTTTTTTTTAAGAATTATACCAAAGGCTTATTTATATTTGCAGTTGTAAGATATTTTTCTTTGTAATTTTTATGGTTGCCAACATTTGCTTGCATTACATTGAATGACGAATACCAGTGATTCTGATCGATGTAAAATAAAGTTGATGATACAATACCAAATAACCTTACACCATTTTGTTATATTTTTCTTAATCGTGGATGTACAATGTTATGACCTATTAATTAGCTTAGTTCTTTTATTCTTTATACTGACTAGACACTCTTTTCATTTTGTGATTAGGTTTTTAGAAAAGGCTCACAATTCCAACTGCCCAGACATGGCCAGTGAAATCATGCTTCAGTGCATATATACAAAAAGTTGCATAGTATGTATGCACTGAAACATGACATCACTGGCCATATCTGGGCGAGCCTTTCCTTATTTACCCACATCTCATATTCAGGGAGGTTTATACATCCTGGTAACCTTACGGTAACCAGGATTAAGATTCTATTTGGGACAGAAATTGATTCCAACATGACAAAATAAATTGTTCTGGTTTAGTGGATAGGGTTCAGATGGAATTTGTGTGTCATGAGTTTAATTCCTTGTTGTGACCCCATCTTTAGAAATTATGTACACCTGCAGGTTGGCCAGAGTGCCATTGTGTAATACTTCCTATTGTGCTGCAATACCAACAATTCAAGCTTTTTTAATGTCTGGAACAACTTAATCACTACACCTCAATCATGGACAAAACTTGTTCCAATACTTCATGAAATATTTGCGCTCTTTTTATGAACATACTTTTATATTCTTTATTATTTAACATCCATGCATGATAAAAATGGCACCTTAAGTGATTCTTCAATCCATATTTTGTCTTTTTTTCTTCTTAAGGAAATTTCCATCATTTCCTTGATTTACCCTGTGTTTCCAACATTGTTATATCAAGCTACCTCCCAACCCCATTCAATGTTGACCATTACTAGTGTACATTTTTTTTCTCCAATTTATTGGCAAAAACACCAAAATTCCAAGATTGGAAATGGGGTGGGGGTTGTGAGAGTTAAAAATCAAGGAAGGAAATGATCAAGAATTACAAAACTATACTTGGCTCTTTGCGATGCTGAACTGTATCAACAGTTTTGTCCAAAACTTAAGGTTTTTTTGGAAGGAAACTGATTTTGAGGAATGTGTATTAGGTTCCGAAGTTTTGCTGTTTGCGTAGGCGGAGGACATCACATAAAATGAAATATGCAAGTCCCTGCAATTTGTTATGGCTCAAAAATGAACTTAGTTCTTTTCGGTATTGACTGTAGGTAAACGCCTTGTATTTTATGATCGGTACTTATAAGCCCGCAGCTCATTATGGGGATGTTTGTACATCCTGATAACCTTGCCCTTTCCAGGATTTTGATTTTAAGTGAGACGGAAATCAGTTTCCTTATTCAAGCTAGAAAACATGTTCTGGTTCAATGTTGTGGGTGATATTGATTTCGATTGGGTGTTGTTTTGTTTTTCTTTCTTTTTCGTGGTAAATGTATGCGCTACTATTCACTTAACTTTTTAGAAAAGAAAAAAAGCTTTGGATTTGAACAAAACTGCCATTGCATTGGGGTAGCTGCAGTATGAAGGGAAGGGGGCAAACACTATCTCTTTGCACTCAAGAGCAAGCTCCAAACAATTACCCGTTCTTAACCCTAACTCTACAACGTGACGTTATTATCGCCATTTTGGGTGCCCCATCTTTGATCCCTCTCCGAAGCGTGTTTAAAAAAAAGTGCTGGTAGAGTTTGGTTAAATAGCCTCTTTTGGAACATATTACTAACTGCTAAAGGTCTAGTGAGCAGCTTTTACATTTGTGAAACAACATTAAAGTCTGAGTAAAATGCCTTTTTAAATCTTTGAAAAAGCTTCTGTAGTTTTTTAGTTAGGCTCAATCAAAGTTTCAGATTTTATCATTCAGGCAAATTTTGTGATGTCATCAGATAAACACAGCTCAATATCCTTAAGAAATTCTTTAAAAAAATATATTTATATTTTCCTGATTTAAGCCAGTTATGAATTTTACTTCTTCATTGATAACCTGTTGCTGTAGAGGTATAATAAAGTTTCAAAATACTCCAATGAAATCAGATGTTGACCTTCAAAATATTTTTGAGAGAGGATTGGAAAATAAAGAATTAACATAAACTATTACAAATTATTGCGCTATAATCCCCAAATATTGAAAATGCTTTTAAATGGTCAGTTTTTAATAGATTTTGATAAAATTTATTGCTGTATTAAAGGACTAGTTCAGGGGTCAAGCATGTTTGTTTATCTTATATGAAAGAAAACTTCAAAAGAGACAAAATGGTAAAGAAAGCATTCATAAATGTTATTCCGTTAGGGAGATATTCAAGTTTAAAGTTTGGTATAATTTCTGTCGCAACGACTGAAATCAGACTAATTGTGATGTCACTGCCTCAGAATCCTCAAAGTCTTTATGTATTTAACGAAAGTTTATTTAATTTTTTCACTAATTGAATTTTTTTTCAAACTTTCTTCAGGTTGTATATTATAATACCATTCCTAGATTCAGTTTAACTACTTTTTTGACATATTCCATGGTTTTTAAGCCACAAAATCGCAGGACAAAATATGATAGAATACATAAAGACTTTGAGGAATCTGAGGCAATGACATCACAACTAGTCTGATTTCAGTCCTTTCTACACAAATGATACCAAACCTTAAACTTAAATATCTCCTTAACAGAATAAGATTTTTGAATGCTTTTTCACCAATTTGTTTCTTTTTAAGTCCTCTTGCATATAAGATAAACATGCTTGACCCCTGAACTAATCCTTTAATGGTCCATTGTAAATTTGAAGCAATAAAACTCAACTTACCTCTAAATGTCACTAGTTTTTAAAAGTGTTGTTAAACCCAACCATAAAGACTTATTAAGAAGCTGTGATTTCCATTCCACACACAATCACAACTCGTGCAAACTTACAACTAGCTTCTAAAGAAACATTTCGAGGAATATTACATTTACTCATTGATGTACACTTTACTACAATAAAATATAATTATCCCCTGCTTCTAATCTTAATGATCTATTAGCTGGTTTAACAAGTTGATCTTAATTGGAAGAAAAATATGCTACAAACCATGAAAATAGCAAAGCTTCATCACAATCGGTTAAAAATTGACCTTTTTACAGAATTTTGAATTTCAAGGCCTTATTATAATAAATTATGCAAATTTTATTAAAATTTTGTGACATCACAACAAGAGTTTCCTCATTTGTTTTTTAATACTCCACCAACATTATTTAAATGGGAACAGTTGAATATAGTGAAGAAGTTTTAAAATGTCCATCAGTCAAAAATGAGCAGGAGGAAAAAGCCGGATGAATTTCAGTCACTAAAATTTAGGACAGAAACTTAAAGAATCACATAAAAAATTATGAGCTGACCTCACTCTGACACATCACAACTTTTGCATACAGTGAGAATGACTTGGATTAGCCATAAACTCAGAAACTACAGAACCTTTTGATGTAATTAAAAAACATATGTTCAGAAATGCTCATTCTGGCGTTTCAAAAATCTCTAATTGTCTATGTACCTTTAAGATACACACTCTTAAAGGATTAGTTCAGGGGTGAAACAAGTTCATCTTATATGAAAGAGAACTTCAAAAGAAACAAAATGGGGATGAATGCGTTGCAAAATCTTATTCCGTTAAAGAGATATTCAAGTTTAAAGTTTGGTATTTGTGCAGAAACTTCATCCCAAAATGAGTAACTCTGCTTTCACCTGTTCACCACTATAAACTAAGGAACCCTTATTTCCTACATGGTATAACTTCATCCCAAACTGAGTAACTCTGCTTTCACCTGTTCACCACTGTAAACTAAGGAACCCTTATTTCCTACATGGTATAACTTCATCCCAAACTGAGTAACTCTGCTTTCACCTGTTCACCACTATAAATTAACATGGTAAACCCCAAACTGAGTAACTACACCTGTTCACATATAAACTAAGGAACCCTTATATATAATTTCATCCCAAACTGGGTAACTCTGCTTTCACCTGTTCACCACTGTAAACTAAGGAACCCTTATTTGCTACATGGTATAATTTATCCCAAAATGAGTAACTCTGCTTTCACCTTTTATAAACTACCCCTTATTTACTGTATAACTTCATCCCAAACTGGAACCCTGCGTTCACCTTTACTACATATAAACTAAGGAACCCTTATTTACTACATGTACTCCTTTTTATTTTTTTTTTCTCACTGTACTATACTCTTGATACATATGACTATTCCAGTTAAGATGCTGAGAGAGTCGAACAACCAACCTTAACCAGCTCAAATATTTTTGACCTTTCCTTCCTCAAACCACCCTCCCCCCCCTCTCCCCTCCCCCCCCACCCCATTAAAAGAACCCCCTCCCCCTCACCCCAACAAAAGAACACCACTTTGGCACCCACCCACAGACAAAACTCAACTTTATGGGAAATTTAGGGCATTCTTGAGGTCTGTAGATACCTGCATACTGGCATAAGGCTTCATATGTAATACTGTCTTCACCATGTTAAGAAAAAATTCCTTTTAATTGTAATACTGTCATTACCATGTCAAGAAAATATTCTTTTAATTTTCTTCCATTGAGTTGCTAACTGTACTGTCAAAGTTACATAAAAAACTTCGAAAATCAATTGAAATATTTTCAAATTTTAAAAAGAATTACTGTTATGATAGCTACGCATCAGTTTCTGTTGGAGATACGGCCAGTGAACGTAGTATCCTTTGAAAATCGGGTAGCGTTAAAGGAAAGGTATCGTCTCATAAATCAATTCAGAAGTGAGTGCCGCCGAGCTGGCAACGTCACTTCCGGTTTTCAATTTTCTGTATTGATTGCGAGAAATCTGTGATGTTACCGATAACACACGAAGACCCCTATATTTGGTCCGGCAGACGTGAGATCGATAACATCGCAGATTTCTCGCGATCAATAAGGAAAATTGAAAACCGGAAGTGACGTTGCCAGCACAGCGACGTTCACTACTGAAAATAGTTGTTGGATGACACCTTTCCTTTACTTTCAATAGCTGAGCCATGTCACTGTATGCAACTTACAATCTTGGACAAAACACGGTGAAACACCTAGTGAAAAAATGTGATGCTTTTCATGAACCTACTTTTCTATTGTAAATTATTTCACATTTAGAAATCATTAATGCTGGAATTTTTTCTGTTGCTTCTTCAATCCCTTATCTTTCATTTGTAATTAATATTTAGAATTTTAAAAGCATTGTTTTAATTTCGCCGCCAGTGTCCTCCTCCCCTACCTCACTATAGTAACCGTCCTTCCCCCCACCCTTCCCCCCCCCCTCCCCCTTCCCCCTTCTTTTTTCTTTTCTCCTCCTCCCATTCAATGTTGGCCATTGTTAATGTTTTTTTTGTTAATGTTTTTTGCTTTCTGGAAATTGCGTTAAGACAGAAGTAAATTCAACATTAAAAAGGTTGTAGGGAGTTACAATTCTCGGGGAAAATATTAAAGAAACATAACACATGATAATTCTCAAACGCTGAATTGTTTCGACAGTTTTGACCAAGATAGTAGCATGCATTTTTGTATTTAAAAAACTTAGATAAAGACGAATTATGTGACACGGAAGGAACATGTGGTATAGTTTAATGGTACATTGGAGTGTAGAGACTAAAATATCTAAATTGCTTTTTAATCTATTCAAAACAATCCAAAATCGGTTAGAAATTGACCTTTTCACACAGTTTTGAAATCCCCAGCATCATTATCTAAATTCATGGTGTACTATACGTGGTATTTTCGTCATAGAAAAAAAAAAAAAAAAGCATGTTTGATTTGTAATAAGATTTGGACAAAACTAAGTTTTTATGTTATTGTTTGAAAAAGGCATTTTAATCCCCTTGAATTTTAAAAAGGGAGAGGTTCAAGACAAAGGTCCGAACTGCCGAAAGGAGGCAGGAAAAGATTATGTGTACCTTTGATGCATGGACGTAACAAGTGGGTAGGTACGTGCTGGCCGTAATTCCTGGGGGAGGGGCTTGTCCCCACTTTTCGGCAGAATTGATAAAATACCTAAACTTGTAAAAAACTGTTCTCGTACTTTATGGAGGAAAAGTATTGCCCCATATTTCCCCTCCCACTTTGTCAAGGAGAATGACGGTCATGATGGTTATGGGGTAAAGCCCACAGACCCCGATAAATATTTTGAGTTGGTCCGAAGTATACATTGCAATATATGATTGTGTGTGAGCGGGCAACAAGACACTCATGTTCTCCCTCCCACTTTGTCAAGGAGAATGACGGCCATGATGGTTATGGGGTAACGCCCACAGACCCCGAGAAATTTGTTGAGTGGGTCCTAAGTAATAATAATATTGTAATATTGTGTGTGAGCGGGCAATAAGACACTTGTTGTGTCCCACTGCGCCGTTTATTTGTCATTTCTTTCCCCGGTGGTAGCCAGCGCCTTGAACATATAGCTTCATTTTATAGTAAAAATCACACCTATTCATTATGAAGTAGGGTTACTGACGTTGCAAAGATTTAACCATGAGGAAGCATAAGTTCACAATAGGTTTTTGAAACCGTATATGATAGTGACTCCCCGGATCAGGATTTCCTGATTGGGAGAGATATACTACCCACAGGTCACCACAAGGTACGTGTTGAATCATGATTACTTGAGAAAAATACGAATTTGATCTTTGTTGCCTTTTTTTTTGGAAAGTGATATTTCCTTGCGTAACTCAAGTTTTCTTTCTGCAATTCTGTGTGCATATTTTACATGTTTTATATTGGAATAAATTACGAATTCGATTTTTCATACACTTTTATTTTGATTTTCTTAGTTTTTATTTTTTTATTTTTGGCATTATAATGTCACCGAACCCTAGCAAACTTTTAAATATTTTAAATATTTTGATTGGTTTTTTGAAGAAAAAAACAAACAAACAGATTTGCGACAATTTTCTCTGACAACGATGACGAAACATTAAATAAGTAGGCCTAATGGTGTTTATTTGATATAAGAAAATCACTTTATAGGTATGGTACATACTGAGCTAAATTACTTTCAAACTTATAACAAATCACAAATTGTTCGATCAAAATTATATTAAAGTTGGCAGCGTTTTTAAATCTCTTGCATCAATATGCAAATTTGTGATGTATTACCAGATTACAGGCAGGAGCATAACTTGACTTCGAGACCAGGGGGTGTAAGTTGAATTTTCCCGACGAAAATTTGTATTTGCCCGACTTATTAAAAAAAAAAAACGATATTCATGTATCTATACAATCACACAATATTGAACACTTAGGAGCAGATCCCCTCCCCCTCACTACTACTACCACCACCATCACCAATGGCGTCGCCAGAGATTTTGGCTTGAGGCACATTACTGAAATGCCAAACGTGGTACTGCGTAACACAGTGTGCCCGCTTACGGCTCCTGGCGATGTCTATAGGGACGAAGCCTTGGTTGGGGTCCAGGGGCGAAGCTCTGAAGATTTCTTGTTTTTCATGCCCCAAAATGGCTGAAAATCAACACAAAGTTCGATAATTTGATTAATGAAAAGAAGACAATTTTTATTCTACTCAGATAATCATTTGGGTTACCCTTTTGAAACAGGCAGAGGGAAAATTTTCCCTGCAAATTGAGAAAATTGTGGGGTTCATGGGCGAGGCCTTGGAAGCTTAGGTCCAGAAGAGAAACCCCGGAAGCTCTGTAGATTTCTTGATTTTGATGCCCCCCAAAAAAGTTTAAAATCAACACAAATTTCCAAAATATAAATGTAAGAGGACAATTCAATTTCTAATGTTTAAATCTACTCAGATAAGTATACCCTTTCGAAACAGGCAGAGAGGAAATGTTCCATGCAAATTGAACACATTCGGGCAAAATCGTGGAACTCATGGACGAAGCCTTAGAATTAGCTTGATTTTCTTTGATTTTTGATTTTGATGCCCTACAATGGTTTAAAATCAATACAAAATTCTAAAATGTAAGTGATGAATCCCCTGAAAATAGAGAAAATTCGGGAACAATTGTCAGATTGTGGGACTCCAAGGGCCAAGCCGTGGAAGGGGTCCAGGTGCGAAGCCCCAGTAGCTCTATAGATTTCTTGTTTTTGATGCCCGAAAAATGATTTAAAATCAACACAAAGTTCCAAAATGTAAGTAATGAAAAGAAGATAATTTCAGATTCTAATGGTTATATCTACTTAGATAAAAATGACCATTTCGAAACAAGCAGAGAAGAAATTTCTGGAAGATTTCTAGTTTTTATGCCAAAAAATGTATTTCCCCTGGAAATAGAGAAAATTCGGGAACAATTGTGGGACTCCAAGGGCCAAGCCGTGGAAGGGGTCTAGGTGCGAAGCCCCAGTAGCTCTAAATATTTCTTGTTTTTGATGCCTGAAAAATGATTTAAAATCAACACAAAGTTCCAAAATGTAAGTAATCAGGTAATGAAAAGAAGATAATTTCAGATTCTAATGTTAATATCTACTCAGATAAAAATGACCATTTCGAAACAGGCAAAGAAGAAATTTCTGGAAGATTTCTAGTTTTTGTGCCAACAAATGTAAACGTGTGTGGGCGGGCAGCTTTCATATATACATCCACCAGCCTGCAGTTGCCAAACCGGAGCCTAATCAGTATCATGCCAGTCGAGTGGAGATGATTCTGATATTTAGACGATTCAGGCATGATTGAGATGTATCTCTAATTTAAACGGAACATACAGACATCCAACATCTCAAATTTCTGCCCGACTTACTGACTTAGTCCCCAGGTATGATGTTGTTAGCATGATGCTGAGTCGGGAAGACATGATTCTGATATAACGATTCGGCACATTTCTGCCCGACTTAGTGACCAAGTATGATGTTGTCAGCATCATGTGCCGAGTCCGGCGGTCGGCACGGGAGGATATGATTCGGATATCTAGCTGAGTCGGACATGATTGAAATATACTCTGATACTTGGATACGTGCGCCCGGCATTCTACAGACTGCCTGACTAAGATCGGTATCCGACCAACGGAGGGAGGGATAATGGGAGGGGGCACAGCCATAAAGGTAACAAAAAGACTATGGCGTTATCCAAAACATTTTCAAAAGTATTTTGTCTTTTTGCGAAGAAACAAAACATAAAGGTATAACCATAATAACATGTTTACAATTATGTTTCATTAGTGGCAGACTGGGCCATATTTTTGCCCGACAAAATTGGAATTTCCCGACGGAAAAAATCTCTAGGGGGAACAGCCATCCCCCCTCCCCCAACCATCTCCTTAAGTTACGCCCCTGATTACAGGGCGACCTTGGAAATTCTTATGTAAATCCTTTGTTTTTTTAATTGTCTATTATAATTCTTTTTAATGGAATGGTGCAGCACATTCTTACCAAAAGTTGTTTTAGTCTTTACCATACCCTAATCAAATCCTAGTAAGAAAAGATCCAGTTTCAGTGACTAAGATTTAGAAACAAAATTTATAAGTATTCTTCAAGTTTTTGAGCTGTTCTCCAACATGTGATACAACAAGGAAGATTTTCATATTTTAAAATTATGATCATATCTGCGTATAGCAGGTTTGACATAAAATGTCTCAGTTTGGACCCAGTGGCGTATTCACCGTTCGGAGCTAGAGGCACACGATGATATTAATAAGAAGAAAAGAGCGGGACCCAGAGGCGTATAGGAAGCGGACCTTCCGGTTGGGAGATAAAATTATGAACTAAAATTTAAATACTAAGGAAACTTGTGGTAAAATTATTGGAAATTTTGTTAAAAGTTTTGGAAATTTTAGTAAAAATTGTTATAAATTTCGGTAAATTTTGACAAAATTTAAAAAAAATTGCCAGAAAATCATGAAGGAAATTGAAGTAAATTATTCGAAAATCTGGAAGAAAATTCAAAGATTTATTTCGTCAGGACCCGAAAATTGAAGCAGATCTCCAGAAAATGTACAATACTTATACTGGCCATGTATAAATTGCAAGACCAACGACAAATATCATAGTGTGTGCAACTAATTTTGGTTCAATTTATGGTTAACGAAATACCGTGATAATTATACTGTGTGACTGTTTTTAATATGTTTTGGTAAATACAGCCCAATTGTTGATGTACCTTTTTCTGCCCGAATATATCTAGCTAATTTACCCGAATAAGTAGTCTTTGCGTACCCGCTCCCGCCTCGTACGTCTTTGTAAGTTCTACATGAAGTGCAAATTTATTACGAAATAAAATACATTTTTTAAAGATTTCAAACCCCTTTCTCTCAGGAGTGATTTTGTACGAACTTTTTTGTTTTGATTTCATAATATTGCCCATTCGCCACCCTCCCCCCTCCCCCTTCCCTTCTTTCCCCCTTCACGACACACGCACACTTTCGGTGGGCAAATCCCCTTGTGTATCCTGGCTACCTTTCTGTTGGTCACCCAGTCACGGTTCTAAAAAATACGCTGAGTATGAGTTATGACAATATACACGAACTATTGTAGGATAATTGTATTTTCCTAATTGAATAATTTCTTTTGTATGTACATAGATGTACTATCTAAATTCTTGCAAAACCTCCTTTCATGTGTTTTCCTTATCTGTACCAAGAAACCACAAACACAGGAAATGTGTCTGAATCATTTATGCAATTCCTTATGTATTTCTTGGTGGCTCATAACTTTGTGGGCTTAGAGCCACACTTCTTGGCATTGAACCACACTTCTTAGTATTGAGCAACATTTGAGCCACTGTGCTAATGAGCAAGCCACAATGATATATGTATGGGCGAGCCACAGTGTAGGACATATGAGCGAGCCACAGTGAGCCACACCTGAAAGCCACTTTTGAATAGTTTATAAAGGCAAGATTTGTGTAGGATATTCAATCATTCATTCAGACAGTCATATTCAGTCAGTCAGTCAGATCTGAGAGCTATAGACATCATGTTGTATTGATTGTAACTGTAAGCAAGACGATAGTGTATATACTGTAAATATACAAAATAGACTTAGATCGAGACGCTACCAACATACAACTGTGTCGACATTTTCATTGTCAAATCCTTACTCGAAGTCACACGATCACATTACAATTGGTGGCAGCGGTGGGATTTGACTTTGTAAAGTAATTACCGGCAACGACATTCAGCATGGCTGAGAGTGAAGAAGACATTATACAACTAGACGGAGAAGACTTCATGATAGTGGACCAATTAGAGAATCTACAAACACCCAAAATGGTCCTCCATTATTGATTTTGAGAATCATCATTCGAAATCATCGCAACCAACTACACCAGTGGGCAGTCAGTAGTCATCAAGATTTGAGGAAATTCAGTTCCAGACACTACCCCATAGCGGGCGGCTACCCACCAGCCCATGCATGCAGCTTCAGACAATCAGGAAATAAAATTAACAGAGAACATGGCAAAGAAACAAGATAGAAAAAGGCTGAGATTCGAAGACATCTTTCATGATACTCACCGCGACGGTACACGTTACCCTCCGGAGATGCGGCAGCCATGGGATGAAATAACAGAGCAAGACATATGCAGTGACAATGCAGGCCATACAGTCAACAACTACCAGATAACCTCGACACACAGTACACCATCAGCCAAGGCGCCACATCAGCAAATGATACAACAGCACAAAACCCAACCAACAAGAGGGGGCGCCACTTACTCACCAAGGAACCTCAGCCCATTGCTCCAAAATGGCACATCACCTTATACACATGAGGCACCGTTACGACCAGGACTCACCACCTATATGCAGCGAAACATCAGCCCAAACTTGTCAACCAGAGCCCCACGTCACTTGCAGATACCGAAGGTACAACCACCGGCAGGGGAGAGTGCCTATTCTCCCAGAGACATCAACCCATACACATATGCCACGCCACAGCATCTCACCCACACAAAAGAGGCACCATTATCATCAAGGGGTATCACCTACTTGCATAAGGAAGGTACCCATATGCCAGAGCACCATGTTACATAGAGCACCGTGAGGTACCGTCACTAACTGAGGGTAATTCATATATGCAGAGTAATTACAACCCATTCATTGCAGATCCCCGCCCAGACTTTTTTTTTTTACCAACAGCAGTCAAATTCACGTCATGTGCAGAGCTCATCACTGCGAAAGCCGACTATACCACATCAAGGGGTCAGAATGATAGTCAAATCAGACATCTTCGATGGCCGTGTAGCCTGGGATGATTACAAAACACAATTTGATATGATTGCTGAGATCCACAGATGGGATGACTATACCAAAGCCATCTTTGTAGCTGCAAATTTGCGGGGAGAAGCCCAGGTTGTTTTGGCAGATATGGACAGCAATTCGAAGCGGAAATATCCAGCTGTGGTCCATGTTTTGAGGAGGCGGTTTTGCCCCAGACATCAACATGAAATATTCATAATATAACTAAAGAATAAAAACAGGTAAAAAGATGAGAGTATTCCAGAACTTGGACAGGCAATACAGAGATTGATAAGGCAGGCATACCCTACGGCCCCGAATGAAGTGCAGGATTCTCTTGTAAAAGATCATTTTCTAGATGCCCTCAACGATACAGACATACATCTGGGTGTATATGAAGCCAGACCCGTCAACCTCGATGGTGCTATCAGATCAGCCTTTGAAATTGAAGCCTTCCATATGGCAGAAAAGCAAAGAACAGGCCTGGGCAGGAAAATTGCAAGAATGACACAGGTGACAACCATTGAGGGAGGCAATTACAGCCCTGGGCAACTTAAACAACTGGAGGAAACTGTACAAACCTTAGCTGTACAAATGGCAGCCCTGCAAAATCAACTTCAACAAACTCGCTGGTGACGAGAGAGAAGCAACAGAGACATGAGCAACATCCAGTGTTATACATACAATGAATACAGCCACAATTAAAATCAACAAACAAGATTCTCTTGAAAATCAAGTAAAAGAGGAACAGCCCAGCTCGAGGGTCGGAACTTCGCAGTCAAACCAGTAAAACGGCCGGAAAATATTTCAGTTCGCATTAGCACCACCAATGGAAATGATGGGTTATACGTCAAGGTGTAAACACAGAGTAAACCAATCAGGTATCAAGTAGACACCGGTGCTAATATGACGATATTACGACCTCATATGTACTATGGCTAATCAAGCGACAACCGACTTATCCTAGAAAATGTGGAATGCAAGTGATCATTAGCAGACTGGAAAAAGATTCCAATTATTGGAAGGGCTAAGATGGAGCTCATCATCGGGAAAGAAAAAGTACTTCATGAAATCTGGATGGCTGATATAGAACCCGAAGACATCATGGGTATGATTTCTTGACGAGAAAAAACACAATCATAGATGTTGCCAGGGAGAAATTGATCATTAATGGTGAAGACATCACCAATGAAAAGAAACTGGAAGACTAAGAACAAATTTGCCAGGTAGTGATGAAAGATATTGTTATCCTGCCCCCATCAGTAAAATGATAACGGCAGGCTAACTAAACCAAGAGCGTCCGGTGGGTACCTGCAAACTATTACAACTGCATAGGAACTTCAGCGAAAAGAAGTGGATCTTGGTAGCACATTCGCTGGGGAACACCAAAAAGACTGTCGTCCTTTGACCCAAACACTGAAATCATCATGCCAGGACAGCTTCAGGGTTAAGTAAAATCCCAAACCTATCAAGTGGTGCAGCTTTTTGGAAGGTTCAGCCAAAAGAAAGGAATTTTGGTCGCATATGCAGTGGTTCGTGAAGACGCAAGGATAGTACTTGTAAGGGTGGCCAATTTGTCTTGCGATCCAGTGATGGTGTTTAAAGGCACGATAGTTGCAACATGTGAAGTGGTGGAGGATGTAAGCTGTACTGATACTGCACCTCCACTCACGGGAAATACTACCCCTGCTGTACCACCACATTTGACTGATCTTTATACAAGAAGTTGTGAACACCTGCATGGTGACAGAAAGAACAGGTAGCTGTACTGCTTGAGAAATATGTATTGCGCAAGGGACCATCTGAAATTGGCAGGACCAAAACAGTCAAACACATAATCAACACCGGCAGCAATTCCTTAATAAAGCAAGCCTCAAGAAAGCTACCATCATATAGATAGGAGGAAGCCCCTTAAAAAGTAAATGAGAAGTTGAATAATGGCGTTATCGAGCCATCATTTAGCCCCTGGGCTTCTCCAGTTGTCCTAGTGAAGAAAAGAGATGGGTCAACCCGGTTCTGCATCGACTATCGGAAACTCAGCGACATTACGATTAGAGATTCATATCCATTGCCGAGTATCGATGACTCCCTAGACATGCTTTGAGGTTCAAACTGGTTTTTCACATTGGATTTGTTCAGCGTTTAATGGCAAATAGAAATGGAAAAGGGAGCTCAAGACAGGGCAAAAACTGCTTTCGTTACCAGCTCTGGGTTGTTTCACTTAGAAGTTATGCCGTTTAGATTATGCAATGCGTCGGCAACCTTCGAACGTCTTATGAAATGTGTCCTCAGCAGCCTTCAATGAGAAACCTGCCTTATTTACCTGGATGACGTCCATACCTCCTCATTTGAAGCTCATATCCAAAGGCTAGAAATAGTTATGCAGCGCTTAAAAGAAGCAAATCTTAAACTGTCGTCCCGAAAATGCTGTCTCTTTCAGAAAGAATTCGAGTATTTGGGCCATGTCATCACGAGCAATGGCGTATGCACCGACCCCAAGAAAGTTGATGCTGTAAAGAATTGACCAATACCTCAAACAGTGACAAAGGTAGGAAATTGTATCGGTCTCTTCGCATACTACCAGGGCTTTTTTCATGTATTTGCGGAAATTAAAACCACTCCATAGTCTGATAAGATAAGGTCAAAGGTTTGCTTGGGATGGTGACTGCCAGACAACGTTTGAACGACTAAGGGAGGCCTGACCGAAGCTCCAGTTTGATCATATCCATGTTCTCAAGGTCGCTTCATACTAGAAACTAGCGGTCACAAATACAGGAAGGGGCAAAAAAGGTAATAGCCTTTTACAGCATGACTCTCTCTAACCAGGAGTGACGCTACCGTGTCACTAGAGAGGAACTATTAGCTGTGGTATGTGCAGTCCGACATTTCCATCACTACCTCTACGGGCGAAAATTCTTGGTTAGACCATGCTGCGCTTTGATGGCTGATGAGCTTCAAGAATCCAGACGGCCAGACTGCAAGGTGGGGACAGGTCCTAGATACGTACGACATGGAAAATACGTACAACATGAAAATTTAACATAGACCAGGCCGACTCCATGCAAATGCTGATAGCCTGCCAAGACGTCCTTGTGGCCCATATGTCTATTGCAGCCGTCAAGAAGCTAACAGCCTCATTGAAGAAAATGATGAGAATATAAACTGTTCTGAGGGGTTATGCCACCCCACTACCTATGCTGCATACATGGCTGCAGTTGATGACGACCAATTGTCTGACCAAGGCAACCCACAGATGGATCGACCTCTTATACCCTCTGATCCATCATCTCTAGAAAAGTTGTCGCAAGACGAACTATGCAAACTACAAAGTTATGACAAGAACATTGGACTTGTTCAGTAATGGAAGAATGACCATGCACAAAGGCCCAATTTGGAAGCGATCACCATTGAACGTGCAGCTGTGAAGGATTATTGGATTAAATGGGACCAATTGCAAAATGGTGTGCTGTATAGACGGCTTGAATCTGATGACGGCAGCAAAACAATTTGGCAGCTAGTAGTTCCAAAGGTCATACAAACCGATGTTCTGTCCATGATGCATGACCACAGGACTACCAGGCACCTTCATTTCAGAAAAACAATGGAAAGGTTACGACAACGCTATTACTTGAGTGGATATAGGAAAGCTGTGAACGTATACTGCAAGTCTTGTTTGTTATGCTCAGCAAGGAAAAGTCCCAAGAGGAGAGCTCAGACTGGCATGAGGTCATATGTAGTAGGAGAGCCCATGCGATGCTGTGCCATGGACATTATAGGACCACTTCCTTCATCTCACCTCGGAAATAAGTACATCCTGGTGATTGCAGATTATTTTACTAAATGGACAGAAGCCTATCCCATGCCAGACCAGGAAGACGAAACATTGGCAAACATTTTTGTCAAAGAATTTGTATGCAGATATGGCATCCCGCAGGAAATACACATAGATCAAGGACTGCAATTTGAGTCTGCTGTTTCAAAAAATATACCGCCTGCTGGACATCAACAAGACAATGACAACGCCATTTCACCCCTAGTCCGATGGCATGGTGGAGAGGTACAACCGTACCCTGAAAGATATGCTATCGATGGTTGTGTCTCCTGACCAGAAAGACTGCGATGAATGGTTGCCTTACCTGTTGATGGCCTAAAGACTGACAGATCTGAAAAGCATGCAACCACTCAATATTCCCCCAATGGGATGATGCTGGGAAGGTCAGTTCCCCTTCCTGGGGATTTAATTGATCACATTACCACCTGATACGCCGGAAACCCATACGACGGAATATGCAGAACTGCTGATGGAAACAATGGAGAAATCTCATGACTGTGCCCGGAAATACATGAAGCTGGCTGTCAAAACTACCAAAAAAGGGGTATGATAGGAGAGTAAACGCATGCCAATATTGTGCCCCGACATGTACGACGTCACTACCTGACTATTCGCACTCACTCAATATTTTTTAAATAATATACACGCTATGTCCGTTTGGGCCATTCCCGAAATAAACTCTGTACACACAGTGTATGTATAATCGTACACTGTATGTATGGGTGTGGGAAAGTGATACGTACATTTTCGGTGGCCTTGAGATGTTCAATGTTCTAACATGTGGGGAAAACCGAGCATCGCTGATGTTAAGGGCGCATATCTTTCATGGTCAATTCATACTGGGAAGGAGACTGTGTTTTGTTGCTAAACACCAGCAAGAAGAAAGGGGTTTCTCCAAAGCTACAAAAGCAATGGATCGGGCCCTGTTTAGTCATGAAGAAAATAAATGATGTCGTTTTCAGTATAAAAAGCGGTCCTAAACAAAAAGCCAGTTGTTCATCACAATCTCTTGAAATCTCATTTAAGACAATTAAAACCTAAAAGGATGAGTGTAACGAGTAAACAGCCAGTCCTCCAGAACGCAAACTGATCCATTAAAGGAATTAAATAACCATAAAATAACCATTGTAAGTGAGAATTCAAGTACAGAGGATGAGGCTGAAGAAGATCATTACACCACTTTAAATACCCCCATACTCCCTTTAGAAGATATGAGGACACAAAGCAACCTGGCAGATTTGGAGCTAACATATTCAACACTTAATGGTCAGAAACAAAAGGAGGGGCATGTGAATTTTGATAATGCTGACACACCACCCATGGACTGCGGAAGATAACTACAGAGAACTGCAGGAACCCAGCACCTCTAATGTGAAGACTTGGTGGAAAGAAAATACAAGTGTTCGTCTGCTCAACCACGAGTGAACTCAATGTATATCGATCATATAAGCTGATAAGAAAGAAGATGGTGCCGAAATTGCAGGTTTTACATCAACAGTCCGGTTCGTACCCCCGATCGGGAGAACACTTTTGTTCTCCCGATCGGGGGATCCTACAAGAAATATCCCACAATGCATCTATCCAAATTCAAAGTTTGTATAGGAATAACATAAGATTCAGACGTATTTCGAGTGCGGGGAACTCAACCACTGCAAAAGGTTCCAATTTTTCTTCACGATTTGAAATAATGGCATATGAATTATCTTTTCACCGTGCGCTTTTAAAATTCACCGTGCGGTTTTCGAGAATTTTGAAGAAAAGTGATAAAATCTTATTTTGTGTTACCGTTAGGCAGTCGCTCTTTAACAAGGTTTTCTGAAAATATGAGAAATAACTTGGGGATTTGTGAAAAATATTTAGCTATAGCTGCGTGATAGTAACGAAGTTGTTTTACTTTCGCGAAATTTAACATGAACAAAGCAAACTTTGTTACAAACCTGCAATGAAACGACTGATAAGCGTCTATGACTGAAACTTCACAATAAAAATGGCGTCTTTTATATATCACTGTAAGCTCAGTGCACATGCTGTAGTCTCCCGATCGGCGGTACGAATCGAACTGAAAACTGACAAAATTCTCGTCGATTTGGTGCAAAAATGCAATGAGGTTGCCTTATCATATTAAAGGTTATATCTCACTGATTATTGTTTAGGGTAATATGAAATATTATGTGTAATGTAATGTAATGTATAGTTTTGGTCGTGGGGGTTGGAATTGCGGGGAGTCAAAGGGCTCAAGCCAGCCAATATGGTGTGCCTTTATCAAAACTTTACATTCATTGCGCATTCTCAGATGTCAGATGGGCTATCTAAAACAAATTGTTACAATGTGACCACAGTGGCATGTGTCACAAACTAGCTAGATATTACTAAATCCTTAACATTAACCATATAGCAGTATCAATACATGATCAGAGCAAAGTGGTACCTCCATGATCAGAGTAACATGTTACGAAACAATGTGTATAATACTTGTAACATTGTGAAATGAAAATAAATTACTCAAATATAATTGCTATCATTGTCGTCATCAGTTTCATTATTTCCCATAACATCAATTGCCTGCTATCAGAATCATCGTCAGGGTCCGGAGGTGTATCTTAGGCTATTTCAGCTAGTTCCCGTGGTAGTGCATCCCCTTATACCAAAAAGGCAATTTCCATAATGTTGTTCTTTTCTTTCCAACCACGTCCTTTTCTAGCTTTAGGAATGTCAGATTGAGAAACATGAATTTGTTTCCAGACAGAAGCCCACTTGATAATTTTCGCTCCTAATATGTTGAGGAAGATTTCCTTGCATGGTGGGAGCAGGGATCTATTATTTGGGCCAAATAAGGGATCCCTCAGGCTGGTTGGAGTCTAGCCATGTCAACATTACCAGATGGTAATGTTGACATAATCCTCCTTGGCACGTAGCTCATTGATGCTAATAAGCCACCAACCTTAAATACTTATGACGCTCTACCAAGGAGGTACCACTTTAAAATGGCACCCCCTTGGCTCTACCATAGAGCACTATGGTAGAGCACATGTGAAGTTATCCAGCTCATACTCCAGATACATCTCAGGTATTTCAGCATCTCCAACTGTCTGATAAAGTTTGTCTTTGGCAATTCCCCAGAATGCGCTACTATTGCACAACTTATATGCGAAAAGCGGTTTATTATGAATGGTTAAAGGATTAGTTCAGTGGTCAAGCATGTTTATCTTATATGAAAGAGGACTTCAAAAGATACAAAATGACGAAGAAAGCATAAGTTCAAAAATCGTATTCCGTTAAAGATATATTTAAGTTTAAAGTTTGGTATTATTTGTGTAAAAACGACTGAAATCAGACTAGTTGTGATGTCATAGCCTTACATTCCTCCAAGTCTTTATGTATTCTATCATATTTTGTCCCGAGATTTTGTGGTTTGAAAACCATGGGTATGTCAAAAAAGTACTATAACTGAATCTAGCAATGGTATTAATAATATACCACCTGAAGAAAGTTTTAGGAAAAATAATTCAAATAGTTAAAAAATTAGATAAACTTTCTTTAAAATACATTAAGACTTTGAGGAATCTGAGGCTGTGACATCACTACTAGTCTGATTTCAGTCATTTCTACCCAAATGGTAATAAACTTTAAATTTGTATATCTCCTGAACGAAATAAGATTTCTGAACGCTTTCTTTACCATTTTGTTTCTTCTAAAGTCCTCTTTCATATAAGATGAACATTATTGACCACTGAGCTTATCCTTTAATTGTTTGGTGCATGGTCTAAGTGTAAAGAGTGGCAGTCCTGTGGCAGTGCCATGGCAGTGTGAGGTAATATATCAGTACATGTAAAGTTTCGTTTCAACTTGTCTAAGATATGTAAGTTTCGTTACAACCAGAGTGGACTTCAGTTCCGGAATCGACCTGCGCACAGTAACAGCATTTATCAGTGTGATCATCATAAATGTTATTGGTTAGTCAGCATTATTAGTGCATAGCTAACTAAGCCCATGTCGTCACCTCAATAGCTTAACCCTGTGATTTCGAGACAAAACAAAATCCGGGAAGTCCCCTTTCGTTTTCCCCCCCTCTGAACAGATTTACAAATAAACACCACGTTGGTCGATTGGAGTGTTCAGCATTAAGGTGTAATCAAATGTCTCATAGGTAGTTGCAATAATTAAAAAACCGCTTTCCTGGGCTCGCACGGATTTGATAACCTGTAAACCTTTTAAGGGTGAGTATGGAATTTTTCTTCTAAAGGAATATTCCTTGCGGTCAAACAAATGAATAAAAGATAACAATGAAAGAAACATAAAGGTGAAAAATTACTGTAATTTCATGTTCCGTTTATACGATATTGTGTTTTAAAGCTTCAGTCTACGAGTGGTCCTAAGTGGTCCTTCCAGGGGGGTCGGATCTTACGTAATATGTTATTTGGATTATTTGATTTGCAAAAAAATAACTTTTTCTGCACAAAACCTCATCGCTTGCGATAAAATCGCAAAAGAAAAATGCTTTTTTTGTCACCTTGATGCAAAAAAGCAGAATAAGGCTCAATACGCAATGACGTCATTTTGGGAACCACTGTATGTAAACAATGCATCGATGCCACGTATAACGCGTGGACGCCATTGAAATTTCAGTAGTATCGACAGCATCTCTGTTTGTTCTTCTAAAATATTACATTTTCAAAGTAAATTTTAAACAAAATTCCGCAGCGTTGTGTAGTTGGAGGATGCAGTAATATAAATTCTCAAACTAAAAGTCGTTCATCAATGGCAAAGGGCAACAAAACAGACAATTCTGGACCTGTTTTGTGCACTTGACATGAACCGAGACTTCGGGGCTTACTGGAGAGTGTCAAATTCAGCTTTGATTTAAACAGTAGCTTGAGTCTGCTTGACTGCATCGTCTCTCACATGAAAATTTAACTGTTCCGCGAGTAATAAAAATTCAAATAAAAAAAAAAAACAGAAAAAAAGACTAAGTGAGAATCGAACTCATAACCTCTCGCTCAAAAGGTAAAGCCGTAACCGGTTGGCTACTTAATCAGTTGTAGTTGCGATTGATTTTATATAGTGTGAAACGTAATCAAAGGAAGAAAAATCGTTAAAATAGAATTGAATTGTAATTATTGTGTCCATAGGGTCTATGCCTAGCCGTCCCTTTTAGCATATCAAAACTTTAAAAATAAGCTGACAAAATTTTCACAATTTCTTCAAAAACTTTTAATTCAAGCAAGGAGCTTCTACACAAGCAAAAACACAAATGGAATTGCGTGAATGAACTATTCAGTTTACGTAGACCTGTTTACTAAACGTCAAGCGACAGAGACTTGAACATTGATACAAAAAATATAAAAAAAACCTTTATATTTCCATTAGACGTAAAAAAAGAAGAAGGTAGATGTTGTTGCAAACACTTCAATTTTAATTTGATTACGTTTAACTAAATATTACTAGCGAAACAGTAAGCATTATGCCGACTACGCAGGCTTTGTACTGTAGGACCGTGTAAGGGACCGTGTACTGTAGGACCGTGTAAGGGACCGTGTAAGGGACCGTGTAAGAGACCGTGTAAGGGACCGTGTAAGGGACTGTGTAAGAGACCGTGTAAGGGACCGTGTAAGGGACCGTGTATGGGACCGTGTAAGAGACCGTGTAAGGGACCGTGTAAGGGACAGTGTAAGGGACCGTGTAAGGGACAGTGTAAGGGCCCGTGTAAGGGACAGTGTAAGGGCCCGTGTAAGGGTTGTTAGCCTGATCCTTCTTTCTTGTTTGCAAGCGGTTAAAATTAAAATGGAACGACATCCCTTCATCATGAGAATGTTCTTCATTTATTTCCAAATCATTTTTATCATAGCTTGAACTTGAAGATGACAAATTAAGATATGAACAGCCCGAAAAAGTTTTGCAATCAGACGCTATTTGTACGTGGTTAGTATGTGTATGATGCATTGATTACGATCAGCAGTCCCTGAAATGACGTGGCAAACTGTTATGACGTCACAAAGCCCTTTCAACTTTTTTCGGAGCAAGAAATAACTGATCAATTTCAAAGTCCTTTTTCATCATGAAAATGGATTTTTTTCCATGCTTTCTTGACGGATTATTGAATTTCAGAATATGAAAAACCTATATCAGGTTAAATCTCTTGTTTTTTGTTTGTTTTTGGAAGGTATGGCAGGAAGCTCCTTGGCAGGACCACTTCATGCAGTTTTTTTGACATTTTTCAATTCTCTAACATATATCAAATGTATACATTATTTTTGTCTTACCTGCTTACTTGATGTCTCATTTAATTTTTACGATGGGGTACCGTATAACATATGCATTATATATGATATATTTTGCCCATCTGTTGATGTACCGAATAGAATTTATTTAATCAAAAATATGCCTCAATAGAATACACTTTGGGCAATGTGATGCCACACTTGCTGTGACACGTCAGCACGTGCAGTACCGTGATCACAGTGCCATTGCTCGGGCCTCCAACTTTCTCACGTTGCCAGCCGTTTTTATCCAATACTCTCAAAGCTTTAAACTTGAAAATTCCTTCGTATAAATGATTTAAAGTTGTTCATCCATTTGTTTCTTTAATTGTTCTCGGTGGACTACAAAATTATCTTTAGTTTTAGATCATGCATAAGCATTTGTATCGTGGGAGCGGTTTCTGGTGGTCACTGGTCATCGGAGTTTAAATGCTGAGCGATATTTCACTTATCTGACCAAGTTAGCAAAAAAAAAAACTTGCAAAGCATTGCCATCGAATTAGCAGTTGCTTATTTATCAGTTAATTATGGCCAACTTGGAAAATTATTAAAGCTATGTCGCATAATTAGTAGGCCTAATTACTGTAAAAACAGACCAGTTTCATCAGTAACTACTTCTGTACTTTTAGGTATTTATTATAAATGTCATCATAGAGCCTTGTAACTTTTGGCAGTCAAAAAAAAAATATCTAAAAGTGTAAATATTGTTAGTATTTGCAGTAATTACTAATCATTTTTGTTTGCTTGGGTGCAACGGCAAAGTCATATTTGCCCAAAGAGGTGATTTATGAAGTTATTTGTTGCTAAGTATGCGATTCAAATCGGCTGACCTGGTACACCATCTTCTTCCCAATGGTCGAAACTTAATATGTTGCATGTTTGTTCCCCAAGCCCCAAAGATTGTATTATCAGATTTGGCAAATATTAGAGACTACAGGATAAAATTGGTTATTAAATGTTAATTTTATCTTTCATAAGACAGACCTCACTCAAATGGGGCGACGCTTTTTAAAAGATATTGGAGGGGTACAATACACCTCAGGCTGCCCGTAGGGAGGCCGTACCCCCCCCCCCCGCCCCCTTAACCCTCACGACCGCCAAGGTACACAAATTTTATATACATTCCTGTAATTTATGTTAAATTGGAAAATTGTATTGTAGAAAGGCACCCCACCCCCACACCCACACATCGTGGCTACGTGCCTGCACCGTTGCTAATCAGCACCAACTCAGGTTGCGTTTTTCACAATTCATAGTCATGACTAGTTCGTTCAACCTTTCAACTGTCCAATAATTTCCATAATCAGCAAATAAGCGTTATCCCATGCAGGTGTACTTTTTCATGGTGAAATTTGGGGTTAACCTTTGAATTTGATCAAATGTTGTCTATTTTTTATTCAACCAATTTTGATACAATAGTTGCAGACGTGACCTAAATAATGACTAATTTTTTCTGCCTTTTAATTATTTCAATTCACAATTAATTCGACAAATTAAGAGTTGCATTAAAAAAACCACTATGCCTATCCAAACGTTGTTCCCTGATTTGGGGTGTATTTTCTTGGGACATATTTATTATTATTATTATTATTGGTATTAGTATTAGTATTAGTAGTAGTAGTAGTAGTAGTATTATTATTATTATCATTATTATTATCATTATTATTATCATTATCATTATCATTATCATTATTATTATCATTATTATTATTATTATTATTATCATTATTACTATTATTAATATTATTATTATCATTATTATTATTATTATTATTATTATTATTATTATTATTATTATTATTATTATTATTATTATTATTATTATTATTATCATTATTATTATTATTATCATTATTATTATTATTATCATTATTATTATTATATATTTGTATTTATTATTATCATTATTACCATTTTTATTATTATTATTAAAAAAAAAAAAATTAAGGTGAAGGGGTGGGGGTGGGGGAGACCCGAGAGTGAAGGCATGGGGTCCCTGTGAATCCGCCATTGCATCATATTACCCCCACACTCTGGATTTTGCCCGTTCAAACCGGGCATGAAAAGTTTCACACTACGCACAATTCAGGGCGTCACGTTCCCCACTGAATTTCAGCCCCAAGTCTTTCCATAGCCTACCGTATATACCTATAAGGAATGTATCAACCTTTTCAAAGCAAATAAATCAATGTGACATGTTAAAATATGTTGTTAGGATCAAGTTTATTAATCAATCCTTTAATACCGATTGTACAAAATGTGCACACACCTAATTACCGTTTATAAACATATATAAATCACATATCTTAGGAACTGACGTCAGCATTTCCTCATTTGAGTTGCAAAAGTTTGTAATATTTAAGATAACCTGGGTACCAATTCTTAATTAGCTATATTTCTAATGAAGAAGACAAAAGGCGTTCGAAGAGCATGATTTTTTTAACAATATGGAAGTTGGCTATGAGTATCGGTGAGTTATCATATAAATGACCCCCCCCCCCTCCCCCTCCCCCCGAATGAGCCAGGGCATCACTGATGCAGAAATTCAATCGTGTGAGAAGAGTTCTTGAATAGGATGAACCCCCGAATGAACCAGGGCATCACTGATGCAGAAATTCAACCGTGTGAGAAAAGTTCTTGAATAGGTGTTTGGTGATTTCAGTTTTCACAGCAGTATGTTCTGTGGGTTAACTATAGCCAACCAATGAAGCGGATGAAGTCCTTGAAATACCATTTGGGAGTCTACAAATAATAAAACTTCAGTGAAAATTACCTCCATTGGGAGAGAAGTAAACATGTTCTGTTCGCGGTTTTGAGTACGCTGAAGTATTTGTCTTTATCTAAAATATCCTTGGAATTCCACTGGGTCACGAACTGCTACTTCAAAGTGTCCTAGATTTGCAACACAAGTTTATTATTCTGTGTAAAGGTGTTTAGGCTAGTGGCGGATCGGGAGGAGGGGGAGGGTGGGATGGGGCGGCGATGGGACATGAGACAGGAGCCGTAAATAAATCTGGACTCACTACTCGCCAGAGTGCCACCCCCACTCAAAATTCCCTCATTGGTTCAAATATGTCGCGTGACACACTTAATGTTTGCAAGACGCGACGGAAGTGCTCGAAACTCATCATGGAAAACAAATACTTCTAAATAAGCACGAAAATTCCCCTTAAGTATCCCTACCAAATACAAATTCCCCACTTTTAAACATCTCACTTTAATAGAAGATCTTTATACATAGCCAACAACTATCATAAAAGCCGTAGTATGCCGTATATTTTTATTTGTAAAACATGCAAGTTCTGAAACTACGACCTTCGAGCCTTTAAAATTGGTACTACCATCAGAAAAGTCTCGACTGACTTTTCATGGAAATCGAGAGAGAGAGTTGAACACACAATTACAATGACGTGGTCGTCGCCTGCGTATTTGGTTATGATAGTACAAATGCTATCACGAAACGCTTAATACGACCGGACGAGAACACAGGTACGACGTACGGACAGACATAACATCGACAACCAAGTCAATGTCCACGGCCTTTGATAACCAGTTGTGGTGCACTGGCGTGTCTACCCACCCCAGGATTGAACCCGGGGCCTCGTGGTCTGTAGACAGGTATGATAACCGCTACACCACAGTAGGTAGATTCATGGAAATCTCTCACCACTATCATTTTATTCATTTTCTATCTAAAGCTACTAAATATAGAGTGTTTGTTTGTACATGACTTGAGTCAAGTTAAAATTCCCCAAATTACCACCTTTAACCTTTGTAATGAGGACTAGCATAATAAAGCATTTATTGAATTTACATGGTGTTTTGTGTATATATTCGTACATCCTGGGATAAGTAAATTGTAAAATATGGTAACTACACAGCTATAATGTACATTGGACTGCAGGCCTGAGATAATGCACAACATTTATATGTAAGGAATTGAAAAGAGCTCCAAAGGTGGGGGGAGGGACATTCATATGTAAGGGATTAAACAGAGCTGGTGGGGAGGGTGGATATATACAAGGGTCGATTTGAAGAACCCCAACCAAGCAAGTAATATTTTCTCCAGTGGGGGAGCTCTCCCCCAGCAACTACAGAACGCCCTGCGTAGGATTATTAGGTGTTTACGCGTGGAATCAAGTTGAACAAAAGGTCGATCGTTATGGAGAATGAATGAAGACAGTGAGATCAAATAGTCTTTTCTTTGTAACAGTGATATTTATTGGCCCACCGTTTTTATCTATAGACCTACGGTTAATCACTTTGCTAATATTTGTATCTTTTTGTGATTGATAAGAAATTTCTTTAGTTTTTAAGGACTCTAACATGCTTCTGAGGTGGGAAATAGAGAATCAGATACATACATACATTCAGGAATTGACACACCAGAAAGACTCAAGATAAGTATATGATAATGTAATAAAAAAATAAAGAACTAAATTACTTTACTATAGTTTATTAAATTATTGCAATTTGGTTCACCTGCAATAAAGTGTATCGATATGCAACATTAAAGACACTGAACATTACACTTATTACTTAATTACATCATTTTGAGTAACACAAAGGTAAACAGGTCTCAAATTCCTTTACATGTAGCCACCTAACGATACAAAATTGGAGGCATTTCCAAGGATGCCTGCACGAAAAGAACAAGGGGCAATGTTTACGGAGAGGGTACTTTCTATGATGTCACATTCAGTGGCGGCGCCAGAATTTAAGTCATGGGGCAAGAGGAGCAATTATGTCTCATGAGAAAAACCTATAAATCGGGAAAATATTTACAAAATTTACTGGGGGCAAGTGGGGAAGGGAAAAGCGATCTCGTGGAGGGAGCAAATGCCCCACATGGCGCCGCCACTGGTCAAATTAGTCATTACATGGTGAGAAACGGACACATGACAAAATTAGTGGGATGAAACTTGAGAGAAATGACACAATTACATTAATATTTAATCTTATTAAAACTAAAAGAGTGTGACAACCGGCATATGTTTATAGCAAATAACATATGATGTAACAGTCAAATGCATGAAGGACAATTTTTGCACCTGCTTCATGTAATGGATGGTGATTGATACCCCATTTCTCAAGGGTGAAGGGGAGACCGGCCCCATTGTACCCGTGGTGCAGACATCCTTCTACAAAGATAATTCATGTGCAGGTTGTTCCGACTGGATTCTACATCGATTGGGGCAGTGGGTTGCTTATTCTTCGGTCTCAACACCCCTGTTGTCGAGACCACCGTCATCACTCTCAACTTCTTCTGCCTTTATGTCGGTCATGGCAATCTCTCTACAAAAAACGAACATATCAAGGACTGGCTTTAACAAATATTTAAAAAAAGCTTAGTATGCGCGGAGGCCAAAGTGACGAGATAAAAGTGACTTTCGTGACCAAATATATTTTACTTGAAAGTAATGATGTGAGGGACCAAACCTAAATGAAATGTTTTGAAAAATTTATTTGTGCACATTTGCTAAGGATTAGATAAGTGGACCACTGCCTCCAACCGAAACAGAGGGAATATATTTAAACCCTTGCATGGAAGAAATAGGACACTTTAGAGCAACTTTGAATCCAAATTGAAGCATTATAATTCAGGAGTCGGAAAATTTAATGTATTTTTCCTCCAACCCCCCACCCCCACCCCCTCCCCCCCAAAAAAAAATGTCTAACTACGCCACTGATAATACATGGATGACGTCATCCTTACCCACGATCTCCTCCATTGTGTTGTGGAGGATCTGCATCCTCTTTAATCTGTCGCTCATTTGAAGGATTTCTGGGTTTTCTCTTCTGTTTCACAAATCGTGACTTCTTTCTCGATTGGAAGACGGGTCTGCTAGTAGCGACCTAATATAACAAAATTGACGAAGAATAGAGTGTGTATTGAGATTTATATTTTGTCATTTTCTTTCAAATGAAATTGATATATGGTAGAGGATAATAGCTTACACAAGCATGCCAAGAAAGATCATGCATAAGCAAGTAAATTCCAAATAATTTTGGCAAATTTTCAAACAAGAAACAATGCCCTTCCAAGTTCTGGCCACCCGGGACTTACTATCAACGCAGACCCCACCAGCCACCCAGGCCTCACTAGCCACACAGACCCTACCAGAGCCACCACCCATCCGGATTTCACTAGCCACCAGGACCCACCAGGTCCTCACTAGCAGTCCAGGACCCTCCATTCAGCCATTAACCAATGAAGAGATATCACCTGCCATACATACCCCTTTAAATTCAACATCGCCATTTGATGCTGAAGCGTGGCCGTTAGATTGATTTTTGTCTTCATCATACACAAATGTATCTTCGAAGTCCTGCAGTGGGTCCACCCCAAAGAAGGCAGCAATCTCCACGGGGAGCTTGAAGTCTAGCAATAAGACGACGAATCCACTCAAGAATGACACGATCCCTGAAAGAAAATATTAAAACAAATAGTCATCATGCCCAGAAAATTGGCTAAAAGTTCCAAAAATTTTACGACATTAGTATTTTGTTCTTTCTACGACGAACCCCCTCCCCCAACCCCCCTCCCTGAATCCCCTTCCCCCGAACACCCTCCCCCCTCACACACACCCACAATCCCAAAGGCTGACTACAAAAAAAACACTGCTATCGTCATCTTGACTCTTGTTTGGTCCTCGAAATGTTTGAAGCACAAGAACCAATCCCGCTGGCCATACACCTTCACCTCCAACCACTTCTGCCATCTTGATATGCAATATATATTTCCGGAGTAAGCCGTATCTGCTTGCACAATAATGCACATCAAATTATTTTTATGTTTTTAGTGCAATGTGAAGTCTTTCTGAATGGGAGAAAGTCCCCAAAATTAAATATCTTGTTTATACCAACTTACCTGCCACCATACACAGCCAAAACGTCGCCCCCTTGTGAAACACCAATTTGTGCATTGAGGTGAAGGGTATCACCATGGGCTGATAGCCGTAACGTATAGAGGCATACATGATATTGGCTGTCAGAAGGCTTGCTCCACACATCATCAGCATATAGGCCCCGAGCCGAACCACCATGAAGAATAGAATATTTGCTAGAATCCAAAGTGGAAATGCAGTCCTGCAAAAGAGTAGATGAAATTCATCATAGTTTGTAATCTTCAATCGTCATGAGAAATTTTGAATGGCAAATTTCCATGCACTAACTCGTTTTGTCTCAAATCTTGATGTTTTGAGGAAGAGGAAGCTGTAAGACCAAGGGTGTATTCAGCCTTTTGGATAAGGTATGGGTGGGGGATCGTAGAACGAGGAAAATTGTTGATGACGTACACATTTTCCCCCAAAATTATGTCAAAAGACTTCAAACTGTTTTAGGCGCTAAAGGTCACTGGCTGAAATTCTGGACTTTTAGTCAAGCTATTCTGGACATTTTAGCAAAATGTATCAATTTCGTAAATCGATATATTTGGTACATACTTCTTGCACATTTCCTTTGGCTAGCCTGTAAGCTAACCTTCGACCTTTGCTTCCGGTTTTGCTTGTCTTAATCTATAACGGTAGACTTACTTTAGCGATATTTTATCTTTCGGTTACCTTGTTTGTAATAGAACGATTATTTGAACTGAGATAAAGAACATGACAAGATAGATATTGCAACCAGTGCAATACCGTTTCGACAAGAAAAAAACAAAACATTATTGTGCGCTCTTGTGCTAGCTAACAACAAGCATAACTAAACATAACTAAGTACAATCACGCTTTCAAACTTTAAAATTTCATATAAGAGTTCAACAATCTGTTGTTTACTTGTTTTCTTCGGCCAATTGAGTGCTCGAAAAACCATGTATTATCAATCCAGTCGAAATATTTGATCAGTCTAGGAGTTTGTATGAAGGCGTATTATACGCTGTTTAACGTTTAACGTTTCTAATCCCGTTTATTAAAAAAAATATTATTTGTAGAATAAATTTAAAAATAGTCACGTCATTTCAAGTAAAATCACAAATCAGTTGTTATTGGCTAGTCAAGTAAAGTCACAAGTCATTTTCTCAAAAATCAAGTCAAGTCATAAGTCATCTGCTCGCAACATCAAGTCAAGTCACAAGTCATTTCTGGTAAGTCAAGTTAAGTCAAGTTATTAGTCAAAACAATGTTACTCGAGTCAGACTCTATTTCAAGTCAGTGACCTGCGAGTCAACAACTCTGCAAAAGAGCTTCCAGAAAAAAGAATGACCCCGATTTTTCAATCTTACAAACTTACCACACCATAATCCATGCATACCATCCCGCTAGACGGTACGACCGTCCCCACAAAATGTCTTCTCCGTCGAGAGTGAAATATTCAGATATCCAAAGGATGGGGTACGGCATGCCACGCCATTGTGCGGCACGAAATTCTCGGTTGACACGGCCAGCTGTTGAAGGGAAATAAATGAATATAAATGCATTTAAAATCATAGTACTTGTCAAAAGAATATTTTTTTCAAAGTGATTTTTTGATTCATGAGAGAGGGAGGGGAGCTACTTAACCTCACAGAGGATAAAAGGGAGACATGTATCATTTATAGTTCTCGTCTAGTTTACACAATTATTTTATTACAGAACTGCAAAAATATTTTCTCTGGGCGGGGGCGTGGACAAGAAATCCTGCATATTTCTTTGCTGTTCTCTCTTCCTTTGATTTCATACAAGGGAAGGAATGGACTGTGGCAGGAAGGAAGGGGCGGCTGCAGTGTAATGAGATAGTTGTTTTACTTACAGTAACGACCAAAGCCAATGCGACCTTGACCCCCGTAAAAATGAAAGCGTTCATTGTAGTTAATTATTTCCTTCAAAGCAATTTTATCCTCTTCATGGCTGTACTCAGCAGCGGACATGTCTTTGGCTTCCTCCTTCTTTAGTAAATCTTCGGCTGTGTAGACGAATTTGAATATACATGAGTTACTTTATCAGTTAAAAAAACAAACAATGAATATATCTAAGTAGATATCGGTATTGGTGGAAATAGGCAAGGATTCCTTAAATTATGATCTAGCATACACGACAGGAAGGGGCTAAATTAAATTTCTGGGTCCCGTGAAAACTACCGGGAACTCAAGGGATATCAAAGGCATCAAAACGCTAAAAGTCAATTAAAAGAACATCAAATTAGTCTGATTTTCGTCTTTTTGAATGACCCATAGCCGTCGAGCATTATTCTGAGCTATCGATCCCAGGCTTCCCTGGATCTATGAAGATTCGAGACGGCCAGTGTGACCGAATCTTTGGAATCTATACTGAACAAGTTTTGTAAGAAGACAAACCAAAATATTTTCATAATAATTCAAACAAGAAAGTAACAAATTAATTCATTTAACTTTAAAGCAATACTAGGCCTTATGTTAAAGCAAGTATGATATTGAAAATTAAGTTTAATTATAATATAGATAGATTAAGTTTTTTGTCTGTTGGTGGTTCCCCTCATGTATTTTCTGATTCAGAAACCAGCTCAGGGTTTTAAAACTAAATAAACTTGGTTCTGACTTATTTGTCTCTTATCTTAATACTTTATCCTTTCTCTCTCGAGCTATGCATAACTCTAAATTCTGGCCACGCCCACATTAACAGCTTTATATATTATTAATTTTAATATTTTCTTCCTTCTTTCTTTCTCTTTATAAACCGTATTTCACTCTCGTCACCTACTTTCCGTCGATCTTTCGATACAAATTTCTGATTGACAAATGACAATTATGATGATGGTGATGTTGCTGATAATGATGGTGATGAGAAATGGCGATAACAATTGAAGATTATGACGATGGTACTGCTACTGATAATGATGGTGACGATAAATGGCGATGACAATTGACGATTATGATTATGGTACTGCTGCTGATAATGATGGTGATGATAAATAGCGATAACAGTTGACGATTATACTGCTGCTGATAATGATGGTGACGATAAATGGCGATAACAATTGACGATTACGATGATGGTACTGCTGCTGATAATGATGGTGACAGTAAATGGCGATGACAATTGACGATTATGATTATGGTACTGCTGCTGATAATGATGGTGATGGTAAATGACAATGATATTGATGACGATGACGGCAATTTGATGACAACCACGGTAAAGAAACTGATCTGCTGACGGTAGTGATGAGAATATACTCATGGATAATGATTTTCAATTTTGGATGAAGAGATGAATACGTAGTGATCAAGATGATGATGTTCATGTTCAAAATGATCACAATCAGACAATATACATCGATTATGATGTTATATGGTGTAGATGATAATTAACTAGAACAAAACTAACATCATTACAATCGAGGTGTTTCTAAGTGTTTCACTTGATACTAACTTGAATATGCAACTACATATCAAGGAAAAGTGCCTTGTAGCCAGTCGCAACTTAAATATGATTCGTCGAATCAGGAAACACTTGACCACTGAAAGTTGTAGGCTACTGGTTCAAAGCTTAGTCATTTCACACCTCGACTATTGCAATGCTGTGTTTGCTGGGCTGCCCACTTCTAGTGTATTACCAATGCAATCAATTCAGAACCAGGCAGCTAAAGTTGTTTTGCAAAAACGCAAATTCGATAGTGCTTCAAGCTGCCTTAAGGAACTGCATTGGCTTCCTATTGTTAAACGTATCCAATTTAAAGTTCTGTGTCTTGTTTTTAAATGTATTCATAATCAGGCACCAGCCTACCTCAAACAGCTAATTCAGTTCCGTAAATCCACATATAATACACGCAGCTCATGTAATCCTCCTCTTTCTCTACCCCGTACTCGTACTTCGTTCGGTTCTCGTGCATTTTGTTCCATCGGTCCCAAACTATGGAATGACCTGCCTGATTCAGTGAAGTCTAATTCATCATTTATCTCATTCAAACGTAACCTAAAAACTCACCTTTTCAAGCTGGCCTTTAATTATTTTTTTAATTTTATTCTTCTTTGGTTCTTTTGGCAGTTTCTCAGTGTGTTTTATTATTCTACATCTTGATTGGAAAGCGCGATAGAATATCTTTTTAGTAATGGCGCTGTATAAGTACTTTATTATTATTATTATTATTATCGAGACATTCGGTCTAATAAATTTTTAGACGCTTTTTTCGTAAAGGATTGGTATAGGTACCCTTCGAAGAAATTACTTACATTTCAATGTAATGTTGACGCTGTACAGTCCAATCTTCACTCCAATATCTGCATGGATTTCCTTGTTGAAGAAGGCTTTGTAGTATGTGGGGACATTCACTAACTCGGCACTCTCCCATTCTTGTCCATATGCAGACACTGTCGATACCAGAGTGGAAAATCAAGTAAAAGCTACGTACGAAGACATTCTTTCAAAGTGTTCCACAATTTGACCGTAAGGGACGCTTTAAACATCAATGATGTCAGGATTTGACTGGCGGGGAGGGTAGCCTAAATCAACAGTTCGGTTCGTACCCCCTCTGTACCCCCCCCCCTCTCACCCCACACTCCCCATCGGGAGAACAGTTTTGTTCTTCCGATCGGGGGATCCTTTACAGAAGTATCCCACAATGCATCTATCCAAATTCAAAGGTTGTATAGGAATAGCATAAGAATCAGATACATTTCGAGCGCGGGGAACTCAACCACTGTGAAGGTTCCAATTTTTCTTCACGACTTGAAACAATGGCATATGAATTGTCTTTTCACCGTGCGCTTTTAAAATTCACTGTGCGGTTTTCGAGAATTTTTTTAAGAAAAGTGATGAAATCTTATTATGTGTTACCGTTAGGCAGTCGCGCTTTAACAAGGTTTCTTGAAATTATGAGGAATAATTTGGGGATTTGTGCAAATTGTATAGCAAAAACTGCGTGATAGTAACGAAGTTGTTTTACTTTCGCGAAATTTAACAAAGCAGACTTTTGTTACAAACCTTCCATAAGCGTCTATGACTGAAACTTCACAATAAAAATGGCGGCTTCCATATATCACTGTACATCGCATGCTTGAGTCTCCCGATCGGGGGACTTAATTGAGTCCCCCGATCGGCGGTACGAACCGAACTGATTAATAGCAATTAAAAGTTTCCCTTGCCCCTTGCAAGCTATTGCTCTTATCAAATTATCAACCCAAAGAAGAAGAATAACTCGACCATTGTTTATGAAGAGAAAGCAGATGTTTTGCACACCCCACCCCACCAGAACCATTTTGCCACCCCCTGGAAATAAAGTAATCAACAACAATAAATCCTTTGTGGTGAAACACCATATTCTTTACAAACCAGCATAGAGTAACAAGTAATAATACGCAATACCAATGATAACACAGAAAGTGGTTAATATGATCAAAATATACCTTTACGGAATATTCCCGTGAATTTTCATTTTCAGATATATATGACAGATTCGTGAAACAATCTCATGTTGATATCGTAATCCGTTGTACGGCGTTTAGCAGTTATTGCACTTCTAAAATTTCACAGTGACCTTTACAGATATCATTAATTTTTGAAAATTAATTACCTTTTTTTTTTATATTATTGGAAACATGTTTTGTTTAGTTATTGAGATGAGGTATAACAAACACTTGACATGATCTTGATTTGCCCATTTGTGTATCTGCTCATGTATACCTTACACTTTAACTAAAAGAGAAATCAATTTATTTTATAGAAATATATGAAGTATTATATTGGATCTGCAGTTATGAAATCGCACTTTTTACTGCGAGGTCACTTTTCAACAAACTAGTAAAATTTTGAAATGCAATAGTGGGGTGGCTCTAAAATGACTCCTTTGTGTTCAAGTAATCACTTGTTTGTCCCCTGGCTGTTGTCAGGCTTGTTTTCGTGTGGCCTCCCGCTCCCCCCAACCTCCCCCTCCCCCCTCCCGCCCGTGCTCTTCCTCGTTCATTTGTGCTTGTCTCTTGTTGTGACTTTGTATCACGGCATGCAGCTGTGGAGCCCAGTCATTAAACTATAACAGTTTCGTTGTTTTATGCAATAAGTCATAAACGGAATAAAATATCAACATGATTTCTTCCCAAATTTGTTTTAGTATTCCTCTATCATATAGATGAAAATGAAAATTCACGGGACTAGTCCTTCAACAGAATCAAATATACTTTACTCATATTTTGATTCGAATTCAAATGAACCTCTTATCAAATTCTACAGTGTCTGTCGCAGTTCATTGAATTACGGTCGTTTATTTTATTTGCAAAAAGTTTTTGGCCTGCTTTTCACTCTCCTGTTTAACTAAATCAAATAAGCTCCACAAAAAAGTCAGCATATAATCGTTTAATCGTTGTTAATTAAAAGAAACTTAAACCTGAATTAATTATCAGTGTTAGACTGCAAAAATGAAAATAACAAAGGGAGGGCGAGTTTGATCGTTGGGAAGAAAGTTAAATCCTGAACTAATTGTCAGTGTTGTATTGCAAAAAAAAAGAGGCATTGTGTTTATGGATTTTATTCTCCAGGATAATCTGATAATGTGATGAAAACAATAACATTTTTTTTCTAGAGCCGTACACCCTCTAAAATTCTGACTTTGCTTTATGTATTTTTTTACAAGGGGGGTCTGAGGTGTCCATCCACGCCCTACACAATATCCCTACCAAGTGCACCTCGCTCTGACGCACAGTTTTGATAGGCAAAGCATTATGTATTATATTTGAATAAGTTCTTTTTGAGAAAAGCCCTTGCAAAATTACGTTGTGGAGCTCTAGTCTTGATATTGGCTTAAATTTAGGCCGTAAAAAGCAGAATACCTTCAATTTTGTTCTCTAGGTGAAAATAATGACGAGTACCATTTCATTCTTTTTGCCCTTGCTTAATGATTTGCGTTTGAAGTGCATTCCGCCATACATGCCATATTATTCTAATTACCCAGATGTACATAACTTAATAGTTTACCGAGCACAGACTCGGAAAAGTTATGGAAAAGTCTTTCAGTTTTTATTATCCAAGTTTCCAGTTCCGTGAAGAGCATGATTGTAATTTACCTTTACCCTACCAGCACTTTATTGAAAACGCGCTTGGGAGACGGGGTCAAAGATAGGGCACCCAAAACGGCGATAATATCGCCGCGTAGTAGAGTAAGGGTTAAGCACAGGCTGATTATTAAAGAGTCCTCTGTCTTTCGAGCAGCAGAGTCGGGCTCGTTCCGCTTTAGTGATCCAGTGGGCCGCCCACCGGGACCATGCTGCATATATCTTTCAGTGAGCACACTTGTCGCAGGGCAGATTAACCCTTGCCCTACCAGAACTTTTTTGAAAACGCGCTTGGGAGACGGGGTCAAAGACGAGGCACCCAAAACGGTGATAATATCGCCGCGTGGTAGAGTAAGAGTTAAGCACAGGCTGATTATTGGAGGGTCCTCCTGTCTTCCAAACAGCAGAGTTTGTTTTTTTGTTTGATGAGGGCTTAACGGCACCACAACAACGAGGGTCAAATTGTGCGTGAGAGGTCAGATCATTCTAGAGGTAGGAAGGAAAGAAAATAGGAGGAGAATGAGAGAAATACAAGAACAAAAGTCAGAAAGCTGTGATCGAGAGAGGAGGCGCATGGGTGAAACAAAAACAAAGTAGGGAGGGGGTGGAAGAGAAGAATTAAATATGGTTGTAGAGGAAAGCATGATGAAGGAAGGAGATAATTATATCCGGACTGGGTGAGAGGAAGTGTTGAATAAAGATGTAGAGGTGGCCTCTGAGGCCAATGGTGTAAAGTTTGCGGATAATGCCGTATTTCCAAGCAGCAGAGTCGGGCTCGATCCGCTCCAGTGACCCAGTGGGCCGCCCACCAGGACCATGCTGCATAAATCTTTGAGTGGGCACACTTGGGCAGATAACTGTTACTGTACCAGCGCTTTTTTTTTAAAACGCGCTTGGGAGACTCGTCAAAGACGGCAATAATATCGCCGCGTAGTAGCGTAAGGGTAAATATTTATGTCGGTATTACTTCATATGTACAATTGCAAACTTTCAATCCATTATTTTGTTAAGAAGTATATTTTGTTGTATTTGTGACAAGGGCAAGGGCGTAGGAAGCGGGAAGGCTGGGGGGATTTAGCCCCCCAGGTAAAATTAAGGGGGGGGGGGCTAAACTATGCTTTAGCCCTTCCACTTCTCATATACGAAAACCCCCCTATAAGACTTATTTATACCCACTTTAAATAATATAACTTTATAGGATATTGTCATGTTCTAATTTCTTCGATTATGTTGATAAAAAAGGTAATGTAATTTCGATGGAGACTTTACTACTTCTTAGCACCCTCATAATCATTTTGAGCTGATCGAAGCTGTATTAAACATAACATTTGCGTGCTACCGCAGACTCTGAGTGCGGGCAGCGCTTTTTTTTCCTTTTGCAGGCCAGAATTGTCATTACAGATTTTTTTCAGCCAATCATATACAAGAATGACGATGACGTAATTAAATATAAATATTCTTATGCAACTTATGACATACCGTCTGACAAAATAATTTGGGATTTAGTGTTTCTAGACCGCGAGTGAATAACATTACTTTGCCGGAAAACAATGGAAAAAACCTGACACTACAGATATGGCACAATTTAAAATGTGCTACGAAGCGAATCCTCCTTTGAATATCGAGGAAGTAGTTAAGAATATCTCAGTTAGTGGTGTTCTGAGTAAAGTTCTTACACTCGCTCCTTGTATGAAAATTAAGACTTAATTAATAAAGTAGTAGTTAAGCGACTTTCCCATGCATTAAAGTTACAGCAGTGTTTGCACTATGGAGTATGGGAGTAACTATAGAATACCCTGCAAATTGAAAGCTACCTTTCTTAAGGTGGAGTGCGTAGTCGTAGTGAGTTTCATTGTTTGTTTTATTAGGCCCCAACTTCCTAAGTCCCATATTATTTTTCTTTTTGGAGAAAAACTTTAAAGTTTACACTGGGGAAGCGTGCAACATGCATCCTAGTTTCTGGATATGCCTTTGCAATTTGCACAAACATGACGTAATGACAGCCAAAAGTACTAGAAATGGCTAGTTTGAAGTTTTAAATCTTAGTCATTTTTACCCAACTAATTTGACAGTTGCAAAATTTACTTTAAAAAAACAACTATACATTAATTCAATTGTAGCATATATATATATATATATATATATATATATATATATATATATATATATATATATATATATATATATATATATATATATATATATATATATATATATATACATATATATACATATATATATATATATATATATATATATATATATATATATATATATATATATATATATATATATATATATATATATATATATATATATATATATATATATATATATATATATATATATATATATATATATATATATATATATATATATATATATATGCAGCAGTTCAAATGGTGTCTGCCAACATATATGAATATGCAACGTTGAATGTCCTAATCTTGTATATGAATATTTATATTCAATTACGTCATTGTCATTCTTGTATATGATTGGCTTAACAAATCTGTAATGGCAATTCTGGACTGCAGAAAAAAAGACGCGAGCGGGCAGCATAATTATTTTTTCCAGGAGTGTTTGAATATAACTGTGCATGTATAAAGAGAAAAAAATGTTTTTTTCATAGAGAAAGAACTGTTTTGTTATAGGCTGGACAACCCCTTACTTAAAATGATCCCATGGGCTGACGGGATATACCTGAAAACAGCTTCCCTCATGCTCAGATATGTCGAAGAAGGTTGTTTTATAGATGTAAGCTTGGACATTTTTAATAAACATGTTTTACAGACTAACACGTGTCTTTTCTTTTTGCGTATCTGCCTGGTCTCTTTTTTAGCTCCATGGTCTGGAGTCTACGATCGAATCCTTTTTGTAAAAAGTGATAGACCTATACAAACATATCTATATATTTCAAACGGCCTTTTATTGGCTAGGCTTGGGGACCCCAACTTAACCACAACTTGTGCCTTTCATGGTGACTGTTAGCAAGTCTGTTAGAGTTCAAAAAGAAGATAACAAGAATGTCACTTTTTCATTCTTCTTTGAAGAAAAAAAGGAGAAAAAATGCCCAAAGCGCCAAACATGCCCATGAAACCATGCCAAAAACGAGGCTTCTGGGTGGTGATGGGGGTCGAGGTCCCTGGAGAAATGAAGCTTCAGCCCCCTCCCCTTCCACCCCGCATCAAGAAAAACTGTGTTCCTACGCCATAGGCCTAGTTTTACTAAATAAATCATTGACTTGAATGGAAGTGAATTCGAAGGGGTCAAGGAAATCAATTCAAGGAAATGAAATCAGGGTTATGTTGCATTCATGTTTGTCAGTTATGCATTTGTAAACGACGGTCTTCACAATAAACAGTGAAAATAAAATTACGTCAAAACCGAGAGATACAAGGAAACACTGATGTAAATGAACGATTTGGAAGTTATTCAAACCCAATTTAATTAATCAAGGGATCTTAAAAATGCACAACATTTCCTGTATCTTTGTATTGCTTTTAGGAATGTGTGAATAGTGTGCAAGCGAAAGACGTGTGTCAATTTCGAACTTAAATTGTTGAAATATGTGTGGGATGCGGTGCTAAGGCTCAACATTGAAAGGGGAAGACTTAGAGAGGGGATAGGTTTCGTACGTTATTGACATATGAATCGCCTAATTTGTTTCATTTATTTTGTCGGTGATTCTAGAATTTGCTCGGAGCCCGTGGGATGTACCAACCCTTCTCACCATCGTATTGCGCCCAGACCCGTAATTCTCATCCCGAAAGTGGGAAGGGGGAGAAGGAGCATGGCCTCATATTCAAAAAGTTGGGGGACAAGAGGCAAATTTTCCCCAAAATGCACTGATTTATGAAAATTATACGGAAAAGTGGAGGATGTCCCCCTGTCTGCCCCCCCCCCACCCCCACCCCCTCTATTCCCCATTACGGCCCGATTGCGCCCCTTCGTTCCGTTAGAAAGAAGTATTATTTTCAAACAATTATTTTTTAGTAGGTCTGTATGTTAGGCATAGTTGATTAAGGCATATACTATCACAGTCGAATGATTTGTCAATGGGACGTTATTCAGAAATTTGAAAGCAGCTTCTTGTAAAATAGTTTTCAATACCCTTTGCGAACATTGTTTGGGCATAGAGATTGGAACCTGCTATATTTCATACGAACAATAAAGAGAGAACGATTGAAAGGAAATCGAGAACAATGGCGAATGATATCTACTCAATAAGTAGTGTCGAATGAGAATAACCTCATGGATCAGGTCTCAAAAATAACCTTTATTAAAAACCCAACAATGAGTGGGAAACCACTATCTTTTAAATATAGGAATTATTCGTAAAGCTTTTAAATGAACTTTGTTTTGTGGTCTATAGTTCTTGGTCAAGGATGCATAATAAAACTACATAAAAAACGTGGATTGTTTTTGTATCACGTTCAACTTATGTTATTTAACTTTTTAAGAAACAGAAATCGCAAGCAAGGTGAGAGAGGGTAGAATCCCCTTGATTGCGTAACAAGTAGATTACATCATAGCTAATTGCGTCCTTGTTTCATGATATGACAGCTACAATCCTAAAGTCTTGATCCTTTCCCCCTGCAGATGCCCAGTTTCAATAATTCGCCTAAGAAGACCCAAAAACAAAACAAAAACCATATAAATCCCAGATATAATCCATATCTGGGCCATCTAGCCCACAGGAAAATTCCAGTTGAGACCAACTTAAATTGAAGAAATTCCCAGCTGGGACCAACTGGTTCCAACTGGGATTGAACACATTCCCAACTTAAACCAGCTCATCCAAGTTGGGATTTTCCGAAATTCCGGTTGGAAAAAGTCCCAAGTTGGGACTAGTTAGGGAAATCCCAACTGAGATTTTCTCCTGAGAGATATGGGATTTATTTCATATCGAATCCAGATCTTGTCATAAAGGATTTTGGGCAGATATAAGTTTATTTATCTATATACCTTGATATAAACTTAATTTGTTTATCAAATGAGCATTTAATAAATCTGATCGAAATCTGATCTAATCCTACAAATCCTGGTTGGATCTGGCCAGATCAAACTTGATTATCCCTGATGTAAATTTGACATGATTCAGAATCCAGATATATTTTTGGATAATTTTGCCTGCGAAATCACAATGACCAGTTTAAAAAGTAGAGGACAGGGAGCACGTTCCCCGCCCCCACTCCGCGACCGCTGAACATATAGACCATGTAAAATAAGAAGGAAATATACTCACAGCAAATTGCCACACCAACAAACAAACTGACGGCAATCCTGATACAAGCGAAGACACGCTATAAAAGAGAAATTGAAAATGATAAATAATTAAAAGTGTCTACCTACTGGGGTGTAGCGCTTATCATACATGTCTACAGACCTCGAGGCCCTGGGTCTAAGCCTGGGGTGGGTAGACACGCCAGTGCACCACAACTGGTTATCAAGGGCCGTGGATATTGACTTGGTTGTCGATGTTATGTCTGTCCGTACGTCGTACCTGTGTTCTCGCCCGGGTCGTATTAAGCGTTTCGTGATAGCATTGTCTGATTGTTACTATCATAACCGAATACGCAGGCGACGACCCCGTCATTGTAATTGTGTGTTCACTCGTCGTCGTCGTCGTCGGTTAATAATTGTCTACCTACTGTGGTGTAGCGGTTATCATACATGTCTACAGACCACGAGGCCCTGGGTTCAAGCCTGGGTTGGGTAGACACGCCAGTGCATCACAACTGCTTATCAAAGGCCGTGGACATTGAATTGGTTGTAGATGTTATGTCTGTCCGTACGTCGTACCTGTGTTCTCTCCCGGGTCGTATCAAGCGTCCGGGTCGTATTAAGCGTCCGGGTCGTATTAAGCGGTCGATAGCATTGTTACTATCATAACCGAATACGCAGGCGACGACCCCGTCATTGTAACTGTGTGTTCACTCGTCGTCGTCGGTTAATAATTTCAATAAAAATGGTTCCATTTGATCAAATTACATTTTGCTTAAATGAACATTTTGTGAAAAATATCTCAATAACAACTACTGACTGACAAACAGAAACTTTACCTAAATTGACATACTTTAATTGTACTGGGTCGGGCGCAGTGGCGTATTCTGGCGTATTCTAACCTGTACCCTCCCCTAACCCCTGTACATTCCAATAACTACATCCTGCATGCAGTCCGGCAGCATGCCTATTAATAGGAACATAAATGTTCCTATAAATGGGAACATTTTGCTACATGGAAGTCGCCATTTTGTGATGTTTCCCATGATCCTTTGCTATCCTAACGTTGAAGCCTTATGCAATGTTACAAATTTCAAATTTGAAATACGTCTGGGAAAATATCTTTGCTTGGGAAACTTAAAACTTATGAAAATACCTTCATTACTATCATGGCTAAAACTTTTCCACTCCCATTTGATATGTTCACCACGCCGCTTTTGAAATATTAGAAATAATAGACAATAGAGCTAGGTTTTTTGGCGCGAAGCAGTCATTTTGAAAATTCAAATGTTTTTTTAACAATGATTTTTAGTATTTCAAGTACAATTTATCGCAGCATCTAAATAATATGGCTACATGACAGTCCGGGAGCAGCCCGAAAAACTGGGTTCTTTGAAATACCAAAAAAATTGGGTATTTTTATGTATAACGTCATCGCATGAGCCTACACATTTGATTAGCCCACACTAAACGTAACGGTTTCTCATTTTCCGCTGTGGATTGTCAAAAATTTCACTGGATATCCTGAAAGTTTGAAGACGGATAGTAAATAGATATTCACAACTTTTCGAAGCTGCTTTTTGAAATTCATCGTCGCCTTTTTGAGAAAATCAATAAAACAGATTATGAGCAAACATTGAGTGTAGACAATGCTCTTCATATATATGATCATTTGTGTAAACAAAATCCCCACATCCGCTTAAACTTAAGAGATTATCATACTTACAAATATTTTCATTGTTATGCAAATAAGCTAACAATTATGCACACACAACCCCAAATCATGCTCATGTGAAAAGTATTAATGTCCTCTGTCCCTGTACCAATTATCTCAGGTTAAATATTTTAGGCGAAAGTCTATTGTTATGCAAATAACCTAATTAATATGCAAACTAAACCAGGCTCACCATTGAGTGTAGACAATGCTCTTCACATATATGATCATTTGTGTAAACAAAATCACCACACCCACTTAAATTTAAGAGATATCATGGATACAAATATGGTCATTGTTATGCAAATAAGATAAATAGTATGCCCACACAACCCCAAATCTTGCTCAACTGAACAGTACCAATGCCGTCTACTATTGTACCAAGTACCAACTTATTATTTCAAGTTAAATATTTTGTTCGCAAGTATATTGTTATGCAAATAACCTACTTAATATGCACACTACACCTCACCATTGAGTGTAGACAATGCTCTTCACATATATGATCATTTGTGTAAACAAAATCCCCACACCCACTTTAATGTAAGAGATATCATTAATACAACTATTTTCATTATTATGCAAATAAGCAAACTAGTATGCACACACAACCCTCAATTATGTTCAACTGAACAGTACCCATGTTCTCTACCACTGTGCTAAGCTACATGAATGCAAATAAGCTAATTAATATGCACACTAAACCTCCCCAGTAAGTGTAGACAATGCATATATAATCGTTTGTGTAAACAAAATCCCCACATCCACTTTAATACTTTAATACCTTCATTGTTATGCAGATAAGCTCATTAATATTAAGACACAACACCGTCCCCTCCCTCTCTCCCTCACCAATCATGCTCATTTGAAAGGTACTCATGTCCTCTACCCTTATGCCAAGTTACATAAATGTACACCATTCATAACTTAAATTATACAAACTTTAACTAACAACTTTAACCAGACAAATATTTTAATTGCTATGCTAATAAGTTAATCAGTATGCGCACATAACCCCCAATCATGCTCATTTGAACAGTAACCATGTCCTCTATCCCTATGCCAAATTACATGAGTGTACACCATTCATAACTTACGAAGAATTTAACCAAGAACTCTAACCAAACACTTTTAACTGGACTCTGATGCGAACGCCGACGCGGACGTCGACGCGGACACCGACGCGGATGCCGACGCGGATGCCGACGCGGATGCCGACGCGGATGCCGACGCGGACGCCGACGCGGACGCTGTCGAAGTCGCCGAATTCATAAGCAGCCCATCGCCCAAATAATTTAAAGAGGAAGGCTCGTCTCAGTAAAATACGGTAAAAATGGGGGGGGGGGATACTTTATTTTGACGTCACTTCCGGTTGTGGAGGCAAGATCCGATCCTCTGTCTGTTTGTACCACACAGTACAGCCAGACACCAGCATGTACGTTGTGTGTGCAGAATTACATACACAGCGCGTTACGTTACTGTGACGAGAAACTTATTTGTTTTTTTCAATGCTTTTTTGTCAGAAAGCGAAAGTGAAATTCTAGTATTATAATACTACAGTGATAGTCACCAAATGAAAATTACTGAGAAAAAAAAAGAAGAAAATGAAAGCGAAAAGTCAAAATAAACGATTCTATCGGGGCTTGAACTCACGGCATGATTCAAAAGAAAGAAAAAAACGTTACATGCGATCGCCGCCAGCATCTGGGCTATATCGTGTAGTGACCTTTAAGGCGTTTTAAATAACTATATACCTTGCAATATAAGACTTCGAATCGCGCAGCAAAATTTCAACCAATCAAAAAATTTGAAAGGAATTCTAAATATTGTGCACATATGACGATATCGCCTCTTTAAAAGCAGTTTTTTATTTACGGTATAGCTGATTTTGCTACTTAATGTAGCAAATCTAGCATGGGAGTAAAGCCTTTCTGACTCTGGTATGGCTTATCATACACGTTAGTACATTAGTAATTCATTTCCATTATTTCAATAAATAAAGAACAATTAAGGAAGTACATAAATCCAACGATCTGATTTTTAGTTTCGTGTTCTAACTTATTCCGTTTCAGTTTCAATTTCGATACGATACGAAACTTCAATCTCACGTCCAATCCTTAATAAAAATCTGCACGCAAGTACATGCACTGCAACTCAGTGGCGTAGCCAGGATTTTCATATGGGCGGGAGAAGGGGAGGGGGTGGGGGGAGGGCGGGAGGAATGAATTGAACCGACACGATATTTAGTGATGTAGTTCAGGTGACACCGAAGGTGTTACTTGGAGCGCAAAGCGCTCGACTTGTCGGCGTGGGGTCCAGGGGCCTGCTTAAGGGCCTCTGCCCCGGAAGCTCTCGCAAAATTGACATTTCAAGGGAAAAAAAGTGTGTCCCAACGCATAGTAAGAAGTTGTATTATACAATTTAAAATTTATGTCAAAGAGAGCTATATATAATACACCATATACAAAACACAAAATCATGAAAACGCATAATGCGAAAATAAAATGTTTTATTGTTTACGTTTGTACATGGTTAGGTTTATCGTCACTCTTTGAAAACTATGGGTTGTCTAAAAGAGGTTTTCTATAATTTATTACAAGCTTATGTTAATCTTGTGAAACTGTTCTGTATCACGTGCACTCCGACCCCCTTCTTTCTCTCTCTCTCTCTCTCTCTCTCTCTCTCTCTCTCTCTCTCTCTCTCTCTCTCTCTCTCTCTCTCTCTCTCTCTCTCTCTCTCTCTCTCTCTCTCTCTCTCTCTCATGTATTTAAATACAAAATCGCACAAATGTTTAATATATTATTACCAAAGAACCTTTTTTTAAGAAAATGCCCTTTTGAAATCTAAAAACATAATAATCATCTGAAATGTCAAAGCTTGTTAAACCGACAGCACCAATCTAAACCGACGGATTAAAATCTGAACCGACGGATTCAAATCTGAAGCGACGGAATAAAAACCTAACCGACGGATTAGAATATTGGGGGCGATGGGGGGAGATGCCCCCCCCCCCCTCTCCCCTCTGGCTACTTCACTGATGCAACTTAAAGGTATATGGATGTGTAGAGGTCTCATTAAATAAACTGCTTTAATATCTATTCAAAACAATCAAATAAGAAATAAATTAATCAAAATCGGTCAAACTGCACAGCGGTTTTAATCTCTGGCATAGTTTATGCAAATTTTGTGGTATATTCACATGGCGACAGGGGTGTATTCTTTTGTAAATTCTTTGTTTTTTGAATGTCTATTCAAATTCTTTGAAGTGATCCATCAAATTCGGACCACAAGTTTGCAGTGTCCCCCAATACAAGTTTAGCAGGAATAGGCTTTTCCATTATATTCATTAAGTTAGGATTTAAGAAAGAATTTAAAGAATGGCATAAAGATTTAACTTAGGATTTAAGAAAGAATTTAAAAAATGGCATAAAGATTTTGAGCTGTTTGGCAATTCATATATCACAAATTTGGCATGAATTAAAAACTCACTAAATTATGATCAGCAATTATTCAAAGGCTAAAAAAATCTCAAAAAGTAAATTTATTGTTCATATTTTCAAGCAATGTACAATTTGCTACATGTCCATACATCTTTAACTGTTTAAAGAGTTAGTTTAAAAGATAAGTCTAAGATGTTCATCTTTTAAAAGGGGACTCCAAAAGAAACAGAATGGTTAAGTAAGCATTCGGAAATCTTATTCCGTAAAAAGATATTAAAGTTAAACAAAAGTTTGGTATCATTGGTGTAGAAACGACTTAAATTAGACCAGTTTTCAAAATCTTTATGTATTCTTTTATATTTTGTCCTGCGATTTTGTGGCTTAAAAACCATTGGATATGTCAGGAAAATAGAAAAACAGAATTTAGTAAGGGTTATTATAATTTACCATTTGAAGAAGGTTTGAGGGAAAACAATTCACAGTTAAAGAAAGTAAGTATATTTTCTTTAAAATACATTAACAATTGTTAAGAATGTGAGAATGGGGATACTAACCTTCCATCGTCTGATCGTAGAAATATTACACCAGTCAATTTCTACACAGATAGACATGAGCTTTAAACTTAAGTATCTCTTTAACTTTAACGAAATAAGATATGTTGTTGCTTTCTACACCATTTTGTAAAAATACGCTCTCACTTTTTGGTCTTGTGCCCCTTTAAGTTCCTCTTTCATACGCATGCGCATGCTTAATTGACCAATGAACTAATCCTTTAAAAACAAGCTCTGTCACGTGTATTCCTTAAATCTCTATATATTTTAACCCTAGCTTTCTTATTTGCCCATAAATCAGCTGGATATATTCTGAATAAAACATTGTTTTATTTCGTATTTTCCGAAAGTTTTCGTCAGATAAAAGTATTTCACCGATCACGTGACATTTATGTTTTGGCGAGCAAATTAACACGCAGATATGAAAGAAAAAACTAAAAATTTCATGATAAAAATCAACAGGAAAAACAGATTTTTATTTCATCACACAAAAATGATACAGGATAAATGTATGTTTTGTTAAAAATAACCGAAAGTATAATTACTCGATTAATTGTAAAAAAAAAAGATAAAAAAAAGGTTAGTTTTTTCAAATACACGAATAACATCAAGCAACAGTAATTCGCGAAAAACTGCTCAAGATTTCAAGTTAGCGGGTTTGAAAGCACGTGTGACGTCATGTAACCTTCATATGAAATGACAGATAAATATATAAATAAAATGGCACCAAACTATCTTCTTAAACGTTTTAAACATTGCGAATCGGCTGTTCGGTCGACACGCTAAACCGAGAGTCGATTGCTTGACTTTCATCTTGAAAAACTGACATAAGAAATCTATTGTATCTTAAGGAAGTAAATTATGGAACAATTTAAATAGGAATTTGAAAATTAAAATGTTGTCATTACTTGGCCATTTTAAAAATCCGGGAGCATGCCTATTAATAAGAACATTTATAACACACGAGAAGATTTAAGTAATGCAGCCATTTTGTTCAGTTTTTGCGATAAAATGCCATAGTTTCTAATTTATGTACTTGAAAGATCAAAAAAAAATTGTGTTAATAAATATTTGAATTTTCAAAATGGCCGTTTCACGCCTAGCTCTATTATTTCTGATATTCGAAAACGGCGTGGTGAATATATCAAATGGGAGTGGAAAAGTTGTAGCCATGAAAGTAATGAAGGTATTTTCATGATGAGCTTTAAAATTTCCCTAGCAAAGATATATTTTCCTAGACGTATTTCAAATTTGAAATATGTAACGTTGCATCAGGCTTTAACGTTAGAATAGCAAAGGATCATGGAAAATACCACAAAATGGCGGCTTCCATATAGCAAAATGTTTCCGTTTTTAAAAACAGTTATATTCCTATTAATAGACATGCTCCCGGGCTATTTAAGAGCCAAATCAACCAATTAATACTCACCTTGCCCAAATAAAGATTGCATCCTTAAACAGTTATCCTTGTATTTTTTTTCCTATTATGATTTTACACATTTTAACAATTTTACCATTTGGTTACAATTTTACTGGATTCCACTTTGTTGTATATGTTTTTTATGCCATTTGCATAACTTATCAGTCCGGTCCACACGCCCGATCGAGAGATCTCCTGGTTGGGAGAGCAAGACATGCGCGGTGACCATCACTTAAAGTGTTCAAAATTTCAGCCGTTTATTTTTATTTTGCTTTTCAAATTCTGTTATTCTAAAGTTTCTTTGCATAATTTGGGCTTTGCTGGTGACCATGATTTTAAAATCTGTTTTTCAGAAATTATTGCAATGATTTTTTAAAGATTGGTTTATAATTCCCTGGTGAAAGTCAAATTTGCGCTGGTGAAAATAGAGAAAATAACTTTCATCGTTCTGTTGCACCAATAAAATTAGAATATTTCGCACGCATTTTCCCTACCTTTGGCTTAAACCTATTTTTACCGTTACATATTTCTTTACTGAGTTTTGAATTTGGACAGATGCATCATCTGTTGCACCAATAAAATTAGAATATTTCGCACGCATTTTCCCTACCTTTGGCTTAAACCTATTTTTACCGTTACATATTTCTTTACTGAGTTTTGAATTTGGACAGATGCATTGTGAGTTATAATGACAAGAAATCTCCTGATTGGGAGATCTTCCGATTGGAAGATCTACCGGTTGGGAGATCTCCCGATTGGGAGATCTCCCGATCGGGAGCGTGGACCAAACTGCTTAATCTTTGTTTATTATTCTACATTGTTTTAATTTTCTTTGTTAGATTTTTTTAATTTTTACTGTTTTCAGACCAGTCCTCGGACTGAACAAGCAACCCTAATTAAAAAAAAAACAGAACTGAACTAAATGAATGAATAAATAAAGTTAACAATATTTTTTGTTTTTGTTGATATGGTATTGACCATATACAGATATTTGTCTGGTGAATGATAATACCATCATGTTACATCACATCATGCTAATTTCTAGATTATGGCCAAAAAATTCAAATTACTTTTTTCTCATTCCTGTTCACAAGGTTGTGAAAGAAGGTAACAAATCTTTGAAAACTTGTTGTATAACTTATCAGTCCGGTCCACACTCCCGATCGATAGATCCCCTGGTTGTTCCTAAAAATGAAAACAGAAAACTTGTCCATCCACCCCAAAAATATCACATAGAGAAAATTAATTTCCCAATTCCGCTTTCATTTACAATTCAAGTCAAGGCCCTTTAATATCTTTTCTGGTAAAGATCGTTTAGTTTCTGAAGAATAATAAACACTTTTGGAGGGAAGTGATTAAGATCAATCTGTAAACTCTCGGGTGTTTGATTTATTCTGGTTAAAATCAAATTACTTCAAGCGAAACAATGATTGAAATTTAAATAAATATTTATCTTTAGGCAGCTAGGTTGGCACGTATGTATGGCTGTATTTGTTTGATAAGGATTTGTAAGTTATATCTGTATTATTGAAAGAGGAACACATCCATAGGCCAACACAGATAAAATATCATTCTCATATAATTAATCCCATTTTGGCTGTTTTGAGAAACTGGGAAGGGAAACGCACGCCGCATACATTAGATCATGTCACGTGATAGAGTATTCTAATTTCAAACAATAATAATAGGCCTTTCGCCAAACTGTTAGGCGGCCACATAACGTGGAGATTAAAATACAATCTGACAATAGAGTCCAACGTTTCTGACTGGTCGAAATATTTACACAAATCAACGACAAGCCAATTAATTACCACCGCGGCAGTGACGTCACTAATATGTAACGGATTTATTGGTGACGGATTGACGGATCAAACAATTTTCTTGCAGCGAGATTCCCTCTGATAATTTCAGTGGTCGAGTCCGAATTTAAAAGAAACAAAATGATGCATAAAGCACTTCAATATCTTATTCTGTTAAAGAGATATTAAACTTCAAGTGTCATTTTTGTAATATGCTTATAAAAACATTGATATATCAAAAATCTCATAAATACTCCAAATCCGTTTAGGCTTCTTATAGCAGTGTGCATAGGTGAATGTCATTCCCTCCTTTGACGTTCCCTCCTTTCTATTACCGATTGATGCAGAATTGCCAGATTGCAAATAGATACTCTGGGCTTACATTTTAATCCTTGTTATCACCTGCGTTACAAAGGCACCGAGCCTTCCTTTTAACATATGACAAAGATGGTAAGTGAACCTTTTTATCACATGTGTTACAAAGGGACTGAGCCTCCATTCCAACATATGACAAAGATCTGAAGATATGGCAAGTGAACCTCGAGCTTTGCATGTTTAGAGATTTCCAGGAAAATTATTTAACTTCTGAGATAGGAGGATTATTCAGAGATTGAGAAAGTGTGGTAAGAAGTTATTCACAAATGACAAATCCAAACCGCTTACGACATGCAGGAGAGTATTCAAGTTTAAGTTCTGACAATTTTTGTTGAACAAATGACTGGTTTTAGAAGAGTATTGACACCATCCAATCCTATTCAATTTTTGTATTTATTTAATTTCTCTTTTATGGTTTGGTTTGGTTTATTGATGTTTAATGGCACTGCGACAGTCAAGAGTCAAATAAGCCACTTGTTTGATTCAAGGGATTTTGTGGCTTGCAACCCGATGTGTACGCGGACTGGCGGATGACTCAAGCATATACTGCATAGAGCATAGTAGCCTACCTCCTTAGTCTGATAGTGTAGTAGCGATTTTCAATCGCATGATATTCTCTATACCCCATAGAACTACAACGGTAAATACCGTCATGGTTCGCATGCCCATGCAAATTGACACCCATATCATATGACCCGGCCAATTATAAAAATGGCATCTCACACTAAGTCCCACACGGCATCCCATATCCCACATAGCATCCCACCCCGTGTCCCACATGACATCCCATCTCATCCCTTGTCCCACATGGCATCCCACCCACATGGCATCCCACTCCATGTCCCACATGACATCCTATCACATGTCCCACATGACATCCTATCCCATCCCTTGTCCCACGTGTCATTCCACCATATGTCCCACATGGCATCCCACCCTATGTCCCACATGGATCCCATCCCATGTGTCAAATGACATCCCACCCCATGTCACACATGACATACCATCCCATGCCTTGTCTCACATGGCACTTCACCATATCTCCCACATGCTTACAGTATGTCTCACATGGCATTACACCATATGTCCCACCTGGTTTTCCACCACATGTCCCACATGGCATCCCACCCTATGACCCACATGGTATCCCGCCCTATGTCCCACATGGATCCCATCCTATATGTATGTCCCACATTAATCCAACCATATGTACTACATGACATCCCTCCCTATGTCCCACATTCAGACATTGCATTCCTTCCAGTGTCCCACATGGCATCTCTCCCTATGTCTCTCATTGCATCCAACCTTATGTGCCGCATCAGTGGCTTCCCACCTGATGTCCCACATGGTATCCCACCTTATGTCCCACATTGGATGCTACCAGATGTTCCACATGGTATTCCTCCCAATGTCCCAATGACATCCTACTTCTATGTCCCACACGGCATCACATCCCATATCCCCATGGACTTCTACCCTATGACCCACATAGCCTCCTATTCTATGTCCCACATAGCCTCCTACCCTATGTCAAACATGGCATCCCAACCTATGTCACATTTTTGTGTTACTCGTGGCATCCCACCTCATGTCCCACATGGCATTCAACCCTGTTCCACATGGCATCCCACCCCATGTCCTACATGGCATCCATCCCATGTCCAACATGACATCCCATAGGCTCCATAAGAGGTCTCATCCTAGCTATCAGTCCCTGATTGAGCATACTATGTATGAAAGTGTCAGTTCATATAATAACGTATATGCAAAGGACTTGTTGAAATGGGGTGGGACCCTATGTCCCACACGACACACCATACCATCCCATGTCCCGCATGACATCCCATCATGCTCCATAAGAAGTCTCATCCTAGCTATCACAGTCCCTGATTGAGCATACTATGTATGAAAGTGTCAGTTCACATAATAACTTATATGCAAATGAGTTGTTAAATAAGGAAAAAAAAGGCGGAGTCAAATAATTATGCCTGACATAGCCCTTGGTGTATACCACATGGTATATATTATATCATAAGTCCCACATAGCCCCCATCCATGTCCCACATGGCATCCCTCCCTATGTCCATATGCAGTCACATCCTGTCACACTCCCTGACTTGCATACAAAATACAAAAAAGTCTGGTCAGTTCGTAAACTGTAGCAACTTTATGCAAATGACCACAATAATAATGGCGGAGTTTAATAATCATGCCTGATACAAGCGTTGGTGCCCAAATATTTTTAAGAATTTTAAAGATTTTAAATTTCCAGTGGTTAACGAGAGAGACGCTAGAGTATCTCTGAAGAATATTGAAAAATCAAATCATTTACAGTTATCTTCTAAGGAAATATCAAATGTTTTCTTAGGAAATATCAAATGTTTTGTAGACTTTTTAGGGAAACTGGTCTTCAATTTGTCTTGTCTCTTAAAAACTTTCACATTTTGTAAGGAAATTTTTATTTTCTATAAGGATATCTAAAGAAACTTTAACTTTTTGAAGAAACTTTAACATTTTCTGAGGAATTCTCAAAAAACTTAAACAGTTCTGAGGAAATCTCAGGAAAAACTGTGGCCGGCCGGACGGACGAAATCGCCATTACATAGGTTCGCATTATGCTTCGCATGCTCACCAATACAATCAGAATGTCTTCTCAGTAATCTGCCATCAGCAAAATCACACACAATATGGCTTGATTGATCCAGGAAATAACACAATGTACTTGGTTGAGTAACCGTTTTCCTGTTGTATTTCTGTCTACTTCAGTATCTTGTAAATATAGAGCACGAACTACAGACTGAAGTAGGTCCTACCAGCCTAGTACTAGGCTGGCTTTGTAAGTGTTCGACTCTGGACTTAGGGTTCTTCTCAATAAGGCCAAATAGATCGTAATATGAAACATTTTTGAATAAAAAACAGATTTTCAATAGTTACAAAGTGTAATACATTTTCAATAAAATATGTAACAATTGTTAAAACAATAATCGGGGTGGCCACACCCTTTGCAACACTTTTCTACAACAGACAAATGCAATTTTCAAATTCTGACACGTTCAAAACTTGATATCGGATCCAAATATCCTGAAAGGTATTTTCTTCAAATTTTTGCCATTTTATCCTTACAAGATTTTATCATAAAAGATGCCCTCCCCCCCCCCCACCCTCTCCCTCCTTCTCCCTGCCAAGTTTTTGAGGGGCGCCAAAAGAATGAAAAGGGCGGTAAAATCATGATATGCTCTTCTTAATCAAAAAGGAAATATTTTGCTATTAAAAGCAATTATTACCAAATGGACATAGTGTTGAAAATTCGATTATGCACCCTCCCACTTCACGGGGATTAACCAACATCATGCCAGCTTTACGCAGTTCTGGTAGCTATACTTGTTTACCTCTGCAACGGAAGAGCGAACATTTTCGTCGCTCAAAAAGATCAAAACACGCCACCGGTCATGTTGCAAGAGCGACAGAAATCCCTTATTCTTATGAACGTGGAAAGAGAAATTGTACCCTCAATAGACGCTCACCGCGCTATTAATCTCTTTGGAAAAGAATCTGCTAAACTGTCTAAAGCTATCTTTTATTTTTTTTTGACAAGGAATCTTTTTGTACCCACAATTTTGTTTTCTTCTTCCATTTTTGAAACCCTTACCATAAGATTGTCATGACCCAAATGGGAACTCACAAGGACATGGTTTCAAACAGACAATAGTTTATTAGACGGTGTACCATACCAAAGCTCGGTGTTTACAAAAATGCTAAGAAACAATTCATAAAATATATGCTGTATATGCTTTTGATAAAAATCACAGAATTGATGAATTAGCAACAAAACATGAATCACACAATCCCATACCAAAAAATAAATAAATTACACTTACAAAAAATAGAAAAATAAAAAATACGAGACTCACAACCCGTAACGTCACTATGCCTGCTACAGTAGAGTTGTTGACAAAATTCATTGACAAATTTAACATATAAAACCAAAGAGCTTTTACAAACTTTATATATCATGCACACCTTCAGACTGTGTGACATATATCACAAAAAATATATAAAACCCTGGCTTACGCCACTGCCTAATTCCCTTCATGTCCAGAAACTTTCTGGAACTTCGCCCCTTGAAAAGACGCCACGCGATTTGGCTTCAATTTTGACGCATTTCATATATATAAAATGCGTAATTTCTCAGAGCTTCCGGGGGCTTCGCCCCCTGGACCACCACCGGGCTTTGCCTTTGAATCCCACCAGGAGCCCTTGGGCGGGCCGCGATCCCACGCCCTAAGGATATGCGCTACGCGCAATGCAATGTCGCCTACTTTCGATTACCCCCATCAAAATACCTCTCGCCGTTCATGGTTGGCTCCCTAAACAAAAATCCCGGCTACGCCAGTATGTCAGTGTGTACAACCTCAATCTTAGATCGCAGTCGGGCTGTTGAAACTGTCTACATACAGCAGTACAGTGCGGTGACTAATTCTATTTCAACATCAGTGCCCTTAATCAAATCTAATAGACGCTATATAGTATTTACATTTAGCGTTCTTTCCCATAGATAGCATGATGGGGCGCTGGTTTAGCCCTGGCTACCCCAGATAGAACAGCCCCACGCCGCCACTGGAAGACGACTAAAAAGGTGTTGCGAGGACATACAATATGGAGAAGTGCCTATATGCATTCATAACATTAGCGCACATACACATAACCACGGCACCTTAAGCCGACAATAGTAGGCTAATTGAGTTATTTTCATTTTTGGTATCTCAAACAATATATTCACAACATGCGTCAGAATTGCGTAGGAATGGACAGATGGAAGTCACAAATGACGACATTGTGCATCATTTTGTGACTTGGCAAGTTTGGTAAAGTTGCGTACTATTCTCTTGAGCTTTGGTCAAACTGACCGGAAGTGGGTTAAAATTTCTCCGAAAGAGGTACTACAGATAAGATGACAACTCCAGTCTTATGAATTAACTTTATTGACCTTTTCTAGCAAAAAATTGATTTGCAGCAAATACGATGTAAAATTATACCATTTTAAAGTTTTAAGAAATTTTTTAATTTCAGGTGCAAATATGCAAAGTTGTGATGCATTACAAAGGGCCCTTTGTATTTTCTTTTGTAAATATTTTCTTTCATTTTTCCTGTTCTTCGATAGGGGTACACCAAACTGTGTCCAAACGCCCCCTCCCTTCCCTCTTCCCTTTAAATCGAAATTTAGAAGGAACATTTAGGGATATTTTGAGGAAACAGTCAGATATTTGGAGGAAAATGTCAGATATTTTGAGCAAAGAATTAACTTAAAGATTTTGAAAAAAGTGGAAACTAGGCCTAATTCAGTCCGGTTCGTACCGCCGATCGGGAGAACAGTTTTGTTCTCCCGATCGGGGGATCCTTTACAGAAGTATTAACATAAGAATCAGATACGTTTCGAGCGCGGGGAACTCAATCACTGCAAAGGGTTCAAATTTTTCTTCACGATTTGGAATAATGACATAGAAACAGATGAATTATCTTTTAACCGTGCGTTTTTTTAAATTCACCGTGCGCTTTTCTGGAACATTGAAGAAAAGTGGTGACTTCGTATTATGTGTTACCGTTAAGCACTCGTGTTTTAACAAGATTTTCTGAAAAAACAAGTAAGTTTTCTGAGGTAAGTTTTGTTCGGGAATTATTTTTGACTAATATGGTAACGTTGTCAAAAATATTTCGCAAAGAAAACTTTATAATGTTTGTTTCTTTAGAAAACCTTGTTAAAATGCGACTGCCAAACGGAAACGCATAATACGAAGTCACCACTTTTCTTCACATTTTTCGAAAAGCGCACGGTGAAAAGATAATTCTTCACATGCCAAATACAGAGTTGCCCGCGCTTGAAATGTGTCTGATTCTTATGTAATTTTAAAATTCGGTTTTCGCAATTTTGTGATCCTTTTCCCCAAGATGGCTGGTACAATTACACCATACTAAGCACGATTGGATTACCAAAAAATAACGGCGTACCGAGTTTCTATTTTGCAATAGGGGGAACTCGCCCCCTCCCCTTCCCCCTTAAATAGGCCACTGCCCTGGTTCCATTTCGTGCTCCCCATCACTGCCCTGGTCTCATCTGGTTGGTGTTGATGACTACAAATATGTTCAACCCACTAAGCTTAAGCATACAGGTATTCAGGGTTGGTGTATTGACGCTTTAGAAACCAAATTTGAAGAAAAAAATCTGACTTTTTTGTTTGTTGGTTTTTCGGCCAGGAAACTTGTTTGGATGTAAAATATTTTATTTGGCTTATTCTGGCCTTTTCTCAAAGCCTCTGATGGAATAAAAAGAAAGTAAAAACAAAAAGTTTGGAATGTTATTTACTTGATTTTTACTTCTTTTTTTGAAGCTTAATTTGGCTTCTTTTCAAACTGATTTCGCTTTTTATGCTAGTTTGTTTGTTGATGTTTAACGGCACTGAAACAGTCAAGAGTCAAATGTGCCAGGAGGGTGTTGAAAGAGAGGGAAAAGAATATATATAATTTTGATAGATTAGGGGGAAAATGAAAATAAAGTGACGATCTGCAAACCCTGTTGATTACAATCGAATACAAGTGATAAGCAAGCACATACACGTTATACACAAATATTACAAGTATCACATGACATAAACTTAGCTGCAAACTTCTTTTAAAAAGATAGCCTAAATCTGTTTACCTTCAAGTTGAATAGGCCTTTTAAAAAGATAGCCTAAATCTGTTTACCTTCAAGTTGAATAGGCCTACTTATTTGAGCATCATAATTCTGACTTGTGTTATTTTTCAACCCTGGTCTATTATCAAGCAACCAATGCTACGATAAAAGTAAAAGATTATTATATCAACACTAAAAAATAATGCTTAACCCAGAGCATAGTTTGAAACAACCATATATACCAGATTAGTACACCAGGTATAATATCCCTGGCACAGCCTAGTCTATACCACTGCAAGAAAAATCAGAAGGCAACACCCTAAATTGCACGTAGATCCATGATTTGCATTTTAACACGGAAGACCGGAAGTAATTCTGCAAGGTAACTTCTCAATTAACGTTCAATATATACAGTTCACTTCCTTTCCACCTAACCCTGGTCGGTAATTCTCAAAAGCAAGGCAATTCGTACTTCACGTAATACATCAACATAATCTATTTTCTTCGTACGCTACTTTCATTATAATACGCCTTGTTCCATAGGCGGCGTTGTCCGACAATGGTCCGACCAAGGTTATACAATAATTATTTAGGTGATGATATTAGGCCTATATTCAGTATATCACAAAATATTATAATGTATAACTAATGAACACTCTTCGTTTTCGTAAGAATCTGCGGTTAATATTTCACGAAAAAACTATTTCAAAATAGCGTCGGTACACGGTGTTAAGTTCGCTATAGCATGATCATTACGGTAAAGTCCTAAAGACGGGCGCGTCATATGTTTAATTGCTTTAAAAAATTAGTTCAGGGATCAGATAAGTCTATTTTATTTGAAAGAAACAAAATGGTGCAAAAAGCATTCAAAACTCTAATTCCGTTAAGGAGATATTTAAGTGTAAGATTTGGTATCCTTTCTGTAAAAACGACTGAAATTATAGTTGTGATGTCACTGTCTCAGATTTTTCAAATTCTTTATGTATTCTATCCTACTTTGTCCTTCGATTTTGCCAGTTTGTAGCTTAAAAACCGGAGATGTCAGAGAAGTATACTTGTAAGTATAATTATAATTTACCACCTGAAGAAAGCTTGAGGAAAATAAGTGAAATAGGAAAAAAGTTAAATATATTTTCTTTAAAATACATTAACAATTGTTACGAATATTATGCGGGCGCCAACCTTCCATAGTACACGCACACTAGTCATTTACACAAAGATAAGACGGAGTTTTAATCTTGGACATTTCTAAACGGAATAAGATTTTTTGAATGATTTTTCACCATATTGCTTTTTTAAAAGTCTTCTTTCATATAAGATGAACTTGTTTGACCCCTGAAGTAATCCTTTTAGGTGCATGTTTTTAGATTGACAGGATGAGTAACACAATATACTTTGAATTAGAGAAATGATACTCTATAATTTGCCTGTTAGCATTATGTTATCGTGTAATTTGACAAAGAATAGGCTAAATGACTGCGATACTTAACAAGAATTTCAAATTAATAAGGCTGTGCATAGAGTCTAGAAGAATTTATCCCCATGGCAATATTGTTGCTAACCCAGTCAGAAATGCAAAAATAAAGCCCTTACAAAATGCTAAAATCGCAGAGATTCCAGGGGCCTCGCCCCCTGGCCTCCATCAGGGCCCTTAAGCGTGCCACTAAACCCTTATCACAATCATTTATTTTTAGTGAATATACTACTACATTATAATCACAATGCAATGAATGCATAAATTGAATGTATAGACTGAAGAAGAAAAAAATGGAAAAAAAAAAACACGTCACATTTTTTAGGAGGAAAGGTCTACGCACGTGTTGTGTATGGGCATAATTGGTTTGGTTTGTTGATGTTTTACGACACCGCGACATGGCGACAGTCAGAGTCAAATGTGTCAAGAGGGTGCTGAAAATTAAAGTGCTTGAGTAAGGATAGAGAGGAAAGAGAGGAGGGACAGAGGGAAGGGAGGAGGGACAGAGGGAAGGGAGGAGGGACAGAGGGAAGGGAGGAGGGATAGAGGGAAGGGAGGAGGGACAGAGGGAGGGGAGGAGGGATAGAGGGAAAGGAGGATAGATGGAAGGATTAGAGAGAAGGTGAATAAGGGAAAGATGTTCAGGTAATAAGGCAGAAATGGAAACAAAATGGTTTTAAAATCTTTTAATGACCATAATAGTATCAACAAATTAATCACAATCGGGTCAAATTGACCATTCTGCAGCAGCTTTTTCAGGTATGAATATTCAAATTTGCGATGTATGTCTGGGCGACTTTGGTATTATCTTATGCAAATCATTTGCTTCTTTAATTATCTACCAGAAGACTTTTAAAAGCTTATATGGTTTATCATTTTCTGATCAAAGGGTGTACGTGTTTATACCACACTCCTATCAAATTATAGCGGCAGCAGACACTCTCATCATTTTACGTGACTTTGCGTAATATATTGATCAAAGTACATGTGCTCATGGAATGCAATCTCCGGTCCTTTCTCGGCTGGATTATGGCAACTTACTGTTTGGTGGCATATCACGTGAAAATCTTCAACGCTTACAAAGACCTCAAAGTCGTGCAGCGTGCATATTTTGTTGTTGTTGATATACGTGCAAGCCGCCCCCTTTCCCCCTCCCCTTTCCCTCCTCTTGCGTGTTCTTCACTGGTTACCCATTCAGCAGAAAATCGATTTCAAGATCTTATAGCCCAGTCAATATAACTGATATAATGTGAAAATGATCTTATAGCCCAATCAATATAACTGATATAATGTGAAAATGATTGAACCTAGAATAAATTGCAACAAATGTTGGCAGGATTTTGTTGAAGAGTTTATAAGCAAACAGTCTTATTTTAAAAGTCGGCCGAAATCGGACGCCGGAAAAATGTCTTATTTGCATAAATTCAAAATGGCCGCCAAATAAACTTATAAGGGTAATTTACAAATTGATGACCAAGATTTCAAACGCTGTACAATTGCCATTTTTAACTGATTTTGACGGATGTTTTGCTAATCTTATGGTTTCAGTTCTATTTGGTTGTTTGGAATGCCAAAATACTGGAAATAGGGGAAGGAAAATTGACTACCCTGGCGGAACATTTTTGAAAATTTTAGGGAATTTGTAACACTCCGATTACCCACTGTAAGTAGGAAATTTTGAAAGATTTCGTAATTTTATTAAGAAAATTTGCCTTCTTCGCCACAGGTAAAAATTGTCTAATTAAAAATTCAAAAACTTACTTTAGGCACCGCTCGTTATTTCAAGAAAACGAACCTTTTCCTGCGTCAGCAGCAAAAATGTGGGATTTTTTTTATTTTAACGGACCATGTATTACTGCAACATAAAAAGAATTAAGAGTGCAACTTGGGAACATTTTCTGAAAGGGGTTTATGGGGTCCCACATACGAAAATGCAAAGGGCCCCACATATGAGAATGCCCAGGGCCCCCACATGTCTAAATCCGACCCTGCATGGATTGGCTTGTCAGTATTGAAAGATTCACAAGAGACGCCCTCACATGTGGATCTAATCAACCTTTAACACAATAAGTTCAAGAGAACTTTAAGGTCTGTCCATCAGTTGTCACTGTAAACGTTATAGCTTATAATGTTCCCTCTACACGTACGTCCATATATCCAAGCAGCTGGGACCGCAAATTTTCCCGAAAAAGTGGAGAGGACATGAAGCCAAATTTTACCTCCAAAAAGTACCAGGACAGTGTCTTTTAAAGCCTTCTGAATTTGATGTGAAATTCTGTCGGAAAGTGTGGGAGGGAATATGGGGGGGGGGGGGGGTTCCCCTGTCCCACTAGGAATTACAGTTCTGTACCCAAATGCAGATACTCTCTTCAAAATAACTCGAGTTTCGACTTACTGGCAGCAGTCCGCGGATTCCAGGGATGATAGACAGAAACGTGAGCGCGAGAACGATGACGGCGCAAATGAATCCAGCTTCGATGAGATCAGCAGTTACTGGTGTCTTGTCTCGGGGGTACTGGGATGGACCCAGCTCCTTCCTAAGACCTGTAAAAGCCATCCTGAACCAGTACTATGACCTTCCTTTTATTCCACTTATCTGCACAAAAATAAAAACAAACAGTTTATTTTATAGTATTTTATACAAACAAATTTAGCAGCAGTCAACTATTTTAATGGCCGTGATAATTGGTAGGTAATTTTACGTCCCTTTTTTTAACAACGAAAGTTATACCAAAGTGCTTTAGAGATGTCCAAGGCTGTTTGATTAACCAGTTGTAAAGCACACTGATAAATGAAGACCCACCGGTAATTGAACCCGGGACCTCAAGCTGATGTTATAAGCGCTAGACCAGGGACGTGCCATTTAGATGGCACTTCCCTGGCTAGACCACGGAGGTCCACTAAACACTAAATGCGTAATGGCTATATTACTGTTCGTGGCCCCGATACCGACTGCATAGCAATGTTTATGCCTAATACCCGACATAATCTTTTTAAAGGAAATGATCACTTGAGTCCATGCATGGCGATCAATTTTCAGGGAGTTTATATGACGGATATGAGGTGCAATGGCTCAGTGGTTCATACTCGTGTGCGAAAGGTACCGGGTTCGATTCCCGCTAGAGACTTGCATTGTATCATTGAACAAGACACTTCATTGCTCTGCTTGCTCCAGTTTACTCAGCTGTAAAATTAGTACCAGCTTTGCTGGAGAGTTGTTTTGTAATGGACTGGCGTCCTTCGCTTATCCAGGGAGTCATATGCTCGCATCCGCATACGCCAAGGAAATCGGGTATAAGTATCGGCCTCATGGGCCTGAACTTTTTTAATATGCATGACAGATAGCTTCCTGCAGGTGTTTTGAGCTTACCAAACTCCCCCCAAATCAGTCAACAAAATCTCACCTTTCTACGTGTTTGTAAGGGGCTAGGACTCATGCAAGTTTACGAACTTTGACGCCGTTGCTGAAAATTGTGAGTCACCCTACTCCCCTCCTCCCCTCCTCCCCCCCCCTCTCCTCCCCTCCCCCCTCCTCCCCTCCCCCTCCTCCGCCCTCCCCCTCCTCCCCCTCCCCCTCCTCCCCTCCCCTACACACAAAATACCCTCAGTAATCCAGTGACGGCACCAAAAGTATTCAACGAACAACAACAGATACCTTCGCCCATCTACCCTCAAGCAACAAACCGCTCACCGACAGGATTACGTAAGAAATAACCTGAGAGCGTCACTAACTTCTTTTCTTATACAACATTATACATTGCGGGGTATGGCCGCCCACTTCCCTCCTCCAGTATATCCACGTCTCTGCCACGCCCGTTATGGTTGGCCATGTGGGTCATTACGTCAAATTCAATGACCCTCGAACATTTCGAAATCATAACATTCTTTATTTGATCACATCTTCAACTCTTGTCTTAGTTGGATGAAAGTCAAACATTTCTCAATACCACGTACACAAAAAAAAAAAAAAACAGTAATAAGTTGAGGTAATCCGTGGAAAATTCAGATATGAAACTCCCCCATACAGCCACAGGTTTTCCCAGCGTTTAGTAACCTATATACTTATTACATATAACAAGGTAGGTCACCTCCTACCGCGACTTTCGAAACGTACAAGAAAATTTCATTTTTTGACCACTCGCGAATCTTAAATACACTTTTTTACTCATCTTACAGTTGCCGGAGACTGCCTTCTTCGTTTAAAAGCCACAGTATTTGTTATTTTTTCAGATGAGATGTACAAACGATGAATTTTCTACCCCATTACAGTCATGATAGTGTAAATGCCCGACAATTTGCTGCAAACCAAAGAAAAGTACTGAAGTGCTTGCTGCTTCTTCATGACATTTTCACAACAGCAGCAAAAGTGAGGACCACCCTATGGGTCACGACTTTTGTAATGCAGTTTTACCTCCCCTCCCCACCCACCCCTGCCGGCATGCAGAAATAATAATAAAAATCTACATGATTACATGGTGTATTTAGTAACATTATTTAACTAATGCTTCACATTTATTTAACTTATTATATAAGCCTCCTTTGAAATAAATACAAGATTCGCAGTGGCAAGGGCAAAAATTGTTGACTGGTTGAGCTATGAAAGTGCTCTAAAAATATAATCACTAGCAAGTTGCAAGTTTAATCACAAAACCAAGACTTCTTCAAAGTCACAAACTTCCTGTTTTAACAACTGCAAAGGGGAGATGCAGGAAAGATGAGCCATTTTGATCTCATCACCCACATATACATATATACCCACATATACATATATGTGGGGATGAGATATTGTAGTCACTTTGCTGTATAGGCAAATAGCTGCCTATACCTCCTACACTACACATCATCCCCTTGATATTAGGGGGCTGGTTGGCCCGCTAGGAGGTCTCATCTGATGACCTTATATTAGGGGTTAGAGGTCAGAGGTTTTTGGAACGGGACAAAATTTGGTGACTTTTGCGTCTGTATGCGCGTGTGCGCGTGTATGTGTATGTGCGCGCGTGCGCGCGTGTGGTTGTGCGCGCTTTGAAACAGTTTAGACTTGGTAATGTATACAATGTCTGCTGGTCTGGCGGTAAAGCATTTCCAACTTTTAGTGTTTAGAATTCGGGACTAATTGGGACAGGGGAAGGGCAGAAATTAAGGGGTAGGGATGTTTTCGGATAAGATCTGTCAAGTTGAAACTTTCCAATAAAATGTGCTTAACAATGAT
>JAIGNY010001253.1:367500-455000 GCA_020152595.1 Chiridota heheva | reverse complement strand
AAAATCTTTCTCTGTCTTCAGTTTCAAGGTTTTCATTTGACATTATTTATAGCAAAAAGAAAAGAATAACGTATTGTTAGTAACTTTCCAGCACAAAAGATTACGTTCGTATAGAGGTAACCCTCACACACACACACACACACGGAACTATTTTATTCTACGCGACTTAACAAGCACACCATGACGTCAGTACTTTTCAATGCCCTTTTTCCAAAAGAACCGGAAAGCAGTGAAGCGTACTGAAAAGTAAGCTTGCATTTACAACGCTGCTATAGTGTAAGGCGGTGGCCTTGGTTATTGTGTTGCCAACCTTATCTAAGAATTGAAAAGGGGTTAGCCAGTTGAGATTTTGTTCCACACATAGGCTTTTAACTTTGTGGTTGTTTTATTCCGTATAGCCATTATGCAGTAGCGATTGGACGTTTCAACCTATACCTAACATTCGTATTATTTTAAACGCCTACTATTCTCTGGAGTGAACAGTGAACGACTCATTTATTTCTTTTGAACTGGCAAAAACTTCAATTAAAGAAAAAAATTGGAGAATTCTCAACCGAGCCTGCCACTACGATGGCGAAAATATGGAGAAACGTTTTCTCCGTTCTGTTGGTGCTGTTAGCTGCAACCTTTTGGCAAGGTAAGAGACAAAGTTATATGACTGTACCTTCGTTTACCTTTAACGCTTAATTTGTATTAACCTGCCTGTGGTCGTAAAAGTTTGCGCGAAAAGAAAAGGCCTGTAGGTCATATCTTCATTTGCGTTAAGTTCCTATTGTTTTTTCCAAAAGTGTTGGTTTGCACACCAACGCGTTTGTATTTCAATCATTTCCACTACTGTGTTTCCTTTAAATATAATATTTCATTGAGGTCAATTCACCGGGAGCGCCAAAATATCGATCTTTTGAAATTTGTAATTGGTGCACGATATAATCTCCCCCAAAAAAAAAAAAAAAAATGCTGGTTAGATTTTTTTAGTGATAGATCTGATGTAATGACTCTCAGTTCTACAATAAATAGTTTCATTTCAATGACAGGAAATTGAGATACCTTGAAGAAAGGGACCGAAAATTTAAATATATTTTGTGAAAACCACAGAGCACGCAACTAACGATATTGAAATTTACTTCCGTAAAGTTTGTTTAATGTGCCTTTCACTTTCGAAGAATAATTGGGCCTATCTATTAAACTGCATCGTGACCCTAAACTTTCGAACATTCTTCGAGCTGTCGAGAGAAAGAAAACATATTAAGATGAGGAACTAAGAGAAGGATTAGGTTTCCTAATAAAAGGTCAAACATTCTTCACTACCATAAAAAGAAATGTAAAACATACAAAATCAAAAACGCCCGTACATGCAGCCAAAGGTGGTAAAGACGTTGTCGATGATTACTTTAAAAGCATCAACATGTCCAATGTATTGAAGACCATGTCCGTATCCTCGATAAGGGGCGTGGCTATGGCTTATTGTGTATGTGGGAGGGGTCAATCAAAAATTCTTCCAGCTTTAAAAACATTCTTAAAAAAAAAACCTTTAGGTATTTGGGGATAAGCCCCTCCCTCGGGAATTATGCCCCTACCCATACACGGCCATACTGAGCAACCCTCAACTTGTAGCCACCCTACGAAAATCGTCTTTTTTGGCAGGAGTATATAGGTCTTTATAAACCGACAGTCGATCCCCACAACACGAAAGACTCGCACATCGTGTGCTATTGACCCCTCCTCAACTTGCACCACCAACCCTATACCTACCATATTGGGCGAACATGGCAATGCTAGCTTTATACCAGCTCGAGTCCTGAAAGTGAGGGCGTCCCTGCAAAACGTAAATCGGAATATACATATACGGTAAATTTTGGAAATCCTTCATTGAAATAAGGATTCCATACACCACGGGTGCAAGTCGTTTCCCATACCCAACAGAAGCTGCTACGGTCGGGGTTCACGAATTTGTGTCCATTGCTATGATAAGAGGAATTGAGTGCCCTTTGTTATTATCTATTGAAAGCATTTTACCCCTCTCCCCCCCCTTTCCCGACTGAAAAACATTCCGGTTATCATATTCCAAAACCTTCTAATGCCATGAATCCTGGAGGTTTTCGTCATAAAAAGACCATTGAGTTTCGTTACAGTCATTTCCGTATGTATTTGCTCCATCGATTCTCATCCTATGATGACTCACGTGACGTCATATAAAGTACCCTGTTGAATCTCGTCCTGCGCTTTACGTCCCTGGTAATAATCCCTCAAAATCCGAGTAAGATTCTTCTAAACCTTATTCCACGAAGGAAAATTATTAACCAAATCAAGAGTTATATTTGTTAAGTTTTATTTTAATTATAATTAATTTCATTGTCATGACTGTTAAAGAAAATAAATTGCTACTAGAACCATTTCTATAGTGTTTTTTTAATGTAGTTATTCAGCGACAATCAGTTCTCTGCCGATACTGCCGTATAGCATTATAGCTGGTATTGCACAAAACTGTCCTCTTATAAACTGATAAAAGCGTTAAGTTTGGGACTGTAAATACCTTGATGAAAAATGAAGGGAAAAAAAGAAGAAAATTATCGTAGTTGGGGACTTTCATCATTCAGTGGCGTAGCCAGCATAAAAAAAGTGAGGGGCCGAGAAGGTCCTAGATCCCCCTCCCCGCAGAATAGTAAAAATACATTTAAAAAAACATGATTAACCCATTGTTTTTAAAATTCTTCGGAAAATTCACCTCCGCCACTGATAGCAATTTGAATTTTACTGAATCATTCTATTTACTCCTTTTTGACTTCGAGCCCTCAAATAGTCAAAACTCAGGTGAACCTTAACGAAACTAACCTCATCGGAAGGGTATTAGATCATTCTTTTTAGAACATGTCTCTCTCTTGTGCAAGAAGACCCCGGGTTTCAGTTGGTCAAATAATTAGTTTCTCGGAAAACTTATCTGTTTGACCTGTACGACAGCGGCGTCACTGATATCAAACTGAAAAATAAGTATTAGCTCAGGGGTCAAGCAAATCTAACTTATATAACAGAGGACTTAAACGAGAAACAAATAATGAAGAAAACATTCAAAAATCTTATACCGAGATATCTAAGTTTTAAAGTTTAGTATCATAACGACTGAAATCAGACTAGTTGTGATGTCATAGCCTCAGATTCCTCAAAGTCGTTATGTATTCTATCATATTTTGTCCAGCGATTTTGTGGCTTAAAAACCATGATATGTCAAAAAAAAAGTAGTAAAAATGAGTCTATGAAGGGCATTTATAATACCTGAAGAGAGTTTGAGGAAAAAACACTTGAATAGTGAAGAAATTAAATAAACTTTCTTTAATATACATGAATATTGTTGAGAATGTGAAGATGAAGACGCCAACTTTCCATGGTAGACTTACTACACCAGTCATTTCTACGCAAAAAAGACAAGAGCTTTAAACTTGAATATCTCCTGAACGGAATAAGATTTTAATACGCTTTCTTCACCATTTTCTTTCTTTTCAAGTCCTCTTTAATACAAGATGGACATGCTTGACCACTGAACTAATCCTTTTAAGAACTGTCTAGCTAGAGGGTTATTATGATATTTTCAGGAGTTTGCAAAGATATAACAGCTGTAACAGATACTAATTGCTCTGGACTATTTTACCAGAAATATTAAAACTATACCAAATAACTTATTTGTAATGTTAATGGCGCCAAATTGATAGCCATTTCCTACCCGGAGTCCAAGAATCTTAGGCAATTTTCCACTAAGCGCCCAACATGTTCAACAGTTCAAGGATGTATCCAGATATTCGGATGGGAGGAGGTGGGGTAGTTCCTGATCGCCTAAAAACATTTTCGAATATTTTGCCAAAAATAGTTGGGAGGCGAAATTTAACTGACTGACTGGCCCGAGAGAGGTCAAACGAAAGGTAATCGCCTCAAATTTGGACCTTTCAGCACATTTTCTGGACCTTTAAACCATATTTTATATTTTTGGGGGAAGTGGTGTCTGTCGGAAGTCACGGCCCACTGAAAATCTGAATAGGCCTATATCCTTCTGTGTGTAGGCCCTATGTTCTAATTTTTAAGTTATGACAGCTCAAAAATCTGAAAATACAATGTATTTTTTTCTTAATTTACAAAATGTTACATTCAGGTTCATCCGAACATGAAAAGCCTTATTTTGTGAACAAGCATAGTTAAATGAAGTAGACATTGTAGGGCGACGGAGCCGGGTCTTTACCCCTAATAATTTTAGGTAAACATGTGTTATTACGTTACCCGACCTCATTATCCCCCCCCCCCTAATATTGTTATCTTGTGTCACCTGACCTCATAAGCCCCCTCCCTCCCCCGTCCCTCCACATTTTGAACGCTCCGCCGCCCTGCATTGTTTTCCAGATAGCTAAGAGCTTTATGGATAATTTTTAACCCACGGCAATATATATTGCAGTATTGTGTGCATTTCTTTCAGAATAAGGGTTAGTGTGATCTAGTGAAGGGCTGACCATCCTCATGAATCTAACAGACCTTCGTCTCTCTCTCAAACAGAAATCCATGCATAGTTTGATGGATAAACTGTTTCTGAATATTCAACCTTATTCCTAACTTGAACGTCAACCCGTGACCAACCCTGCAGGTGACCTTTCACACGATAAACAAAAGTGTGTTAACCCTTTCAGCAACCTTAAGCAACTCAGTATGAATACAAAGTACCATGTCAGTCATGGGCGCAGGAATCTGGGACCAGGGGGAATGCCCCTTAATAATTTCATTTGGGGGAGGGGGCAAGTATCACTTTTTCTCCCACCATTTAATGAAGATCTGACAAATTGATTTTGTAAAGTTAGATTCCATTTGCACATTTTCTTATTCCAAAGGGGTAATTTCGGGAATTTTTTCTTCCCTCCCCTCCCCCCCCTCCCTTTATCCTTTACAAACAGTTTTTGGATATAAGAGGCTCGCATACATTTGCATAGGTTTGTTGGGACAAAATCAAATCTGGCCACCAATGTGAATTATTCCTACGCCGCTGATGTTAGTCATCATTTAATAAAGTGTTTTTGATATCTCAAACAGATATTCTGATATCAGAAATAAAAGCAGGATTTGTTTGGGGATATCTCTAATTTAATTTTTGATATAAGGGATATTACAAAATTCCAAATATTATTTTGATATTAAAAATGACAATTAGGATTTCAAAAATGACTTTTTGGATATTTAAAATTAACATTTTGGATATCGAAATAGAAATTCAATATCAGAATATTTTTAAGACATCAAAAAATATATTGAATATTATTTCTGATACCAAAACTTAATTCTTAATATCCAAAAGATTTATTTGAGATGTCATGATTTCTTGCATAACTGTAAAGGCCGTAACACACCAAACGCGACGCGGCGAGCGATTTTTAAAACAAAATTGAATAAAACATAGGAAAAGAAACATTTTGACCTCTTGTTTTCAGGGATGGATCGTCATCGCATGGCTATTCAAATAATAACTGAAAATTGATTGAAAGGGCCTTTATACGCCCATTAAAGCAAAATTCGCGTCGCGACAGAAAATCGCGCCCCACTCAAACAAATTTCTTCACAGTTTGAACAAAAAGGCATTTCTAACAAATTTGTTATTATCATCAGAAAGCCTTAATTGTAAACCTCATCGCGTGTAAGCAAAAAGTCAAATCATCTTATAATATTTGTTTTCTGTATGATTAACTAAAAAATCGCTCGCCGCGTCGCGGTCGGTGTTTTACGGCCTTTAAAGCGGCGTTCCACACTGACGGGGTATAAGGCTTCCGTGTCTTTAGAAATGACAAAATATGCAACATCGCCGCATTCTCTGCATGCCTCTAAAGAATTTAAAGAAAACATGTCATGACGCGTTGGTACAAGGGATTTTATTTGTTCTAATTTTATCCCCTTTACATGTAACCCGGATCTGTGCTATGAAAGATTTCCAAAATTGTTTACCTTTTTAACTGTTCATATACTGATATACAAAAGATAAAACCTTAAGTATAATAGGAATTTTCGCCTGATTTTTGTAATACGATATAATAAAAGAAGCCATACAAAAAGATCAAAGTTTAAAAAGATCAAAGGAAATAAAGATACAAGTTAAACTTAGATACATTCAAAATTCTTATCATGAAAATGACAATATACAACCATTCAAAGGTCAAGAACCAATCAGAACAGAGATGATAGCGTGAATTTAATTGTTCAGCTTCATTAAATCTTCAACCAAAATTCTTTCTCATCCATGACATCCCCCTATTAGGAATATTTCCGTGCCATCCCAGAAATGCTTTTCATCTACTTTCTAAATTATCATATTATAAAAGACATTGACAGAACTTGGGTGAATTATATTTCTTTTATTAAAAACGGTATAATAAAAGCAGTATTTTGTTACGATAGATTCGAGTCATTATTCACTGTATACAGTTTATCGTTCTATAGAGGGTGAGGCAGTATTAGCCGCTAAATAGCTTTAAAATCTAGTAAAATAATTGAAATCAATATAATACCTTTCTGGCAAATATAAAATCTCTACCAGTCCATGCACCTACAATACATATCAAGAGTAATCATTGTTAGGTCCATCACCTGGTCATCTGGTCAAAATACAAGGGTTATTTTGGACGGGGACGGTCCGACGGACATTACATAGGATCGCTACCACCAGACCACTGCTTAATCAGATCTCTCTTGCAGTTTGGTTGCTTATTTTCATTGCAATGCACGGAAGCAATTTATTTTAAAACAACTATATACAAGAATCATGAAATAACATTCAAACATGGCATTCTATTTAAAGTTTGCAGGTTATTTAATCAAATAATTACATTTAAATTATATTACAAATTAAAGAGAAGTTAAAAACAGGCAAGAAATCATAATGCCAATACTGCATTTAGGAACGTCAGCTTGAACCAAAGTAAAGCATATAATATCAGAAATGAAAGTTAATTTGATAATGCCAGAAATGCCACTCTTTAACTAAAATGACCAATAAACTGTTTACGTCACATTTGATACAAGGAAACACGGGTAAAGTCATGTGAGTTTCGTTTCATTTTGCAGAATAATTAGATTCATAAATACATAAAAAGGGAGTATGCAAGTAAACACTTTTCTGGTCAAAGTTAAATTAAAGAAATACACAGTAAGTTGATGTAACTTAAGTGATGACGCAAACCCCTGTACGGGGTGTGGGGTGGAACATCGGACCCACTTGTTCGGAAAAAGCTTTCTTTTCAAAGGTCCCTTGACCCCGGAATCACAGTCAGAAAGTTTAATTGTAACCCTGGGATCCCCTCCCCTGGCCCTGCCCATGCACACTTCTCGTATGCTGATTACTTCACTGATGTAAACATCATTTTAAATACAGACCAGAGTTTATTTTCGGCAATATTTCAATCGGGATTTCAATACTTTTTTGAATTTTGTATTTCTATTCTTTTATTTTGGATGTGTTGACACTGGATTCAGGAGGGAGGGGGAGGGAGGGGGGGGGGGGGCATTGAATCCATCCTAAAAATTAAAAAAAAGTCCTAAAAAGACAAATTGACACGACGGATCATTTTCAAAATTGACACCTGAAATTTTTATAATCAAAATGTTAAAAATGAAAAACAGAAGAATGCAGGATTTACGCCACTGCTTCACCAGTTCACACGCTGTCCACTAGATTAAACAATTAACATTTGTGACCAATAAGTCACCAAGCTGAATAATTCTCCTAAATCACGCACCCACCATACCCAGTCTTCCTATTCTGCTTGCCCCTGTCCGCCTCCCCTCTCCGCTTCCTACGCCTCTCGGATCGTCACCAAGCTGAATGATTCGCCTCTATCAGGCACCCCACCATGCATGCCTACGGGCGTCTTTCTTTTCCGTAAGTGCAACCATTGAATATTTTGTAATATTCGTTGCCACTTTAAGCAATCAAGCAAGGTTATGAGAACGATTCTGAAGTGAAATACGGACATGACGGAAATCCTTTCCAGGAAGGGCTGGATGAAAATGGCGATCGATTATAGCAGAAACTTGATTTTCGAGGTAATTCTAATTACCGAACATGAAATAACCAACTATGTTGATAAGTTAAAAACTGCTGCGTGATCTAGTAGTAAGGCCTATTTAACTGTTTCATTTTCATTTTCAGTGAAATTTGTAAAGGAAAAGATTTGTGAATTTATTATGTCGTATTATTGCTAGAAGAAAACGGAAATATTTGAGTTATTTTAATTAGTTTCATTCTAAAAGTGTATTATCTTTTCTAACCTCCAATACTTCATATCATATGTTGTGACCTGATAATTCATGGCTATATTTCTTGTAGCAATCAATATAAGAAGAAAAATATAAGTGCCAACTTGCGTTTTTAATTTGTACCATTGTGGTATTTTCATGAAGAATATTCATTTCTTCCGCAGTATGCCCTACCCGTAGGAAGCATGGGACACGGGGGCGTGCCCCCTACGAGCATCTGTGTCCCCTTTGCGCAAAATCAAGCGAAAAAAATATAACATAAGGGTATATGAAGAATATACCTTGTGCCCTTGTTCAAGACTTTAAGTGTTTATGCCTCCTCCCCCTCCTCCTTCTTCCCCTCTATGAAAAGTTCTAACTATCGGGCCTGTTCTGTTCTTTATATTATGCAATAATATAGCACATAAACAGATGAAAGACGAAATTAAAGTCCGTTTATGTTTATGTCTGGATATAACAGTAATTTTGTTCACGAGTTAAAAATATCTACATGATAACACCCTGCATGAAGAAAGTTTAATGTATAACACACGTCACCACTCCTACTGAATCATTTAATTCATACAGGTATAACACAAGGTATAGAAAAACGAATTCATGCATGGTTCATGCCTATTTGGGCCATTCCGCACGCTGTGACTTCCGTAACGGACCGCGGGAATAACTGGCCAGCTGCAGTTGAGATATCTATTTTTGCCGAGGAAGCAAACGATTCTTCGTCACTGAAAGCTTTCGACATACAGGAGTCACAAAAAGTAACGCCACCTCAAAGTGCATTACAAAACGCAACGGCGTAAAAGATTTTTGCTGTCAAATATTTTGCCAAATATTTGGTTGCAAAATAAGTGGTCCATCAGTTTATGTCTTACTAGATATCATTTTAGCCTAATTTTGAGTATATCAACCAACTATTGCTTTGGCAGATGACATGATTTTTGTAATTAAGTCAAGTACACCGTTTTGTTTGCAGTTGAATCTCAGCCTAATATGACTGCACCTACGAGTGGTATGAACTCAACGACTTTGATGGAAGCAGAAACAACTATGCTAAGTATGTTATGCTTTAAGCAAACCGTGTATAAATTGTCGGTGATTTGGGAAGAAAAAAAAAACGCGCACATGAATGTCATCAAATTCGCTGTAATGACTGCCATTTTGTTCATTCTGTTCATGTTTATGCGTATGGATTTGTTTATGCATATGCTCTTATTTCTTTGTTTGCTTGGAATTTTAATGACTTTGTTGGTATGGGTGAAAGTCTGACAGACAGAGGGTTAGCATGCGGGCGCATGTGCAAGCTGTCCTCACGGTCGCATGCTGTTTTCCCGGTAGGGAGGTGAAATGGACAAATTATTTAAAATAAAAAATAAAAAATGCGGTAAAATTATTGGATATTTCCGGAAAGCACTGCAGCAACTTTTAATGGAAACTTAATTTGCCAGGGCAATTTTTCCACTTGTCACTAGGAGTTTTTCTACCTCCCCCCTCCCCCCTCTCAGGTGATCTTTCCTGGGTGAGGTTTGAAAACTGAAAGTAATGATGTTGATGTCATCATATAAAAGGCTAACCATCTCTTCTATCATTACCCAAGTTATCCATCTTGTTGTCCTCATTATCATTTTCCAATCGCATTAATGCCTCTTCCATTTCATCACATGATCACCTGCATATATATATATATATATATATATATATATATATATATATATATATATATATATATATATATATATATATATATATATATATATATATATATATATATATATATATATATATATATATATATATATATATATATATATATATATATATATATATATATATATATATATATATATATATATATATATATATACATATTTATATATATACATATAAATATATATATATATATATATATTATTTATCTATATCTATCTATATCTATCTATTTATATATATCTATCTATATATATATATATATATATATATATGTATATATACATATATATGTATATATATATATATATATATATATATATATCTATATATGTATATATATATATTTATATATATATATATTTATATATATATATATATATATATATTATTTATATATATATATATTTATATAAATACATATATGTATATATATATATATATATATATATATATATATGTATATATATATGTATATATATATATATATATATATATATATATATATATATATATATATATATATATATATATATATATATATATATATATATATATATATATATATATATATATATATATATATATATATATATATATATATATATATATATATATATATATATATATATATATATATATATATATATATATATATATATATATATATATATATATATATATATATATATATATATATATATATATATATATATATATATATATATATATATATATATATATATATATATATATATATATATATATATATATATATATATAAAATATTACTTCCACCATCAGCATCAGGTAGCACTGAACAAATACGGTAAGGTATCACTCCGCCATCCAAAAAAGAGAACCCTGATATAAAGGGTTAATAAGAATATTATTTGAGAGGTCCTATTTCATGGGACAAGAAGCTGAGAAGTTGAAAATTTCAGAAATGGTAGAAAAAGGATAGTTCTTGACTATGCATATCCAAACTTGACGAGATTTGTTTCAGTATAAGTTTCATGGGGAACTATTTAACCATGGACCCATACCCAAATTTGAGTGATTTGGTGAGGGTGTGTAACACCTCTTCACTTTAGCAAAAAAAAAAGGGGGCAAAAACCTCCAGTGACCCCCTATTGAAAGTACCCTCATCCGAAAAAAACTTTTGGAAAACATTACAAAAGATCCCAACTCTATAACATTCTGGTACAAAAAGGACCCCGAACTTAACTCTTTCATAATAGGCTTCAATAGGGCAAATAATTAGTTCTGTGCTACCATCATCGCATCATCTAGTCGTTATAATCTCTCTGGCATTGTCGCAGTGTCAAAGGTAGCATAAAACTAATAAGGTATCACTCCGCCATCTAAAAATGAGGACGCTGAGAAAAAGGGCTAATTAAAATATTTTCCAGAGGTCCCATTTCATGGGACAGGAAGCTGAGAAGTTAAAAATTTCAGAAATAGTAGAGTGAGAAAGGATAGGACTTGAACTATGCATATCCAAACTTGACGATATTTGTTTCAGTAAAAGTTTCATGTGGAACTATTTTACCATGGACCCACACCTTGTCTGCATGACCATCCTAATCCTCTAATTGCTTGCAAAACTGCAAAAGTTTAATATACTAATACACGCCTTCATATAATCACTTTAGAACATTTAGAATTACTTTAGAATATGTTATGCCTCTGCTGGCCCTCTAATATAGGGCTTCGCCCCTATGCTCCACTAGAATTCCTTCAAGGCCACTCACTATCTCCCAATTTTTGAAATTGTCCTTACACCCAGTCGATTCCAAGATTCCACACATGCTGCTAGAGTTTTTACAAACACTTGCCTCCCTCCACCAATGGACATCGATCCTGAAAGGAGTGGTCGCGGTATACGTAACATAATGACTTTTTCTGGACAACGAAAACATTAATGGTTCTCAAAAATCTTGCTAACTGAGTCTTAGATAGCTCAACATATAGAAAATGCTTTCCCCCTGGACCCCACCAGGGGCACTTAAGCGGGCCTTGGACACGACGCGTGACGCGCAAATAATATCATCGCCCAAAATATTACTAATCTTTATCTACCTGTCTACCACTTCGTCCCGCACTTCAAATTAGCTTCTTACGCCTATGAATTGTACGATAATCGTTTCCATTTTTTTTTCTTCATCAAATAAGCATATATATGGATTTGAAGATGTCACCCTTGTCATGCTAAGAACGGTCGTTTCATCATTTCAGTGGGGTAGTGTAACCTACAATTTTTGACCTTGTCTCCAGTGCTAGTGAAATTATATCTGTATGATTCGGCCTTCATTGCGGGAAAGGGTCATATCTCTGCCTGTCTGCAATGTTGGCAACCATTTAGATTTGTGCTTGGATTCAAATATGCAATTAAATAAAATATTTAGATAAAGATCTTTAACAGATATCTGTTACAGATCTATGAACCGACGGACAGGTAGCAACAATTTAAGCTTAAGCTAAGAAAATATGCTATTGACCATAAAAATATAACAAAATTATCAAAACCTGTACAGAATGACCATTTTACAGCATTTTGAATTTTAGAGTCTTATTATAATTAATTATGCAATTTTTTCCTTATGTGATCCTATTGTTTTTCAATTCTTTCAGCATGTGTTACTTTCGTAAGTTAGAGACTAGGCCTACTCTGTTCAGAATTCCACAGCTCTTTGTGGTGAATGTAAATAAGATAGGCCTATCTATCAGTTCATATAGGCCTACCTTTAAATCAATTTCACGCCTTGACAGAAACTTATGATGACATGAAAGAAAACAATATTATTTCGTTTATTCAAAATATTTCGTTTAAACAAAATAATATTTCGAATTAACGAAATACTATTTGTTTGGCTCCGATGCGATAGCATAAGGAACCTATGTAGTCATGGTAGCGTGTGTATGTAAGTACATTATATGTGTATGCATGTATGTGTGTGTGTATGTAGGCTTATGTGTGTCTGTGACAGAAGCTTGTAAACACGATATTCAATAACCGTGTGGTGGGTTTATGTCATACTTGGTATATTGATGTGTTATAGTCTGTAGATAATCCCAATTGTTTTTGGTGCTGATGTCATGAATATTAATTAGTAGTCGGGGCTAAATGTAAAATTTTGTTAGTAGGCGGGGCTTAATGTAAAATTTTGTTATCAAGCTTGTAAATACGATATCTCAAGAACAGTGAGGTGGATTAATGTCATACTTGGTATATGGATGTGTTGTTGTTTTTGGTGCCGATGTCATGAATATTAATTAGTAGATGGGGCTAAAAATTATGTAAAATTTTAAAATTCCGTTAAGAAGCTTGTAAACACAGTATCTCAAAATCATTATGGTGGATTTATGGCAAACTTGGTATGTTAGTGTGTTGTGGTTTGCAGATGATCCCTAGGTCTATTGTTTTTGGTGCTGATGTCGTAAATATTAACTAGAAGGCGGGACTAACGGTGAAATTCTGTTTAGGCTCCACAAACCCATGTCATGCTGTTGATAAAAGCAAGGATGATACAGGATCCCATAGAATGTTCAGTTGTTGACTTCATCATTATTCATGTCAGGCTGAGAAAAATACAAATTTTCATTGGTTGTTGTGATTGTGACTTATAGCCTACGGCAAAACCTTAACACTCAAAGCAACAAAATATACAGTATGATAAATAAAGAAACGTGAAAAAATATAACATTTAAAGATATACGAACAAATTGCTTTGAATCCAGAGTTAGCATCGGAACCACGTGGGATTTCTCCCTCTGGTTTCTTTCATGTCACCTTAGGGGCTCCGTAGAAACTCGTGCCCTATTAAGCCATGTACACTTAAAATGTTTTTCGAAGGCCGAACCAATTTGCATTTCTACCATGTGTTCAGTATAATAGGAAAGCCTTAAGAAAAAACTTACGATGAAAAAGTTTGAGCAAAAAGTAAAAAAAATCCGTATATTTATTTATATTATTTTTTGAAAACGCGCTACATTCGGTCTGCGAGCGAGCGCTAACAAATAATTGCTGTATCTGCTGATGGGAAGCTGGAATCAGCTTACGTCGGCTTTTGCATTTGATTAGCATGAAGATATCATGCATAAGCTTGAATATATTATACCATGGAACTTCCATGATTATACATCTGCTTAAATATATCATGCATATAAGCTTTAATATATCATGCATAAGCTTGAATACATCATGCATAAGCTGAATATATCTTGCATATAAGCTTGAAAATACCATGCATAAGCATCAAAATAGCATGCATAAGCATGAAAATTTATGCATGATTCATCCATGCGATATACAAGTTGTCATTTCCATTGTCATAGTTACTCTCTGAACCAAGTCTTGAGGCAATTTTGAAGACATTGCTTGAAAATTAAATCAAAAGAACAAATCGAAATGAGTAAAAGAGTGGCAGTTTTGTGGCATTTCTTTTTTAGATACACGCCACCATTTCATCCCTCCACGTCATCATCCCATTCCTCCACGCCACCTCGCCCATACACGCCACCATCTCATTTCTCCTCACCGACTTCTCACCCATCCACGCCACCATCTCACCCTCCACGCCGCCATATTTGGTCGTCCACGCCACTATCTCGTCCTCCACGCCACTATCTCATCCTCCGTGCCACCATCTCATACTCCGTGCCACAATCTCATCCTCACGCCACCATCTCATCCTCACGCCACCATCTCATCCTCACGCCACCATCTCATACCTGAGTCCTCCATACCATTATATCATCCCTCCATACCACCATCTCCACGCCACCATCTTATTGGAGCAAAGTTAACTGAAAATGCTCAAATGCTCCAATTTTAGTCATTGCTTTTGATCAAATAAATAAATATAATTTAAAAAATGGATAGTGTATTTTTGTCTGTAAATTTGAAAAAGGAGCTGTATTGTTACCAGATCCACTTATATTTTCTACAGCATCCATGTCGCAAAACATGAAAACTTCGCAGAAACCTGCCGCTATTTCCACCGTGGAGCCCCGTACTATGATGGGTGATGACATTTACGTATTTTTGTTTTACGCTTATATTTTGACCAAACTTGATCATTTCCGAATTTCTTATCTGTATAGTTACTATATGTTAATCCGACGATAAAACAATAATATGTAAATATGCCTAATTACTTCCTCTGCTCTCAGGCCGTGTATCGGTTTGATGTTTCGTTCATTTATCCTGTGCAGTGTGCAACCAGTATTCGTCACATATATGGTATCCAAGTGAGGAGGTACTATACAAATAGAACCTCTTTGATCCGAGCGCGCGGTCAGTCAGACAGATTCAAACCACGAGCTGATGAGAGTTGACAAATTCCCCGGGTGACATTCCCGCACGACTGCCGTTCCTGCTTGTATCTGCCTATTCAAGAATCTGAGTCTAAATTCTCATTTTAAAATATAATTGTAAAATTGACTTGGAGATTTTGTATTTATTTATATGTTCATTAGATTGATTAAAGAGGTAATCTTCCTGGTATATACCAGTGACGTCACTTTCGCGGCGGATATTGCCATCGGCTTGTCAGTATATATATATATATATATATGTAAATATTTCGACCAATCAGAATCCTTGAACTGTAATATACATCTGTTATATACTATAAATGTTAACATGATTACTGGTATGAATTTTCGTTTTTGAATTGAAACCATATTAATTTCACGTGCACAAATAATCATAAAAATGTGTTTTGGCCTATATATTGTTACAGCTGGTTCGGAAATTACGTGAGATCATAGGTGTAGGAACCGTGGGGTGATGACAAAAGTAAAGTGCTCCTTTTTAAAATGAAATGTGCCCCTAAAGTACTGTCCCAATAGTAAGTATCTGATGACTTTTGTCAGTACCATGTACGGAAGGAATGTGTCTCCATTAGAAAAGTGCCCCTGTTTAAAAATAAAGTGCCCGTTTTACTTTACTTTTTTTAAACTTGTTTTCATCATCATCATCCTTCGGCTGCGAAATAGGCGATCACAAGATTTCTCCATGCATAGCGATCTTTGGCAAGTGTGGCTATATGTTCTGCCTGAATGTCTTTATCATACCCTAACACACGTTGAATGTAGTTTAAAGCAGCAGCAAAAAGTTTTGAATTTATATTTACTACCCGTCTCCAAAATTTCAGAATATCCAGTGAAATTTTGGACAATCCGGAGCGGAAAATGAAACCCCATACGTTTAGTGTGAGCTAGTCAAATGTGTAGGCTCATGCAATGACGTAATACATAAAAGTAACCACTTTTTTGGGTATTCTAAAGCACCCAGTTTTTCGGGCTGCTCCCGAACTGCAAACAGTGGATAAGAGGCTCAGTGTTGTTTATGTCATATATGCTGGCATTTAAGACACGATCTCTCCTTTTGATATTTAGCATGGAGTGTGTATCTCTCCGTCTGATATTTAGCATTATCCTTAAGCAGGAGTTAGTTGTTTTGGGCACACTTAATATTCTATTTATAGATTGGGATGGGGAATATATCGGACTTGAAAAGTGCTTCCTAAGAGGTCGTACTTTTGGAAAGCTTCCTACACACCTGCATGAGATTCACAATCTAATAAAAGAAACCTTTCTTTTATGTTTGTATATTTGATATTCCTTATGTGACACGTGATAAAAGTTTGAAATTGACTCGGACCAAAGAGTTATTACGGATAGATATTCGGGGTTTTAGCTTTTCGCAAAGAGTTGTTAATGAGTGGAATGGTTTGCCTAAGTGGGTAGTTAGCTCCAAATCTGTTCACAATTTCCAAGTCAACATTGATAAGTGCTTTACTAATGATAAAACTGGACGTCTTTTTTTTGTTTTGGTGGTGGTGGTGGTGTTAGTTTGGGCTTTTTATGGGGTGACTAACCTTTCTTAGCCCGTAATCTTGTTATTTTATGTTATGATATAAAATTCTTTGAATCTTTATGTATTTTTACGCAAAGTTCCGTATGTTGGTATTTTATCATTAAAAGTGTTATTCTTTTTTTATAAAACCTTGAAAACGATCGAACCTCACGTTTGCCTTTCGTTTCCTCGTAGTGTTCTTTCGGGCCTTTGTAGCATACATACTTTTTCTCACCTTTACCCACAGGTCATTCTGTCAGTATATTATGATTTTTTTCAATTGACTCTATATACGGCTGTACCGTATACTACAGATTAATAGATATATGCCAGCTGTATGTGTAATGTCGTAAGTATAATAATGAATGAAATGGCTTGATATCACAGCCCAGGGACTTTCCACACACACTCGAACAAATTAAACTGCACATTTTTCTTAAGCTAAAAACCCCATAACAATCTCATGCAGATCAAATATTAATGATATCTGTCTTGAAACTGCTCTTTCTCTATCCTTTAAAGCCAATATATTAAGAATTTCTTCCGTAATCGAACCCGTTTACATGTCCACCTAGAAATTTACAACTTTATTTCCATCTCTAATGATTCTCGAGGTCGGAGACGACGTAGCCGTGTACGGGCTCAGTACAGTTTTGCTAAGTTGAAGGGGAAACTTTATAATTACAGTCAATGGGATATCTTTAATGAATACTTGTGTCGCTTTAGCAAAAATTAATGGTACTCATATATGTTGGAAACTATTATTTAATACACAACATTTGTGAAGAAAAATAAATTCTGTTTAGTATTTGTTGAAAAATTACAACAAAAAAATCGTTTTTTTTATTTTTTTTATCATTGACTGTAATGATAACTGGCTGTTTGTTTTCCCCTTTGACTAAAGATGATGAGATTGTCAAAAAATGTCCGACCTCGAAAATACAGAAAAATCATGAGTCAAAAATCATGACCAGTAGTCAGTACTGCATCTGCTGACTTACATAATGTTGTGTACACCCAGGGTGTACTCCACAAATTTATATTTCGCTGGGAAACGTTCAGACATGTCAGGCTTTCAGAGAGTGCAGCCACCGAGTCAGTCGTACACTACATTCAGACTGTTGGCCGGACAAATAAAAGATTTGCACAGCCGCTTCTTAACATCTGTCATTAGAGTGAACCACACTAGCGGGTCGTAATTAAACTTGAGTATCATACTTCAAAGTACAGTAGCCTACATCAAATTTCAGTTTGATTTGTTACAACCTTGGGCCTAGGCCCTAAACTGTCACTGTGTCAGTGTGTAGAGCACAGGTGTACCTAGCGTTATGGCAACATATACTTAATACATATATATAAAAAGGTAAGTCACTTTCTAACGCGACTTCCGAACCGTATTTGAAAATTCCTTTTTTGACCACTTGCGAATCTTAATTACAATTTTTTGACTCAATTTACATTTGCTGGAGACAACCTTCTTCGTTTATAAGCCACAGTATTGGTTCTTTTTTCTGATGAGATGTACAAACGATGGATTTTCTACCGACATTACAATTATGACAGTGTAAAAGCCCAACAATTTGCTGCAAACCAATCTGAAGTGCTGCTTCGTCATGACGTCATCGCAACGTGAGATCGGCAAAGATATTTTAGAAATTTATATTTTTCTAAAGATTGTTTAAATTTGATTTAATTATGTGTTTAATACTGGTCATATCACTATCATAATAAATTGATTTTTTCTAAACAACATAGAATTTCAAATCCAAGGTGTGCATAAGTCAAGATCTATGAACCGACGGACAGGTAGCAACAATTTAAGCTTAAGCTAAGAAAATATGCTATTCACCATGAAAATATAACAAAATTATCAAAACCGGTACAGAATGACCATTTTAAAGCATTTTGAATTTTAGAGTCTTATTATATTAAGTATGCAATTTTTCCCTTATGTGATCCTATTGTTTTTCAATTCTTTCAGCATGTGTTACTTTCGTAAGTTAGAGACTAGGCCTACTCTGTTCAGAATTCCACAGCTCTTTGTGGTGAATGTAAATAAGATAGGCCTATCTATCAGTTCATATAGGCCTACCTTTAAATCAATTTCACGCCTTGACAGAAACTTATGATGACATGAAAGAAAACAATATTATTTGGTTTATTCGAAATATTTCGTTTAAACAAAATAATATTTCGAATTAACGAAATATTATTTGTTTGGTTCCGATGCGATAGCATAAGGAACCTATGTAGTCATGCTAGCGTGTGTATGTAAGTACATTATATGTGTATGCATGTATGTATGGGTGTATGTAGGCTTATGTGTGTCTGTGACAGAAGCTTGTAAAACGCGATATTCAATAACCGTGTGGTGGGTTTTGTCATACTTGGTATATTGATGTGTTATAGTCTGTAGATGATCCCAATTGTTTTTGGTGCTGACGTCATGAATATAAATTAGTAGTCGGGGCTAAATGTAAAATTCTGTTAGTAGGCGGGGCTAAATGTAAAATTCTGTTATCAAGCTTGTAAGTACGATATCTCAAGAACAGTGAAGTGGATTTATGTCATACTTGGTATATGGATGTGTTGTTGTTTTTGGTGCCGATGTCATGAATATCAATTAGTAGATGGGGCTAAAAATTATGTAAAATTTTAAAATTCCGTTAAGAAGCTTGTAAACACGGTATCTCAAAATCATTATGGTGGATTTATGGCAAACTTGGTATATGAGTGTGCTGTGGTTTGCAGATGATCCCTAGGTCTTGTTTTTGGTGCTGATGTCGTAAATATTAACGAGAATGCGGGACTAACGGTGAAATTCTGTTTAGGCTCCACAAACCCATGTCATGCTGTTGATAAAAGCAAGGATGATACAGGATCCCATAGAATGTTGAGTTGTTGACTTCATCATTATTCATGTCAGGCTGAGAAAAATACAAATTTTCATTGCTTGTTGTGATTGTGACTTATAGCTTACGGCAAAACCTTAACACACAAAGCAACACAATATACAGTATGATAAATAAAGAAACGTGAAAAAATATAACATTTAAAGATATACGAACAAATTGCTTTTAATCCAAAGTAAGCATCGGAACCACGTGGGATTTCTCCCTCTGGTTTCTTTCATGTCACCTTAGGGGCTCCGTAGAAACTCGTGCACTATTAAGCCATGTACAGTTAAAATGTTTTTCTAAGGCCGAACCAATTTGCATTTCTACCAAATGTTCAGTATAATAGGAAAGCCTTAACAAAAAACTTACGATGAAAAAGTTAAAGCAAAAAGTTAAAAAAATCCGTATATTTATTTATACTATTTTTTAAAAACGCGCCTACGTTCGGTCTGCGAGCGAGCGCTAACAAATAATTGCTGTATCTGCTGATGGGAAGCTGGAATCAGCTTACGTCGGCTTTTGCATTTAATTAGCATGAAGATATCATGTATAAGCTTGAATATATTATACCATGGAACTTCCATGATTATACATCTGCTTAAATATATCATGCATATAAGCTTTAATATATCATGCATAAGCTTGAATACATCATGCATAAGCTGAATATATCTTGCATATAAGCTTGAAAATACCATGCATAAGCATTAAAATAGCATGCATAAGCATGAAAAATCATGCATGATTCACCTATGCGATATACAAGTTGTTATTTCCATAGTCATAGTTACTCTCTGAACCAAGTCTTGAGGCAATTTTGAAGACATTGCTTGAAAATGTAATCAAAAGAACAAATCGAAATGAGTGGAAGAGTGGCAGTTTTGTGGCATTTCTTTTTTAGATACACGCCACCATTTCATCCCTCCACGTCATCATCCCATTCCTCCACGCCACCTCGCCCATACACGCCACCATCTCATTTCTCCTTACCGACTTCTCACCCATCCACGCCACCATCTCACCCTCCACGCCGCCATATTCGGTCGTCCACGCCACTATCTCGTCCTCCACGCCACTATCTCATCCTCCGTGCCACCATCTCATCCTCCGTGCCACCATCTCATCCTCACGCCACCATCTCATACCTGAGTCCTCCATGACATTATATCATCCCTCCATACCACCATCTCCACGCCACCATCGTATTGGAGCAAAGTTAACTAAAAATGCTCAAATGCTCCAATTTTAGTCATTGCTTTTGATCAAATAAATAGATATTATTTAAAAAATGGATAGTGTATTTTTGTCTGTAAATTTGAAAAAGGAGCGGTTTTGTTACCAGATCCACTTATATTTTCTACAGCATCCATGTCGCAAAGCATGACAACTCCGCAGAAACTTGCCGCTACTTCCACCGTGGAGCCCCGTACTATGATGGGTGATGACATTTACGTATTTTTGTTTTACGCTTATATTTTGAACAAACTTGATCATTTCCGAATTTCTTATCTGTATAGTTACTATATGTTAATCCGACGGTAAAACAATAATATGTAAATATGCCTAATTACTTCCTCTGCTCTCGGGCCGTGTATCGGTTTGATGTTTCGTTCATTTATCCTGTGCAGTGTGCAACCAGTATTCGTCACATGTATGGTATCCAAGTGAGGAGGTACTATACAAATAGAACCTCTTTGATCCGAGCGCGCGCGGTCAGTCAAACAGATTCAAACCACGACCTGATGAGAGTTGACAAATTCCCCGGGTGACATTCCCGCACGACTGCCGTTCCTGCACGACTGCTTGTATCTGCCTATTCAAGAATCTGAGTCTAAATTCTCATTTTAAAATATAATTGTAAAATTGACATAGAGATTTTGTATTTATTTATATGTTCATTAGATTGATTAAAGAGGTATTTTTCCTGGTATATACCAGTGACGTCACTTTCGCGGCGGATATTGCCACCGGCTTGTCAGTATGATATGTGTAAATATTTCGACCAATCAGAATCGTTGAATTGTAATATTTATCTGTAAGATACTATAGTTAACATGATTACTGGTATGAATTTTCGTTTTTGAATTAAAACCATATTAATTTCACGTGCACAATTAATCATAAAAATGTGTTAGGCCTATATATTTTTATAGCTGGTTCGGAAATTACGTGAGATCATATGTGTAGGAACCGTGGGGTGATGACAAAAGTAAAGTGCTCCTTTTTGAAATGAAATGTGCCCCTAAAGTACTGTCCCAATAGTAAGTATCTGGTGACTTTTGTCAGTCCAATGTACGGACATGACGGAAGGAATGTGTCTCCATTAAAAAAGTGCCCCTGTTTTAAAATAAAGTGCCCGTTTTACATTACTTTTTTTAAACTTGTTTTCATCATCATCATCCTTCGGCTGCGAAATAGGCGATCACAAGATTTCTCCATGCATAGCGATCTCTGGCAAGTGTGGCTATATGTTCTGCCTGAATGTCTTTATCATACCCTAACACACGTTGAATGTAGTTTAAAGCAGCAGCAAAAAGTTTTAAATTTATATTCACTACCCGTCTTCAAAATTTCAGAATATCCAGTGAAATTTTGGACAATCCGGAGCGGAAAATGAGAAACCCCATACGTTTAGTGTGGGCTAGTCAAATGTGTAGGCTCATGCAATGACGTAATACATAAAAGTAACCACCTTTTTGGGTATTCTAAAGCACCCAGTTTTTCGGGCTGCTCCCGAACTGCAAACAGTGGATAAGAGGCTCAGTGTTGTTTATGTCATATATGCTGGCATTTAAGGAACGATCTCTCCTTTTAATATTTAGCATGGAGTGTGTATCTCTCCGTCTGATATTTAGCATTATCCTTAAGCAGGAGTTAGTTGTTTTGGGCACACTTAATATTCTATTTATAGATTGGGATGGGGAATATATCGGACTTGAAAAGTGCTCCCTAAGAGGTCGTACTTTTGGAAAGCTTCCTACACACCTGCATGAGATTCACAATCTAATAAAAGAAACCTTTCTTTTATGTTTGTATATTTGATATTCCTTATGTCTGTATGAATTTCGAAAATATGCTATTCACCATGAAAATATAACAAAATTATCAAAACCGGTACAGAATGACCATTTTAAAGCATTTTGAATTTTAGAGTCTTATTATATTAAGTATGCAATTTTTCCCTTATGTGATCCTATTGTTTTTCAATTCTTTCAGCATGTGTTACTTTCGTAAGTTAGAGACTAGGCCTACTCTGTTCAGAATTCCACAGCTCTTTGTGGTGAATGTAAATAAGATAGGCCTATCTATCAGTTCATATAGGCCTACCTTTAAATCAATTTCACGCCTTGACAGAAACTTATGATGACATGAAAGAAAACAATATTATTTGGTTTATTCGAAATATTTCGTTTAAACAAAATAATATTTCGAATTAACGAAATATTATTTGTTTGGTTCCGATGCGATAGCATAAGGAACCTATGTAGTCATGCTAGCGTGTGTATGTAAGTACATTATATGTGTATGCATGTATGTATGGGTGTATGTAGGCTTATGTGTGTCTGTGACAGAAGCTTGTAAAACGCGATATTCAATAACCGTGTGGTGGGTTTTTGTCATACTTGGTATATTGATGTGTTATAGTCTGTAGATGATCCCAATTGTTTTTGGTGCTGACGTCATGAATATAAATTAGTAGTCGGGGCTAAATGTAAAATTCTGTTAGTAGGCGGGGCTAAATGTAAAATTCTGTTATCAAGCTTGTAAGTACGATATCTCAAGAACAGTGAAGTGGATTTATGTCATACTTGGTATATGGATGTGTTGTTGTTTTTGGTGCCGATGTCATGAATATCAATTAGTAGATGGGGCTAAAAATTATGTAAAATTTTAAAATTCCGTTAAGAAGCTTGTAAACACGGTATCTCAAAATCATTATGGTGGATTTATGGCAAACTTGGTATATGAGTGTGCTGTGGTTTGCAGATGATCCCTAGGTCTTGTTTTTGGTGCTGATGTCGTAAATATTAACGAGAATGCGGGACTAACGGTGAAATTCTGTTTAGGCTCCACAAACCCATGTCATGCTGTTGATAAAAGCAAGGATGATACAGGATCCCATAGAATGTTGAGTTGTTGACTTCATCATTATTCATGTCAGGCTGAGAAAAATACAAATTTTCATTGCTTGTTGTGATTGTGACTTATAGCTTACGGCAAAACCTTAACACACAAAGCAACACAATATACAGTATGATAAATAAAGAAACGTGAAAAAATATAACATTTAAAGATATAACTTTTTTGACATATCCCATGGTTAATAAGGCACAAAATCACAGGACAAATTATGATAATATACATAAAGACTTTGAGGAATCTGAGGCTATGACATCACAACTAATCTGATTTCAGTAGTTTTTATACAAATGATACCAAACTTTAAAGTTTAATATCTCCTTAACAGAATAAGATTTTTGAATGCTTCCTTTATCAAATTTGTTTCTTTTGATGTCCTCTTTCAGCTAAGATAGACTTGCATGACCCCTGAACTATTTCTTTAATATCTCCTGGGTGGAACATGTTTTAAATTACTTTTTGTTAAATTGTGTCCATTCCAAGTCATTTTCATGTTAACAGGCACTTTAAGCTGTATTCAAAGTATTATTTTGTTAACAATTTTTGCTTTAATTTGCATTTTTACATGTATATACAATTGATATGCCCGCATGGTTACGTTACAATAGGGCAATTCTTTTGAGAGAAAAATTTAACACATAACCAAGAGGCTTTGCCACCTTCAGCTCTCTTCTGTCATCTAGTCCTTTTTTATTTTCCTTACCTCATTTTTATTCTACTACCCCCAGCGTTGGCGTTCGGTTAGAGAGAGTTTTGGTTAAAGTTTTGATTAAAGTTTACCTAACTTAAGTTATGAATGGTGTACATTCATGTGACTTGGCATAGGGCTAGGGGACATGGGTACTGATCAAATGAGCATGATTTAGGGATTGTGTGTGCATACTAATTAGCTCATTTGCATAGCAATGATTTTTTTTTTTCAGGGTTAAGTTTTACTTAAAGTTTCCATACCTTAAGTTATGAATGGTGTATGTTCATGTTACTTGAAGTAGGGGTACTGTTCAAGTGAGCATGATTAGGGGTTGTGTACGCATAGTAATTAGCTTATTTGCATAACAATGAAAATATTTTTATATATGATATCTCTTAAATTAAAGTGGATGTGTGGATTTTGTTTGCACAAATGATCATGTATGTTAAGAGCATTGTCTACAATTACTGGTGAGGTGAAGTGTGCTTATTAATTAGGTTATTTGCATAACAATAGACTTTCATATTAAATGTTTAACATTAGCGAAGAACTTAAGTTATGAATAGTGCACATTCAGTACAGGGGTAGAGGACATGGGTAATGTTCAAATAAGCGTGATTGGGGGTAACATGAGTGCATACTAATTCGCTTATTTGCATAACAATAAAAAATATTTGTATCTATTATATGTCTTAAATTAAAGTGGGAGTGGGATTTTGTTTACACAAATGATTATATATGTGAAGAGCATTGTCTATGGTGAAGTGTAATGTGCATATTAATTAGGTTATTTGCATAACAGACTTGTACAAAATAATTAACCTGAGATAATAACTTGGTACAGTGGTAGGGGGCATTGGTACTGTTCAGTTGAACATGATTGGTGGGGTTATGTGTGCATACTAATTAGCTTATTTGCATAGCAATGAAAATATCTGTGGTATCTCTTGAATTAAAGTGTGTGTGGTGATTTGCTTAAACAAATGATCATACAGTACATGTGAAGAGCATTGTTCACACTTATTGGTGAGGTATAGTGTGCATATTAATTGGGTTATTTGCTTCACAATAGACTTTGCTGCAAGATATTTTTGACCTGAGATCAAAAAGACTTACTAACTTCACATTTCTAGTTTTGTTATGATATTGACATGATATTTTAAATTAAGGGTTTAGGAAATATAAACAAGAAGGGGAATGTAGGGTAGACGTTAAGATGATGATAAAGTAACTGAAGGAATTAGGAGGAGGTGAGATTTCATGTGGGACAGGGTGGAATTGTATGTAGGGCAGGGTGGGGTGGGATGTGGGTCAGGATGTGTTGGCATGTTGGACAGGACGGTGGGTTGGCATGTAGAACAGGGTCAGGGTGGGTTGGCATGTGGAACAGGGTGGGTTGGCATGTGGAACAGGGTGGGTTGGCATGTAGAACAGGGTGGGTTGGCATGTGGAACAGGGTGGGTTGGCATGTGGAACAGGGTAGGTTGGCATGTGGAACAGGGTGGGTTGGCATGTGGAACAGGGTGGGTTGGCATGTGGAACAGGGTGGGTTGGCATGTGGAACAGAGTGGGTTGGCATGTGGAACAGGGTGGGTTGACATGTGGAACAAGGTGGAATGGCATGTGGTAGGGTGTCATCTGGAATTCAGTTGTGATGGCATGTGAGTCATGCATGTGGTGGAATGACATACAGTATATATCTGGTTTTCAGGTGTGATTGTACAGAGTATAAGCATGGGATGACATTTGGGAAAGGTTGGAATGTGGGACAGTCTGGAATATGCATTATTAGTGGTGAGGGGATTTGTATAATTTCCAATATGTCTAGTTTGTCATACGTTAAGCAATATTGTTTCGCATAATTTTCTTGTAATATGATAATGTTATTGTACATTTTTCATGTTGTTCGACTTTGCCTGACATATTTTCTTTAATTAGAAGCTGTATTACAAACCAAGATGTAGTTCTGGGAATGTGTAGGGGTTGGGAGAGGGTACAGGTTGAAAAGGCTTAATGACAATCTTTCATTGACATTGGCAAGTTAGGGCATCTCCTTTTTTGTTTGTTCAATTGATAGAACTAAGAGAGGTGGTATAGTTGTAAAGACTGCTAGCTTTTACATGAGTTACTGTATGGGTGAGGTAGCCTTGAGTTTTTTTGTTTTTGCCTTAAATTATCTGGGGAAAACTGAAAAGATATTTTGAAGCATGTAGTAATATTTTGTCAAAAATAACAAAGCAAATAGAAATGTAAGTGCATCTTTTAAAACTCAAGTAATTTGAAATCATCTGCCGCTACTACCCCATATACAGTACTTCCCTAAATAAGCCCATTTTCTATACTAGCTTTGAATAGTCAAGCATACTGTCCTTCTGACAGTTTTTGTTAAAGCACCATTCTGTTTTGCTATTTCATTCCTTTACTTTCCTTTTGCTGTCTCATTTTCATTGATCTGAAGTTTAAATCTTGCTTGACCTGCTGACCTGTGTTTTCATTATTCTGTATAATAAACCAACATAATCCTCCGATTTCTAGCATCTTAAAAGTCACAAACTTGTTTAAATTTTTGAGGAAGAAAATGCTTCAGAATATAGAAAAGTTATCTGCCCTAATGAGCAAAATAAAATATGATGCTTAACTTGTAATGGACCTAAGGAAACTTTATAACATTTTTCCTTCTTTTGTAGGGAAAAAGATCAAAAGGTAATGATTCAATAGAAAAAGATATAACTTGGTTCTTACGTCACATATTTGCATGTAGAGACCTGAAAATTAAAAACACAAATTTTGTTGTTTATTGATTTTTTGCAAGGGTTTTTTAATAAATTTTTCCAAGGGCCATCATTTTACAACAGCTTCAGGCCGTGGGCCAATCGCGTGGCAAAACCAGCATCATGTGACAAACAAATCCTGTCAAAACAATCCCTGAATACAAACAAGTTGAGATCATGCGCAATTAAAAGGATGTATGCCAGATGTCGGCAGTTTTCTTATTCAACTTCTTTTGACAAGTCGTGGACCCAATTTATAGTGGAAATAAAAAATGGTATTTTATTTGATAAGCCAAGATGTTTTAGTGAGCTGATCTGCCTAAAAAAAATCCAAAATAAACGAGTATTTTGTGATTTTTACTGATCTCATTTGGACTGATCTTACATGCAATGCACTGTATTGCATTATATAATGACTATTGTTCGCGGGCCGAATTGCATTGTCTGGCGAGCCAGATTTTGCCCGCGGGCGGCCTATTAAGAATCGCCGCCATAGACCTTTAAACCAACACTTTTTTTCCATGTTTAAAAAAATTATGCACTGTTTCAGTTTCTTTTCAGCAAGGAAGTATTTTTATTGTACATTTTAAAGTATAGAAAATATCAGTTTCATTTTGTAAACTTAGATTTCCTATGAACCACTTTGAAAATGAAAAATAAACTTTTATTCACCAACTCAACTTGATATAAGACTTTGAATGCTTCCTTCACCATTTTGTCTTTTAAAGTATAAGATAAGACTTGCTTGACCCCTGAACTAATTCTTTAATATCTCCTTAGCAGGATGATATTTTTGAATGCTTTCTTTACTATTTTGTCTCTTTTAAAGTCCTCTTTTATATACGATGGACATGCTTGACCCCTGAACTAATCCTTTAATGGAATAAGAATTTTGAATGCTTTCTTCACTATTTTGTCTCTTTTAAAGTCCTCTTTTATATACGATGGACATGCTTGACCCCTGAACTAATCCTTTAATGGAATAAGAATTTTAAATGCTTTCTTCACTATTTCGTATTTTTGAAGTCCTCTTTTATATAAGATGGACTTGCTTGACCCCTGAACTAATCCTTTAATGGAATAAGAATTTTGAATGCTTTCTTTACTATTTTGTTTCTTTTGAAGTTCTCTTTCATATAGGATGGTCTTGCTTGATCACTGAACTAATGCTTAAAAGGAATAAGATTTTTGGATGCTTTAAATCCTTGAAACAAAATTGGTGAAAAGACCATCTTCAGAAATTCTTGATTTGCCATAACCCTACTGATCCAACAAAATTTTTAACAACGGTATTTGAAGTTACTTTGTTAAATGTAATATGGTATAAACTTATGTTTACAGAACATCGTGAATTTTAGTAGATAATGTTTTTTTGTTTTTTTTAAAACTTTAATTAATACCTTCTGGCCCAATTGTTTGAAACAATATGTATGGCCTAATGTGACAGCTTTCTGTCTCTGTGGTTATTACTTACTGGATTAAAAAAGTGAGGCAACTTACATTTCAAATGTTTTGTGAAAGTTTCATGATTAGCTACCTACATCAATCATTGCAGGGCAATTGCCCAGTGGGAATTTTAACTTTGAAATTTTAATTTAATCTCTCTAACCATAAATACAACTTCCAAGGCTTCATTAATATTTCTTGAAATGAAATTTCCTAGAAATGTGCCTCCCCCCTCCCTTCCTTCCCCTGCTTTTGCTATTCAGAAATTTTCTTCTTGCCAGAAGAAATTAGTTAAAAATTATAATTAATCTTATTAGATAATTGTCGAAAGTCTTAACAAACTTCTTCTTTTCACCAATCCTCCATCTTATAAACAAACATCAAAATTTATGGAAATATTTCTATATTTAAGCTTTAACAGTTATGTGACATTCAAACTTGTTGTTACATCTTGGATTCTGCTCATATACTGAATTCTAATTCTAACAAGATATTCAAAAATTGTATATAAATCTTCTTTGAGAAATCTATCAAAAAGACTTTTTGAATGACAGTTTCTGATAACACTTCTATATCATGAGTATTTTGGATTCCAGTCATTTTCATGTGAGAAGGAAGTGCATTAGTGCATGCTTAACCAGAATATGTATTGATTACAAATTGATTGATTGATTTCTAATAATGTTACATGCTTTTTTGCCTATATGTAGCCGCAACTCAGGAACCAGTGGCAGAAAAATTGGGAGCGGACAGACTTAGTAAGTATAAACAATCTCAATTATTTTTGTGACACAATCTTTATAGGGGTGTGGTTTCAAAAACAAGGATAACATCATAGTTTTGCATATTTTTGTCAATAGTTAAATTCCATCAAGCCTTAAGGGCTTATGTGGCTGGTGCTTATACCTGCTTTCCATGGTGCTAAGCAGATGAGAGTACTTGACTTCCCTGGATGGGACACCAATCCATGGCAGGTTAACTCCCCAGCTGAAACTGGTACTTCACAGCTGAACAAACTGGAACAAATTGGATAAAGTGTCTTGCTCAAAGACACAGCACACACCCTGGATGAGATATGATCGCAGTACCTGTTGAATATGAGACTAACTCCCTAACTACTGGGCTAGCCCACTGCACTCTCTAATCGTCAACAACTATGCCCATATTAGAAATGGTCATCTTTTAAGCTATTCTCATTGTTTTCAATAGCATTTTTGAACATTCTAGTTTATTTTTCCCGGGTCATATTTGCACTTTAAATACACGTTTTAATCAAAATGCAACTGTTCTTTTTGTTACACAATGAAGCACATACTTTCCCTAGACCCTTTTAAAGGACGAAACTAAGCAATACGAATTTTCCTATCCTGGAGATTTATTTGTCTGTCTGGATTATAACATACTTGGTAGTTCCACCATTTCCTGTTTTGTCAGGTTAGTTTCCAGAAAAGAAGGAAGAAATAGGAATATTGGGAAAAGGTCAATAGGGAATCACTGGAAATCTCCATAATTTAACATTGTTTTATTCGTAGTGAGAGAAACATTTTGGAATCTGTTTTCGGTTTTAAATAACTTGTCTACGTGCATATTTTTAATGTCATTACTTTTGAGTCAGTATTGCGGAGACCCTTAAATATCTTCACAAAAGAAGGGCAACCAGTCTGTTTTAAGCCCCTCTCTCTTTTTAGGCATCAGTTCTCCTAAGTATGAATAAATAAAATCAAGGGGTAGTTTGTCTCCATGATTCAAAACAAATATAACATTAATATAAACCATTTTTGTATTCTGTCACTTTTTCCCTCTTCGGGAAAGTTGGATGGACAAATTTTGAATTGATGAATGAAAAAAATAATGGTTGCCAATCCAGAGGTACTATAGAGACTGCCAGATGTAAAAGTGGCACGGTGAATGATTATAACCGTCAAAAGGTCCCTTTCAGATAACATTTCTTTCAGTGCTGATTATTTTCTCATGAGAAACTGTTGGAACAGTAACCTCATTGTTCAATCTGGTTTGTTTGTTTGTTTCTCTCATTCCAGGGGATTTAAATGCTTTTAATCACTCGGAGCAAGAATATGAAGGATACGACGGTTGGTATAACAATCTGGCTCATCCAGACTGGGGCGGTGCAGGTGAGCTGCTCTATATCCTTCTTATATGTCGTTACTCCTACAGAATCCATTGTTTGTGTGTGTGGAGGGAGGGGGGAGGACAAAAACCTATATCAACGTTTGTTCAAGGAAAACTAGTACCCCCCTTGTTTTGCAGATACACCGCCCAAAGTCGACCTGTTTCTGAAATGACTTGAATTTCTAAAACAGCCTTTCCTTTTGTTACCACAATCCACAATAATTTATTTTAAATGTGAGTTTCCATTTTTAATTCCAATGCGATCAGCATGAGAAACCTATCCGGTCTGCTTGTTGTGTGTATGTGTGTGTGTGTGTGTGTGTGTGTGTGTGTGTTTATGCCTAGCTTGTAAACATGATATCTCAAGAACAGTACATTGAATGCATGTCATATGTGGTACACAGATAGCCCATGGTTGAAGATGTGCCCTATTGTTTTTGGTGTTGATGTCATGCATATTAATGAGTGGGTGGGGCCTAATATAACCATTTTGAAATGCTCATATTTCAACAACAGCTTGTCCATTTTGTTTCATATCTGGTTTAATACTGTTGATAGCTAGTTTCCCAAGCGCATGGTATGAAAAACGTTGAATCATTAATATGCGTAGTGGGCAGGGTTTAATGTGGTTTTGCCTAATAGAGCTTGTAAACACGAAATCTCCAGTACGACATATTGGATTTATGTCATATGTGGTAAACAGGTAGCCTATGGTCCACAGAAGTGCTCTTTTAATTTTGGTGATGTCATGCATATTAATAAGTGGGTGGGGCTTAATGTAATTTTTTTGAATGGTCATATATTTCAACAACTGCTTGTCCATTGTGTTTCATATTTGGCATAGTAATACTGCTAAGTAGTGTCCACATGCTCATGGTGTAATATTTTTTTATCTCATTAATATGCGTAGTGGATGGATCTGAATGTGATTTTGCTTGTATATAGCTTGTAAACATGAAATCTCCAGAATGGCACATTTTGTTTATGTCATATGTGTAGTGGGTGGGGCTTAATATGATTTTGTTGAAAAGAGCTTGTAAACACGGTATTTTAAGAATGATAAATTGCATTCTTGTTGCATGTGGTACACAGATAGCCCATGGTCTGTAGATGTGCCCTATTGATTTTGGTGGTGATGTCGTGCATATTAATGAGTAGGTGGGGCTTAATGTAAAACTTGAAAATCAACCAACAAGGAAAGGATGCATCGGAACCACTAAACATTTGTTTTCTGGTTCACTATTGCTTTCGCTTCCACCGAAAACAAATTTTTCCATCATTGTATGGCGGTATAGCCGGTAAGTAGACAACGGTGATTTGAATATGTCATAAATACAAAGTTATTTCTTCATAAGTGATGCATGTACTTTAAAGAGGGGGTGTCGTCTTAAAGCAAAGCCCAATGATGTCAGTAAGTACAGGGCATGTACTCACCTATGTCATGAACATATTACGATAGAAGCATATATTATACAGTGTGTGCATGGAGATTTTGTACATGCACGTTGTACATACAGTATGTATGTGTTGTGACATGACACGGCTGAGTTAAACAGAGCTGTACAAATTCATCGTTATTTTAATGATGGAGCTATTTAAATCGATACATAGTTTCATGTTTTAAATCAAATGAGCGGAAAAGACAAACAAAAAATTCTGCCTTGACGAGATTCCCACTCACTACCTTTCAAACAAAAGCAAATTGCTTAAAGTAGGCGCGAAGCCTAGCACCTTATCCATTCGGCCACATCATCACTGTATTGGAAGATGTTGCCATATTATTAATATAGTGCGAAATAAGATGCAATGAGGCGCATTTTGCAATTGGATGAAATTTCAGCCACACTACCTTTCAAACAAAAGCAAATTGCTTAAAGTAGGCGCGAAGCCTAGCACCTTATCCATTCAGCCACATCATCGCTGTATTGGAAGATGTTGCCATATTATTAATATAGTGCAAAATATGATGGAATGAGGCGCATTTTGCAATTGGATGAAATTTCAGCCAATCAAGAACATTAGAAATGAATGTCAATATCGCACCTTTAAATGTTTAATCGGATATGAATTTGAATGCAGTGCAAACAAATTGGCTTGAATGTATCCAAGTATAAATCAGATAACAATGAAGTTCAGATCATTTTAAGCATTTTGTAAAATATGTAATAATTTAATATTTTTGTCCTTTTTTTTACAGATCTTACCTTGACACGTAGGCTTCCTGTAGCCTATGAAGATGGTGTTTATCAACCATCTGGTTTTGATCGTCCAAACCCTATGAATTTATCAAGAGCTACTATGTTGGGCCATACTGGACGAAAATCCTTCAGAAACAGGACAGCTCTAATGACTTTCTTTGGTAAGGAAGGCTGTTACCTTTTCAAGCCAAGGGTTCATAATATTGTCTTAAACCATTCATCTCCACACAGTCGTGGCACGACCAATTGGACATGGACTTTTCAAAAATTATTTTGCTTTGTCAAATTGTGCTTAGTCACAGCAGTGATCCTGGTATCATTTGAAAGAGCTCAAATAATTCTTTCAGAAAATGTAACTGTTTGATTAGGGAGTATGTTGAAGAATTTTGAGAAAAAATGGGTTAAAATAAAGAAGCGGGGAAAAAAATGCACAAAATTTAAGTAAAAATTTCTTCAAAAACTTACTTGCCATACTTGCAGACTTTTCTTTTGCCTGAAAAGCCATGAGAGACTGTCAAAGACATCAATGCATCCAGTTCCTGTCAAATTTTGACTGCCCCTATCATCAATATCTTTTTTTTGGCAAAAGTTGTGCAAGAGTTTATGATTTTGAGCCTTTTTAAGACCAATTTTTGACACAAATTGTTGTTCCTGATCACAATACAACTACCATATGCAACAAATATAGTCAGAATTGTTATTTTACCTATTTTTAATGGAAAACAAAAAGAGCAACTACCCTGTAATATAAGTCTTAAAAGAAATCCTGACACTGAAACATATCCAGTGTAGTGTAGCGGATAGCGTGTGCCGTGCGAGATTGCAACGTGGGCGACCCAATTGGAAAACCTGACCAGATGCGCAACTTTGTTTTTTGCATGTAATTACAGGGGTGTTTTTTTGTGTGTTTATTTTTGTTGTTTTTGCATGTTCTGCTTTTAGAAAAAAATTAGGCTGGTATCAATGGAAAGGAAATTTCACAAACAATCTAAAAATGTAAAAAAAATCCTCCATTTTCATTATTCACAAGAACAAAATACAAGCTCAAAAAAATTGACCTAATTTTGCCTAAAATTTGAACATTTGGATATCTAGGTTGATATTTTTTTTAATTGACAAGTACTAACATTCATATAAAGCAAACGAAAGGAAAGTTGTGAAAATTAGTATTGGAAAAAAAAATCTGAAAAGTTGCAGTCACACTTTGAACAGGCTGGGGATCGAAGGGTTAATTGGGGAAAAGATTAGTGAGTACTTTTTTTCACCACTTTTGCCATCACCCTGTTTGCCCCTTTTACATTTTGCCTTCTATCGTATAGGATACGTGACCAGTTCTTATCCTTTAAATTCTCATTTTGTTTTGTGATCTTTTTTCAAGTGATCACATTTTTTTAAATATCATTTACCACAAAGAATTTTATGACCATATTTACAATCAATGTCTCAATGATACTTCCAAGTTTTGCCTTGTACTTGTCTGTTATTTTACTTTGCATTAATTCCAATATGTATAATGTTATAAAATTTAGATACATTTACAAGAAGATACAAGTTATATATATAACAAAATATATTTCAAAAATTTACAATTCAAAATGTAAAAAATATAATTAAAAGTTAATTAATTTAGAGATATAAAGAATAAATACAGTGTATTTAGATTTTTATTATTTGTTGATAAAGTATTACAACTGTTCCAGTTTATCTGATTAAATGACAATTGGTTTTTGTGTGTTTTGGAAGGATATTCATATTTCCAAGGTTTGATTAAATCAAAAGACGTTCTTATGCACTGAGCAAAAGGTAGTTTGGCATCAACCTTAGCAGCCATCATGAAGAACTTAGCTCTGGCCTTAGCGTTTAACAAAATGAAAAAGGGTGAAAGTGTTATGTTTAGGGGTAAACTTTAAATTATTTTTTTAAGCAGTGTTTTGTGTTTGAAGAAGAAAGCGATCCACTATGAAGGAAGTTGCACACCCACTATCAAGGAAGTTGCACACCGAAGCTGGCAAAGTTCATGATGTTTTTAGAAGATTAGACATAAATTAGATATGTGGAAATGCCTTGACCTCTTGCTTCCATATGATTAAATCTATTACTGAGCTTCCTGGTGTTAATGGAAAATTTCCTAGAAATGCAATTTTGTTCAAGTTTAAAAAAAAAATCCCTTTAGGTGGGCATGAACCTCTATCATGGTGTAAATGTTACACCTCTTTTACAAATCTTATTTAATATCTGAAATGCAGCATGATGATGCCTGTATAAAAGTAATCTGTTCGAATGTTTATGTCTTTATTTTATGTCTGGCACGTTTGACTCTGACTGTCGCGGTGCCGTTAAACATCAACAAATCCAAACCTTTATGTTATTCAATTTAAAAAAAAAAAAAATGTTTACTGTGCCTTGTTGGGTGTGCAAGAACCTTAATAGACCTTTTCAAGACAATTTTAGCTGAACAGTGATTACTTTAGTACTTCCAACCAACAATATGTTGTGGGGATTTTCCATTTGTTACTCGACCAATCAGCTGAAGTTGCTGGAAAAGTTGTAAACAACAAGTAATACCTTCAGGTATGATGCACGTATGACAAACGCTTGAAATGATGCATGTATGACAAACAGTTGAAAGCTTCTTTTTTTTACGCTTCGTCTTATACCCCATGTGAATTCTGCAGATGGCCAAGAATTCCCAGTATTTGATTGGTCAATGATAAAAAAAAATCCTCAATATATAACCATTCAGATTTAAAAAGGTCAATTACAGATAAATATTTGCTTGTTTGCAATTTGTAGGTCAGCAGGTGGTTGAAGAAATCCTCGATGCCCAGCGACCAGGCTGCCCTCCGGAGTACTTGAACATAGATATTCCATCAGATTATGAGGAGTTTAATAATGTCAAAGTTGTAAACAGAAAGGAAAAACTCGTCAATCCAAAGACACAGATTCCATTTCTCAGAAGCAGATACAGTTTTGAGACTGGGTATTCGCCAAATGTTCCACGAGAACAGGTATGTGTGATTAAAAAAACATTTTCTGGGGAATCATAACACCTAGTTAATCATGTTTAAAGGTCTATTGTAGATATAACATTCACTGAATTGCATAAAATCAAAATAGCAGCAATTGAAACCAAAAACGTAACAAATTGATCGTTTTGAAGCTGTTTGAATCTGTAGGTATTGTTACGCAAACTTTCATGTAAATTGGTGATGTTTGAATGGGCACATACCTCTCTTGTGGTATGTAAATAAATCCCTTGTTTTTTAATCTGTCACAATATTGATTTAAAGAGGGTAGTCGATTATATTTCTGCTCTTAGGCCATGCCACTAATTATTTAGGTGGCAATGACTCATCATTTTTGAAGAAGGGAAGAAGTACACCGCATTATTTCAAAATTTTGAGCTTTTTTCTGTTTTTTCTAAGCTTTTTTCCTGAGCTTTTTTCCTGAGTTTGTTTCCTGTTTTTCCTGAGCTTGTATCCTGTTTTTCCTAAGCTTTTATCCTGTATTCCTGAGTTTGTTTCCTATTTTTCCTGAGCTTGTTTACTGTTTATACAGCATAAATTTGGCTCTTGAAACAAAATCTCCATACTTTGATTGGTCATATCTTATATAATACATTATTATGTACATATGATATATAAATATGCGTTTTTCAAAATTTAAGATTGTTATACTCAGGATGCGAAGTTCCTTTTTAAGGTCGTAGGTGACCAAACACTTTTGTACGTTAAAAAGCATCAAACATTCTAAAACAAGATTTTTTTCAAGTTGATAAAAGTTTATTTTGTTTCTGACTTACTGCTAATCAAAGTGAAACCATTCCACATTAAAATTAAAAACATTTTAGCATGTTGAAAATCCTTTTCATAGATTGTGTTCTTCAAATTCAGCCAATGATGAGTTTTGTTTTTCTTAGTTTATGTTGATTGGAGCTATGGGCAGGATTTGCCTACCATAAGTGGGGGAGGGTGGCAAAGTCAAATGTGGGGGTAAAATCAAATGTGGGGGAAAAAGTTCAAAGTGGGGAAAAACTCATGCCACAATACAAAACAATCACAATATACAAATTAAAGAGAAAAGTGTGTGGGGGGGGGGGGGAGGGATTGCCCTCTTGCTCCCACGAAATCCCACCTATGGTTGTAGCTCTGAACAAGTTGAAGGAAATTGTCAAGTTAACTGCACCTCATCAAACTATATTGTGTTAGAGGGTTATAAAATGAAAGAATTTACATAATGATTTGTTAAAGAGTGTTCAGTGTGTTGCACCATAAATTTACATACTTTGTGAAATAATTAGCGGTGAAAATTTGAAAAGCTCCAAGTTTGAAAAGTAGTATCGTGTACATGTTCATTTTTCCATGATTTAAGTCAATTTTTGTAATCATTTAAGGTTAATGTTGCCCTTTTGCATTCTTGCAATTGTACAGTACAGTATTTCTCAAACGAAAAGAAAAATGAGAAGAAGAGCTAGGTGCATGTGAAAATGGGAGGCTTGTCTCAGTTCGTACATCGTTGGTCTCTGTCTTATTGGGGGATACAGAGCTTTGAGGTGACATCCGTTTCTGGAAGGCACAAGATACCTGTCTGGTTGTACATGTGCATACATACCTTCTGCACACTAGTCAACTCCTCCATCATTACATCTCTGATATAATCATTAGTAAAGGCACTGCTTAAAAATTTGTCCCACAATTTTTAAAGCAACAAATTAACCACATTGTTCTACAAGATTAATTTTGCATCATAACATTGAGGTATAAATAGTTCTATGCTCATAGTTCATTTTACCTTTCCCCAGCAGCAAAGACACACAATGTCAGCATTGATTACAGTTACTACTGATATTACAAGGAATGCCATTATATGCTGATGTGTGTGACTAAAAATACCATGCAACTCCAGTGGGAGTAGTTGTTATCTTGAAGGAGCTAGGAAAGGTGAAACTGTATACAGTTTTGCAGTTTGGGAAACAAAAAGATATAAAACTTATACTCTGACTGACCCTGCTCCATTTGAGGGCAGGTTGAGATGTTCCTCGTTTTAAGCAAAGCCATTTCTAATGTCTAATCTCTCATGCACAATTTGACTATTGTTGTCTTGGTGCCGTTAAACGTCACCAAACAAACAAACATACAAACATTCAGTCGTAGTGCATAACGTTTTAATGATCTACGGGAAACTCTAACTTCATTTTTTAAATGTATTTCATAGAAGAAAAAAAAAAGAGAAAGTAAAAAATCAGTAAGATAATATTACAATAACAGTCGCCAGAGGAAAATTACAATTAGCGAAAAAAGAAAATTCAAGAAAAATGGTTCTGGCGGGATTAAAACCTACAACTGTTGGTTTGGAAAAAATCCTAATTCCGTCGCCTTACTGACTGGGCTATATCAAGTGTTATTCATGCATGGGGTTTTATTTAATATATACCGTAACATAAGGGCCAATGAATTGTGCAGCAACCAATCAAACAATGGGAATTGAGGTCTAAACATTGTGTCCATATGACGATTTCGCCTCTTTAAGGCAGACATGTTGTATTCAAGGTGTTATGAACCTTAAATCTTATCTTTCTCTCATATTAGCTGAATGAAATCACTCCATGGATCGATGGAGGATTAATGTACGGCATAACAAAGGCATGGGCAGATGCTCTGCGAGAGTTCCAAGGTGGCCGACTAAAGAGCAATGTAGAACAAGGAGAGCCTGATTACCCAGAAGAAAATCTGATTGGTCTACCTATGGCAAATCCGCCCAATCCTGTTCTGCATAAGCATTTGGATTCAAAACGTTTTTATAGTAAGATTTGGCTTATCTTTTTTGGTTTACAATTTCTAAAGTTAATTTGAATTATATACGTGGAGTAAATTGTTGTAGTAGGGCTATTTTGTTGTTATTATTTTTTGTTGTCTTTTTGTTACTAAGCTAACCTTTTGGGCGCAATTTGACCTTTGCTGCCATGGTGCCGTTAAGCCTCCCTAAACAAATAACTTTTTGTTACTGCATCCTCGGTGCATTCCGCTGAAAAGTGACGGCATATTATTCTAGGAACGGAGTTGGAATTAATTATAAAATTTCCCACGGTTCTGAATCATGGTGTTGAATATCTTCCCACTAAAAATTGTGACAGAAATGATATTGATGTAGTGAATGCATCTTTATATACTTCTTTCTTTCACAATTTAATGCACTTTTTATCGCACAATTACATGGAGGCCACTTTTAGAGCAAATATTTACCACATATAACTGTTGTTTACTGAAGAATTTTAAAACAATAAATACAAAATGTTTATTTTTTTCTTCCTTTTTTCTACCCGTGAGTTATTGCTTCTCCCGCCGGTTATAACTGCTGGAATTGTAGATTTTTTCTATCTCTATCTAGGTACCCTAGAATAATATAAAAGACTTCTCTTGCATACAATGTAACTGCATATCATTAATGCTCTTAAATCCCATTTTTAAATTTGTTCATGTCTTTCCACTGAAATGGTCTAATATTTGAGTGTACCTGATGTAAGAACATTACCATTCGTCTGTCCGTCCACATATCCATTGTTCAGATAATAAAAACAAAAGACTTTTTGCTAATAGAAAGACTTCACAACTTTTTTTGCATTGCACTTGAAGAGAAAGTTATATAATAGAGACTCTTGCCTCAAAAGTACTTGAAACAATGCATTCCTGACATGAATAGCACTTAAAATACGTTGTCTCACATGGGTCATTGAAAACACTAGAAATTTGTTGAGAACCTGTCGCATATTGATGCATTTATTAAAGACAACTTATATAAGCAAGAAAAGCTTCAGTGTGTAAAGATCTATGGAAGAAAATATGCTATGGAAATGAAATAGCAAAACCAAATCCTCAAAATCGATTTAAAATTGACCTATCTTATAGCATTTTGAAGTGTTATAGCCTTGTTATAATAAATTATGCAAATTTGATTCTTTTCTTGTGACATCACAACAAGAAAACCTATGAATTTCTTCACCACTGTTCTTTGAATGGGAGCAGTTGAATATAAACAAGAGATTTTGAATTTCTATTGTACCCTCTATCGAAATGTAGTGGGAGAAAAGTCTTAATGATTTTCAGTGACTGAAAATTAAAGAAAATGTTTGAAAGAATTGCATTTAAGATTTTGAGCTGTCCTTTTTTTTTTTTTTACATCACAACTTTTACATTCATTAAACCAATGAACTAATACATTCTTTAAACTTTGATTAATCATAACTCCGAAATTATTGGTGGTACTTTTGTAAATTAAAGACTTTGCTGTTCAGAATTTAAAGCTCTTTCTGGTGAATGTAAGATCTCCATTTGTCCGTGTAAACAAAAAAAACCGGTTTTTATGTGATTTACTAGTATATTTTAAACATCTGTAATGATTGCTATGTTGGTTAATGTTATGTTTTATTCCTAGAACTTGGGAACCCAAGAGGTAACGAAAATGCGTTTCTTTTGACTTTTGGTGTTCTCTGGTTTCGCTGGCACAACTTTTGGGCCAAAAAATTGTTGAGGAATATATGACACGTGAAGGCTATGACTATAACAATGATGTGGCACGAAAGGAAATAGAAATGGAGAAAGACGAATATTTCTACAACGAGGCTCGGAAATGGGTTATTGCCACATATCAGGTAAAATTTACAGCAAGATTCTACCAGTTTTCATTTACATGTACAAGTAACACCTACTTTTGATTTGTTTCTCAAAGAAATGAGTGAACTAAAATTTAACAACATATTTATATTTCTGTAGGTCAATCTATGTATTGTTGGTAGTCTGCCACCATAATTTGGCCGACAACAGCTGCACAAGTAGTTCCAAAAATTGGCCATACCGCTAAACAGATGAACTTAGATAAAAGATAAATTGAGAGGATTAGTTCAGTGGACAAACAAACTTATCTTATATGAAAGAGGACTTCAAAGGAAACAAAATGGTGAAGAAAGCATTCAAAAATGTTATTCCGTTAAGGAGATATTTAAGTTTTAAGTTTGGTATCATTTCTGTAGAAACGACTGAAATCAGACTAGTTGTGACATCACAGTCTCAGATTCTTCAGTTTTTATGTATTTTAAAGAAAGTTTATTTAAATATTTTACAATTTAAATTATTTTTCTTTAAACTTTCTTTAGGTGGTATATTATAAATACCCTTCCTAAAATCAGTTTTACTACTTTTTTGACATATCCCATGGTTTATAAGCCACAAAATCGCAGGACAAAATATGATAAAATACATAAAGACTTTGAGGAATCTGATGCTATGACATCACAACTAGTCTGATTTTAGGCGTTTGTATACAAATGATACCAAACTTTAAACTTAAATATCTTCTTAATGAAATAAGATTTTTGAATGCTTTTTTCACTATTTTGTTTCTTTTGAAGTCTTTTTTCATATATGAGAGACTTGTTTGACCACTGAACTAACCCTTGAAAAATACCCTTAGGTTCTCCAGCTACCATTAAATATTGCATCACAAATTTTGCAGAGGGTTTATAATATCCCATTGTACTCGAAATAATATTCTTTTTGAAAAATATATCAAAGAAAAAACCTTAGATGCCATAAGTTTCTTCACTATGTATGACATTTTACATGGTTTAAAGCGACGGTCTGCAAACGATGGGTCACGATCCAAAAAATATCAGGTGGCTTGCCAAACTTTGTCAGAAGCTATAAATTATCGGTAAATTTGTTATCAATCTGTCAGCAACAAAGACTGCCTCACGATCAATTGAAATTGCGAGACAAATACAAACACTGGCAAAGTTATCAACTTCAAACAAAGACTTATCCACTTGCTGCTGATGTCCGCATTTCAATCAAATGTATTTCAATCAAATGTAATCTCAGTACTCGTTTATGGATGTGAAACCTGGAAGCTGACAAAAGTTGATGAGAAGAAACTAGATGTGTTCCAAAGGAGATGCCTTAGAAATTTATTTTGAATTAGATGGCCAGTGAAAGTCACCAATGAAGAACTATATGAAAGAACAGGCACAGTGGAGATAAGCAAGGAGATATTTAAAAGATGGAGATGGTTGGGTCATGTATTAAGAAAGGATAAACAAAACTATGCCAGAATATCCATCACCTGGACACCAGAAGGTAGAAGAAAGAAGGGAAGATCTAAGACTACATGGAGAAAAGTGGAAGAAAAGGAGAGAAACAGATTTGGATGGAACAGCTGGGGAGAAGCTGCAGGCTGGGGAGAAGCTGCAGTAGTAGCAAGAGACAAAAAAAGATGGAAGAATTTGCTTAGAGAAGCCTCAATCTCCATACCCAGGAGAAGCCTCAATCTCCATACCAGGAGAAGCCTCAATCTCCATACCCAGGAGAAGGGTGCAGTAAGGTAAGGTAAGAGCTGATGTCGGCAAGGGTACTCACCAAAGGGTAGTGCACAAAGAGATTAATAATATTGTTGGGTGTCATTGTAGACCCAAAAAGATAACATCTGTTTTAACACCAAGGGGGTTGCCATCTTAATGCCGTTAAGATTAGTGTGTTGTTATGACATCACCTTTGCAGCAGTAGTTTAGATCGGCCAGCGATCATTGGGTGGGTCGCGGTAGAGTGCCTGAAATTTTAACTGGCTCCATGGCCTAAAAGTTTGCAGACTGCTGGTTTAAATGAAGCAAAATTACAAATGCTTCAAAATGTGAACTATTTGTTGTTTCTGAATTGGTTTTCTAATATGATGGTACCTTGCTAATTGCATAATGTTTTATATTCTTAATAGAACATAGTCATGTACGATTGGCTTCCAGTCTTCTTAAACATGGAAGAGAAGGAACTGAACGAGACTGCTTACGATGGTAGGTTGTAAATAATTTCACATTCTTCCTCTTTTTACAGTCAGTTTTATCAAATATGTATTTAGACTTTTCAGTTGAAGTGTAATTATATTTTAAAAGAGTTTTGAAATGAAATTCAGCACTTCCCTTATCAAATGCAGATAAATTTTGATTGGTTTCTTGAAAAGAAATAAAAATAACCTTTAGCATTAAAATTACATACCTGGGAGACCATTCTGCTCTTCTGCTAGAATCTGGACTAGTTTTCTATTACAAGTATTGATCTGCTGTGATTACTAAATCTTTCCAGAATTGATTTGGAGACGCATAGAGTCTGGACTAGTTTTCTATTACAAGTACGATCTGCTGTGATTACTAAATCTTTCCAGATTTGATTGAAGACGCATAGAGTCTGGACTAGTTTTCTATTACTAGTATTGATCTGCTGTGATTACTAAATCTTTCCAGAATTATTTGGAGACTGTGATACATAGAGTCTGGACTAGTTTTCTATTACAAGTATTGATCTGCTGTATTACTAAATCTTTCCAGATTTGATTGAAGACGCATAGAGTCTGGACTAGTTTTCTATTACTAGTATTGATCTGCTGTGATTACTAAATCTTTCCAGAATTATTTGGAGACGCATAGAGTCTGGACTAGTTTTCTATTACAAGTACGATCTGCTGTGATTACTAAATCTTTCCAGATTTGATTGAAGATGCATAGAGTCTGGACTAGTTTTCTATTACAAGTACGATCTGCTGTATTACTAAATCTTTCCAGATTTGATTGAAGACGCATAGAGTCTGGACTAGTTTTCTATTACAAGTACGATCTGCTGTGATACGCATAGAGTCTGGACTAGTTTTCTATTACAAGTACAATATGCTGTGATTACTAAATTCGAGTCTGGATTAGTTTTCTATTACAAGTACGATCTGCTGTGATTACTTAATCTTTCCAGATTTGATTGAAGACTCATAGTCTGGACTAGTTTTCTATTACAAGTACGATCTGCTGTGATACCCATAGAGTCTGGACTACTTTTTATTACAAGTACGATCTGCTGTGATTACTAAATCTTTCCAGATTTGATTGAAGATGCATAGAGTCTGGACTAGTTTTCTATTACAAGTACAATCTGCTGTGAATACTAAATCTTTCCAGATTTGATTGAAGACGCATAGAGTCTGGACTAGTTTTCTGTTACAAGTACGATCTGCTGTGATTACTAAATCTTTCAGATTTGATTGAAGACGCATTTTTACCTAAATAAGATTGAACTGTTGTGGTTGTTTTAGGCATACTGTTGCTTTACAAGAATGAATGATTGAACATTTAGGGGGCCCCTTTTCCTAAGAAGTTAACAAATTACCTGATGATACTCAAGTATCCTGTATCAAAGCTGGTCGTTGGGGTACCATTAAAGACTTTCTGAAAACTTCTCCGTACTTTACTGAAGTCTGTGATGCTCTCTGGCAGGTACTGAAGATCAACTCGGTCCACACCTTTCTGTTTTCCATCCACCTTTATTTGGCTATTTTCAAAATTAAAGACTTAAAAAAGTTAAAAAGACTTAACAGGATTAGTTCAGGGGTCTAGCAAGTCTATGTGATATAAAAGAGGACTTCAAAAGAAACAAAATAGTGAAGAAAGCATTAAGGAGATATCTAAGTTTAAAATTTGGTATTGTTTGTGTAAAAATGACTGCAATCAGACTAGTTGTTATGTCATAGCCTCAGATTCCTGAATGTCTTATGTATTCCATCATATTGTGTTCTGCTATTTGTGGCTTATAAACCATGGGATATGTCAAAAAAGTAGTAAAATTGAATCTAGGAAGGGTATTTATAATATACCACCTGAAGAAAGTTACAAGGAAAAATAATTTAAATAGTGAAAAAATTAAATAAACTTTCTACATTAACAATTGTTAAGAATGTGAGATGGTGAAGACACTAACTTCCCACAGTAGGCGCACTACACCAGTCATTTCTACACAGATAAGATTGAATAAGATTTTTGAATACTTTCTTCATTATGTTGTTGACTCGACTATTTGAAGAATAGTAGGAGCTATTATATTCACCTTGGCATCTGCGTCCGCCTCGGCGTTGGTTAGAGTTTTTGGGGCAGCAAGGTCTATAAAAAGCGTTGTTGTCATTTGAAAATGTTTTATTTAAAAGTGGAATAAATATATAGAATGTGCATAATGTCTGAAATAAAATTAGCAGTGTCATAGATGGTTAATAAAATAACAAATGATTTGGCTTGAAAAGAACTGAAAAGGTTAAAAAAATTTGAAATATTGTTTTAAAGATTTTTAGTGGAAATTAATAGACTCTGCCTTAATTATTTAAGTTGACTGCTAATTTGCATAGAGTTGTTATATGAACTGACTTTTATTTTTGTATGAGCACGAACATAGTATGCAAAAAAAGGGACATAGATTACAGAGGGATTTCATCACGTGACTCTAACTCAACTGGACTCCATTTTGCAGGGCAACGGTGTCGTTGCGTTTCACATGTCTTTACACGGCTAAGTCACATTACACATACAACAAACATACTACATGCTAACCTACCAGTAACAGTTCAGCAAATTTTACTGATTGCAGTATTTTTGTTCGCTTCCAATTTTACTTCATGTTTTCCTAAATTTTATATTTTTGACCGGTTGTACGAAGAGTAACTTTTTCGTTAACACCAGATGATTGTTCGTTATACTCTAACAAAGCTTACATATCTGATAAAAGTGCTCACTGCAAATTCTAGTGTGAACAGTAGGTTGAAGCCGCTGCATCGTACAGCAGAAACCCACGTTGATCAAGATCAGATGGAAATAGAGAAAATTTATTTTTATTTCCCGCACACATCTATTAGTGCAACCAACAGCACAGTCCTGCATAATCATCTTACAAAAATAATCTTATATAACAACATGCAAACGTATGTAAGTCTAATTAAGTGCACAGCAGACGACTGGTTTTGACCAACAAAATGGCGATGTAAACAAAGTCATGTAACCTCGTTACCATCAGCTGAAATACCCTAAATGATTATTCCTTGCATTCTTCCAAGTACACAAATAACTTCTACCAATGTACTACAGGTGGCCAGATATTTAATCAGGAATATTTTGCATTCATTCAACAATGAGATGTGCTTTTTAGACTGATTTCAGAAGTGTCAATTGCGCTATTAGAAATGGCACTTGGAATTTAGAACTTGAATATAAGGATCTTAAAGAACGGCATGTGAGATGGTAATTACATTTGGGAGGGATGGCATTGGGGAGGGAGGGAGGGATGGATGGTATCAGGGAGGGAGGGATGGATGGCATCAGAGGGGGAGGATGAATGGCATTGGGTAGGGAGGGATGAATGGCAATGGGGAGGATGGATGGAGAGCTTTGGGGAGGAAAGGGATACATGGCTTCCAGAAGGAATGGATGAATGACAACGGGGAGGAGAGGGATGGATGGCATTAGGGAGGAGGAGATAGATGGCATCGCGGAGGGTAGGAGGGATGGATGGCTTTGGGGAAGGATGGATGGCATCAGGGAGGGAGGGATGGATGTCATCGGGGAGGGATGAATGGATGGCATTAGGGAGGGATGGATGTCATTGGGGAGGGATGGATGGCATCTGTGAGGGAGGGATGGATGGCAGTAGTGAGGAGGAAGGATGGATGGCAACAGCTTGGGAAGGATAGATGGTATCAGGGAGGGATAAATGGATGGCAGTAGGGAGGGGAGAGAGAGATAGATGGCATTGAGGAGGGAGGGATGAATGACATCAAGGAGGGAGAGAGAAGGATGGATGGCATGAAATGCCATCAGGGAGGGAAGGATGGATATCATTGGGGAGGGACGGATGGCATCAGGGAGAGAAAGAGGGATAGATGTCATTAAGGAGGAAGGGATGGATGGCATCGGCAGGAGGGATGGATGACATCAGGGAGGGATGGGCGGTGTCAGGGAGGGATGGATTGCATCAGGGAGGGAAGGATGGATGGCATCAGGGAGGGATGGACGGTATCAGGGAGGGATGGATTGCATCAGGGAGGGAAGGATGGATGACATCAGGGAGGGAAGGATGGATGGCATCATGTAGGGAGGGATGGCATTAAGGAGGGAAGGAAGGTTGGATGGCATTAGGAAGGGATGACATTGGGGAAGGAGGAAGGATGTTATCAGGGAGGAATGAATGGATGGTGTTGGAGGGGGATAGATGACTTTCGGTGGAATTCATCAAACTATTGTCATTTCATACTTTGCTACAGTAATTGCAGTGCCTATTAGTTGTATGTCATCATTTGATAAATTAGCATTATTCAAAAGTGAATAAATAAGATATCGTATTTACAAGCAGAGCGTCCGACCGCACACACACCCATACCCACATACACACACTAACACCACTGCATAGGTTCCTAATGTTAAAACATAGAATTAGATACTGTAAGTGGACTTCCCTAAAGCTTCAGTTTGTTATCAAAATTTCTCTCACTGGAAGTTACGGGATAAGTAACTGCTTACTTCCTTCAAGTAGCGCACTCCCCCTGTAGCTTTGAATAGTCGAGCATGCTGTCATTCAGACAGCTTTAGTTTCTTTTGAAGTTCTTTTATAGGATGGCCATGCTTGACCACTACACTAATCCTTTAATCAGAATTCAACGTACGTGTTATGCTTAACAAGAAAACAAATATCCATAGATAATAATTAATCTTATCATGTGACATATATATTGCTATTTGCTTTGTACGGGGTCAAAAGATCTAGTACAGCGGTAAATTGCTATGTAGAGTTATTTAAGTAAGTTTACTATGCGTTTCTTAGATTATTATTTTTAAGTCATTATAATATTGGAATAAAGTTGTATTATTAGAAATATATTTTGCCAAAATTATACCTGTATACTAGGATTTTACCAAAAGATCTTTTGTTGGCAATGATGACACCATATAGTTTCTTTTGTAAAGACGGTGTAGCCATTTCTCTGTTTTTGTTTTTTTAGGATACAAAGGGTATGTCCACCCAGGAATCACCCACGAATTCCAGTCAGCTGCCATGAGGTTTGGCCACACATTGGTACCACCTGGGGTTTACCGTAGGTGAGTATGGAATAATTTCCCCTTTTATCACTCCCATTCAACATTTCTATAGCTGGATTAATGGTAAGCTTATAATTCATAGTGTGTTGTCACTGGCCAGCCATATAGGCTGGGGCGCTGGATTGATCTGCCAATATTTTGTGACCTAGAAAGGGTAAATCTACGATAATGCACAATTAGGTTAACCCTGTCCATTTGTATGTCAAAATATAAAATGATTTAACCAATAAAAATGAAGTAACTATTTAATTTTTATAACTAATGTATTATCCGTTTAGAACTAACTTTACAGGATCACTTTCACCAACAAATGACACTTAAGATTCATGACATAGCCGTGCAGTGTCACAAATAAACCATGGTTGGTCAGCTGACCACTCTTGACCAATCAAATGGGAGTATTCTTACCAGATATGAATGCTTTTATAGTAACACTTAATGTTATCGACAATTTTGAATGTTAAATTTTTGCACATTTCAGGGACGCAAATTGTCAATTTTTCCAAACCACTGCATTTACAAGCTACCATCCACATGCTGCAGGTCATCATGGCGTGAGGACGTGCAATTCTTTCTGGAATCCTCAGGTATGAATTTTTATAGGGAGTAGGTATCTCAGTTGGTAGAACGCACGAGTGAGATGCTAGAGGGACTGGGTTAAAGCCCAGGTCAGGTATAACCCATTTTTAAACGGCTATGCAGACGGATACACCAAACATCAAAGTTGAAATATGCATTTACAGCTTCTGCTTCTTAATTCAGATGTTGAGAGAAGTGGCAATGGTTGAATGGCCCTCACTGTCCTTCGAAAGGGATGTTAAGCCATCAGTCCTTTAGGTAGGACAGTCACACCCTGCCTGGTTCTCTGAACACTTTTCATTCACTTTTTGTCCTGTCCCATCCTGGCCCTGTCAAACCCAAGTTCCTGTGTGCCAAGTCGTCTGACTGGAGAGAACTTATCAGGTGGCTAATTAGGTTCATTGCTCTGATACCCTGGCAAAAAGCGCTATATAAATCGATGTCTAATGAATTTTGTTTCAACTTCTAGAATCTTCCGGAGGAAACAAATGAGAGTGTGAAGCTTCTCATAATTGTGCAACATATGATTCAAAATTATTGAAAACCTGCTTTATTCTTGAATGAATATTGGTATAATAGAATATTAATATTAATTTTCAAAACTTGTAATCATTCAGTTGGTAAAAATGTGATTGCATGATTTCTTATAGGTGTAACCTCATGTCATGACAGTATAATATAGCAGGATACAGGAAAAGAAGCCTCCTAAACAAGTTGTCTCAACCCTTCCAGCAGCACCATGACTTCACACTTTTTTAGTATCACATTATGAGCCTCCCAGCAATCAAGATAATAATTAACCTTTCTGGGTTTAATGATTGACACCTTGTTTTACCCAATCACTGCACGAACTTGCCAGCAACAAAATCTGCGTAACTAAGTGGGGGGGCAAACATCCTACGCGGTAATGGTACAGTACAACTAGCTAACGCGTATGGCGCACGCTCATGTAGTCAATGCAACTTACTGTACAAAACAAATTTCTACACACTCAAAACTGAGTGACGGCAAAATGGTGAACAAAAATTGCTCTTACGGTCCCGCTGCAGGCTTTGTAAATCTGATTGTTGTTACCCAGAACAGTTAGCAAACTTTTGTTTATCCTATTTGCATCCTCACAATCCAACACGTTCTCCTTGCTTGCCCCCTGTACAACCTTCCCAGAGCTTCCCTCGCTCCCTACAACTCAATTGCTGAGTTCTTCCAGAAAAATCCTCTGGATGAAATAATCTCCTTCCTTCAGCATGCATCCCTCTACAACCATATTTAATTCTCCTCTTCCACCCCCTCTCTACTTTGTTTTTGTTTTACCCATGCACCTCCTCTCTCGATCACAGCTTTCTGGCTTTTGTTCTTGAATTTCTCTCATTCTTCCCCTGGTTTCTTTCCTTCCTACCTCTAAAATGATCTGACCTCTCAGGCACAATTTGACCTTCGTTGTCGTGGTGCCGTTAAGACCTCATCAAACAACAAACAAACAAACCTATTTGCTAAAATCTCTACAAATCTGGAGATGTGCCATAAATGAATCTATAGCTTGTGGCAGGCCTTGCAAACATCTAAATGTCAACGCATTGGTAATGCACACTTGCAGATTTGAGGTTTGTGTGCCCCACATAGTTACCGTGTTGCTATGGTGGGCGTGGCCTATTTGAAAAGCCTGGAAAGGTTAATTCTTTAGTCAAAACCTTTTTTTAGGAAGATTATTTTAGTTGACTTGAGTGAACAATTTTGGTATAAATTTTTTCCAAGAAGAGCAAATATCATCATTCACCCTAAGCATTGCACAACAGGAGAAGTAGATAGCAATGCATACTTCATGCTTCTGTTGTCATCATTATCATGTCCTTTCAGGTAGCTCAGTTTGTAGAGAGCTCAAAATGCTGAAACTCACGGGTTCGAGGCCCGCTCAAGTCTAGTCTCACTCAAATTTTCTGCATCTATAATGCAAATATTCCCAACAACAAAGTGAAGGAAGTATGTCATCTGCAGCTCCTGCTCATTCAAGTGCTGAGAGGTGGCAATGGTTGAATGATCCTTTGGATGGGACGTGAAGTTGCCATAAAGCTTCCCATGGTAGGAAATTCACCCCCTGCCTGGTTGGTTCTCGAAGCGCAAGGTGTTATCCCAATGTACATCCACTTCCCATCCTGGCAAAGCCCACACTGAAAACAAGTCAAAGGTGACTGACGTGTGCTTTCCCTGGCATGTGTCTAAAAGTGTAAAAATTAACTAAACTTTTCCAGTCCTCTTAATCATAATTTAAAAAAGTGAATGAACATTAAAGAACTGCTTTCTCCTCCATCACTAGCTGCACTTCTTCCACCCACCCAGCTGTGTCTTATAGTGTTCACACTAAGGTTCAATTTATAAATATATATAAAAAAAAATTTGGGGGGGGGGGGGGAAGGATTTTATCCCCTTGTGTAATTTTCGGGGGGGATTTTAACAAAAAGGGGGCGGGTCTTTTTGGAAAAAAGACAAAATGCAAAATTTGGCACTTTTTATTTTTGCGGGAATTTCTCCCCATTTTTATTATTTTTTAGAGGGAACGCGCATGCATATCCTGCAATCCTGCACCTTAATGTGTCTTACACCTTTCACTTTACCATCTCTTGGTTTGCACCAAGACTTTCCTCTCAAATTTTTTTTTTCTTTTCTCTCTGGCACTATCTCAGCAATCAATTGTTCATTTTCTTGTTTTACTCATAGAAATCTGTTAGAGAATTCAACATAGAGGCTTACTTGCTTGGGATGTCTGCACAGATCACAGAACGAGAGGACAATATTATAACTGAAGATCTGCAACGTGAGGATTTATTTACTATCGTCATTCTTTGTTTGCTATAGTTGATGCTCTCGGGAGGCTTATCATAATTAGCAGTTTTTCATCTAAGATCTGCGGACAGGAAGCAACAACTTGAGCATAATTAGAAGAAAATACACTATAAGAAAAAGTTGCAAAAATTTTCAGTTAATAAGTTAAAAAGACTATTTTACAACAGTTTAAATTTTAGACTTTACATTAAATTATGAAAATTTAATTTAAAGTTTGTGACATCACAGAGAGAACCCTATGATTTGCTTTCATATTGTCTTCTAATTATTTGAATGGGAGCATTTGATTATGACAAGAGGTTTTGAATCTCCCATCATATTCTCTGAATCATAAATGTGATTGGATAAAACAGTCTGCCAATTCATGTCCCAACTAATTAGAACGTCATTCTAATGTTTTGGTAGCAATGGACATTGAACCCTTTTTGTGAAACATTTTACATAGGCTTGTCTTTTGTTTTTGAATTTTAGGGCGTGTATTTGGTCCTCTTGACTTTTCCCGACGTGATCTCATGGCCCAGAACATACAGAGAGGAAGAGATCATGGACTTCCTGACTACAACACCGCACGTGTGTCTCTTGGTTTGGATCCTGTAAAATCACGTTGGGATATTCTAAACGGGTCAATCTACACTGTGGAGGAAGATGTCGATGCAGACAGCCAAGTGTATAGAGGAATAGACGAAGATGTAAGTTTCAAGAAGGATTTTTTGCAGATGGCTCCATATGTACTTAAGGAAATATTCTCATATTTTTTTTCTCATAACCTTTCATAAGAAAGAGAACAAATTTAGAAACAATTTAGTACAAAAATAATGTTAATAATTCCTGCCAGGAGATATTCAAATTTTAAGGTTCACAAAAAATATCAATAAACGAATAGGAAAAGGCTCAGTATGACATCACAGCAACATATTCTCTCACAAAGTTGATGTATTTCATTAAAATCTATCATCTTTTTTATTTTATTAGTAAAACCAGCTAGAAAAATGAATTGATGACAGTTAGGTATTTATATACATTGCTTCAATAACTTTTGAAAAATTGTTACTAATCATTCAGAGACTCTTAAGACAGGATTGAAGACTAGTTTCCTTAAGAAGTCTACAAAACATTTGATATTTTCTTAGAAGATAACTATAAAGTAATATAATTTTCCAATATTCTTCAGAGATCCTCAAGTGTCTCTCTTGTAGCACTTGAGATTAAAAAGCCTTTAAATTTTTTAAAATATTTAGGCACCAACAGTTGTATCAGGCATGATTATTAAACTCCACCTGTATTATTGTGGTCATTTGCATAAAGTTGCTACAGTATATGAACTGACCAGACTTTTTTTATATTTAGTAGGCTTAGTCAGGGAGTGTGACAGGATGTGACTTCATATGGACATAGGGAGGGATGCCATGTGGGGCATGGATGGGGGCCATGCGGGACATATGATATACCATTTACCATGTTGTATACACCAAGGGCTATATCAGGCATAATTATTTGACTCTGCTTTTTTTTCTTATTCAACAAGTCATTTGCATGTAAGTTATCATATGAACTGAGACTTTCATACATAGTATGCTCAATCAGGGACTGTGATAGCTAAGATGAGACTTCTTATGGAGCCTATGGGATGTTATGTGGGACATGGGGTGGGATGCCATGTGGAACAGAATGGAATGCCATGTGGGACATGTTGGGATGCCGCTAGTAACACAGAGTGTGACATAGGTTGGGATGCCATGTGTGACATAGGGTAGGATGCCATGTGTGACATAGGGTAGGATGCCATGTGTGACATAGGGTAGGATGCCATGTGTGACATAGGGTAGGATGCCATGTGTGACATAAGGTAGGATGTCATGTGTGACATAGGGTAGAAGGCTATGTGGGACATAGGATAGGAGGCCATGGGATGTGATGCCATGTAGGACATAAAGTAGGATGTCATTGATACATTGGGAGAGATACCATGTGGAACTAGGTGGGACATAAGATGGGATGTCATGTGGGACATCAGGTGGGAAGCCACTGATACGGGACACAGGGAGGGATGTCGTGTGGGACATAGGGAGGGATGTTTTGTGGTACTTATGGTTGGATTAATGTGGGGCTTACATGTAGGATGGGATCCATGTGGAATGTAGGGTGAGATGCCATGTGGGTCATAGAGTGGGATGCCATGTGGGACATGGTTTAATGTTATGTGGGACATATGGTGGAATGCCATGTGAGACATACTGTGTGGTTGAATGCCATGTGGGAGATATGGTAAAATGCCATGTGGGACAAGGCATGGGATGAGATGTCATGTGGGACATGGGGTGGGATGTCATTTGGAACATGGGATGTGGGACATAAAGTGGGATACCATGTGGGTCATAGGATGGGATGCCGTGTGGGACATATGATGGAATGCAACGTGGGACAAGGGATGGGATGGGATGTCATGGGGTGTGATGCCATGTAGGAGATATGGTGGAATGTCATGTGGGACAAGGGATGGGATGGGATGTCATGTGGGACATGGGATGCCATATGGGACATGGGATGCCATATGGGACATGGGATACCATGTGGGACATGGAATGTCATGTGGGGACATGGGATGCCATGTGGGACTTAGTGTGAGATGCCATTTTATAATTGGCCGGGTCATATGATATGGGTGTCAATTTACATGGGAATGGAACTATGACGGTATTCACCGTTCTAGTTTGTATTATTAATCATTATTTTGGAGGCAAGTAATCTGCAGGCCTGCAAAAACCTCCAATAGTAATGAGAGTGAAGAACAGTTCTGAAATAATCTTATCTGCACATAAAGAGGTAGTAAGAAGTAGTTTGAAAAGAATATTACCAATGTTTTTTTTTTTTTTTGCATCTTTGCAATCTCTTTGTATGTGAAGGTTTTTGAAAGGCTGCACCAAGTGTTCCGAGATTACACAGGAAACGATAACCTTGCAGAGGAGGAAATGTTTGATAAATTGGATATATGGGTGGGTGGACTCTTAGAAACGACATCCAATGGTCCAGGACCTCTCTTTAGGAAAATCATTTTGGATCAGTTCATCAGAACAAGGGATGGAGATAGATTCTGGTTTGAGAACAGAGGCAATGGGTAAGCGTTCTTCTTTTAGTATTTAAAATTACATTGGCAACACTTCTTACAGAGTGAAGGATAATGTCACGTCAGTATAGATCTTTTGAAATCTTTTCTTGCATCAATTGTAAATGATTGGTAGGGTAAAAAAACGGAACAATTCCCCCAGCAGTTGACGGGTCAAAATACTGAAGCAATCACTTTTGCCTAAGATGGGTTTGAATAGGTCTCTTTAAACTTTAAAACATTTTCTTGTTCATAGGAGATTCACTGATGAACAGATTGAATACATCAGGGGTATTTCACTTTATGATGTCATCATTGCCTGCACTGATATTGGAGAAGATGAAATTCAGAGGAACCCCTTTGTGTATAATCAAGGTTAGTCTCTTTTTGCTTCCCATTCATCTAAAATCAAAAGGATTTTTGATGAATTTTCTTTTTTTTAAGGAATGAAAAATACTTCAGCTGGCAGATCCTAAATGAGGTATAACGTAATGTTCCTTCCTTTTGACCCTTAAAATAAAAAAAAAATCCGTGAATTTTCCTTTTCATATATATTATAGAGGACTATTAAGAGGGGTGTCGGAAGGAATTCAAGGCAAGGGGGCAGAAAATCAAGTGAGGGCATGTGACAGATATTAAGGGGCACTTTCTATTTTCAAAAAAGGGCCCTTTTGTCAGTTTTTGAAAAAGTGGGGGCCCGTGCCCCTGTCTCCCAGTTCCTACACATATGGTTTGAGCATCATGGCGAGATTGGGGGGGCATTTGACCCATCCCCATTTTTTTTTCCAATTTTCCAATCTTAGCATGATTTTTACCCACCCGCTTATGGGTTTGAAATTATAGGGAGCTAGGACCAATGTTGACAATTGCCCATTAGGCGAATAAGTTTAAAGGCCTGGGCTTTTGAAAATGATTTGGGACGTGCCCCCTTCCATCATGCGTGTCAGGTCCCCTGGTAAATGATCATGCTTTAATTGTGTTAGATACTAAATGTATGTTACATTTTGTATGTACTATGTAAGATTTGTGAGTGAGTGGATTTCTATTTGATTGCAAGCTTCATTGGGGAGCGAACTGCTATGCTCTCCTCAAAATTTTCAGGCTCACCATTCGTGCCAAGCTTGACTATGGCAATATTGTCTACTGTGTCGCTCACAACTCATACCTCAACCACATTAACACCATCCAAAATGAAGCCCTCAGGCTTTGTCTAGGAGCCTACAGGACCTCCTCAATCACTAGCCTTCATGTTGAAGCCAACGAACCCCCCTTTCTACTTAGATGTAAAAAGCTTAGCCTCTCCTATGCTTTTAGAGTCCTCACCAACACCCAGAACCCTGTTTACAACCTCATTAGGTACCCCAATTTCTCCTCCCTCTTTGAGAGGACTAAAACCCTATCCCCTCCCTTCAGCTTACGCATTAAATCAGACCTCTTCCATCTTGGCATCAACCCCGTCACTCTCGGCACCTACTCCTGGCCCACTTTTCCTCCTTGGGCCACCCCCCTCCCTTTTGTCCACCTAGACCTCTTCACTTATCACAAAACTCAAACTCACCCTAACCTCTTCATCAATCTCCACAACCAAATCAAAGACCAACTCTCACATTACACCTCCATCTATACTGATGGCTCCAAGGAAGGCAATAAGACAGCTGCTGCTGCCATCATCCAAGACATCACCCTCAGTAGCAGACTTCCTGACTACTCATCTATCTTTTCAGCTGAGGCTAAGGCCATTCTCCTCGCCCTCAACTTTATTGAGTACTCTCCTCTTAGTCACTTTGCCATTTTCTCTGACTCAAAGGCTGTTCTTACTTCATTACTCAATCTTAAATGGGATAACCTTACCTGCCACCTCCTCCTCCGGAAACTCTTTTCTCCCACCTTCTGCAGGAAAAGTGTCCTTTTCTTCTGGATACCCAGCCATGTTGGCATCCCTGGCAATGACAGGGCTGATACAGCCGCTAAGCTTGCCCTTAACCTCCTCCCTTCCACTTTTCCCAAATCCCTCTCTGACATCAAACCGTTTATCGCTTCCCTTGTTTGTGACCGCTGGCAAGCCTCATGGAACTCCCAAATTGATAACAAACTCCATGTCATCCAGCCCACAATCCCGATCAAATCCACCATCAACACCCTTTCTCGTATCGACAACGTTCATATTACCCGTCTTAGAATTGGTCACACCCACCTCACTCACTCCCACCTCCTTATTGGTTCCCCCCAACCCCTCTGTAACAATTGCCACTGCATCCTCACAATCCAACACGATCTCCTTGCTTGCCCCTGTACAACCTTCCCAGAGCTTCCTCGCTCCCACAACTCAATTGCTGAGTTCTTCCAGAAAAATCCTCCGGATAAAATAATCCCCTTCCTTCAGCATGCATCCCTCTACAACCATATTTAATTCTCCTCTTCCACCCCCTCTCTACTTTGTTTTTGTTTTACCCATGCACCTCCTCTCTCGATCACAGCTTTCTGGCTTTTGTTCTTGAATTTCTCCCATTCTCCCCCTGGTTTCTTTCCTTCCTACCTCTAAAATGATCTGACCTCTCAGGCACAATTTGACCTTCGTTGTCGTGGTGCAGTTAAGACCTCATCAAACAAACAAGCAAGCTTCAAGAATGATTTCATGTAATTTCAAAAGGGCATCTCCTGCCCCAGTCCACCCTCAACTTTCAAAAGGGCACCTCTTGCCCCCGTCCGTCTTTACTTTCAAAAGGCTATCTCCTGCCCTCCTTACTCTAGGGCAAGAGGGGCAGTTTCCCCCTGGTTCTGACACTGCTGACTATGCTGACTATCAAAAAAACATTTTAATGTAAAAAAACATGTTGATATCTTTTTCAGTTAAGGAGTTATTGCATTTTTAAAGATTGCGAGAGTGTAGAAAAGTGACCTCGCAGTGTAAAATGTGATGTCATAAAGGCAGATCCAAGACAATTCTTATGTATTTCTATAAACAACAAAAAATGTTTGTTTTTTTACTTATGATTGTTTGGTTCATGAACAGATGGGCAAAGCACGTTCTTATTAAGTATGTATGATACCCCATCTCAATAAATAAACAAAAAAAGCTTCCAGTATTTTAGGAAGAGGCAAATATTTTCAACGCAATACACATACAATTGTCTTGGATTTGCCCTTATGACATCACAATGTACGTATTGTGAGGTTAACTTTTCAGTAAATCTTTAAACTGCAATAACTGAAAAAGGTATCAACATGATTTTTACACCCAATTGTTTCTTTAGTCGTCTCATCATATATATGAAAATTCAAGGGAGTATTCCTTTCACTTAATTTTGTGACCTCCTGACTGTCCACTTGACAACAGGTTGTAGGTTGCTGCATATTTTGACAGCATGCAGTAGGTTGCTGCATATTTTGACAGCATGCTGTAGGTTGCTGCATATTTTAACAGCATGCTGTAAGTTGCTGCATATTTTAACAGCATGCTGTAGGTTGTTGCATATTTTGACAGCATGCTGTAGGTTGTTGCATATTTTGACAGCATGCTGTAGGTTGTTGCATATTTTGACAGCATGCTGTAGGTTGTTGCATATTTTGACAGCATGCTGTAGGTTGCTGCATATTTTGACAGCATGCTGTAGGTTGCCGCATATTTTGACAGCATGCTGTAGGTTGCTGCATATTTTGACAGCATGCAGTAGGTTGCTGCCTATTTTGACAGCATGCTGTAGGTTGCTGCATATTTTGACAGCATGCTGTAGGGCGCTGCATATTTTGACAGCATGCTGTAGGTTGCTGCATATTTTGACAGCATGCTGTAGGTTGCTGCATATTGTGACAGCATGCAGTAGGTTGCTGCATATTTTGACAGCATGCAGTAGGTTGCTGCATATTTTGACAGCATGCTGTAGGTTGCTGCATATTTTGACAGCATGCTGTAGGTTGCTGCATATTTTGACAGCATGCAGTAGGTTGCTGCATATTTTGACAGCATGCAGTAGGTTGCTGCATATTTTGACAGCATGCTGTAGGTTGCTGCATATTTTGACAGCATGCTGTAGGTTGCTGCATATTTTGACAGCATGCAGTAGGTTGCTGCATATTTTGACAGCATGCAGTAGCTTGCTGCATATTTTGACAGCATGCAGTAGCTTGCTGCATATTTTGACAGCATGCAGTAGGTTGCTGCATATTTTGACAGCATGCAGTAGCTTGCTGCATATTTTGACAGCATGCTGTAGGTTGCTGCATATTTTGACAGCATGCAGTGGCTTGCTGCATATTTTGACAGCATGCTGTAGGTTGCTGCATATTTTGACAGCATGCAGTAGGTTGCTGCATATTTTGACAGCATGCAGTAGGTTTCTGCATATTTTGCATACCAGTTTGTCCTTTCTTGTTTGTGTCATTTAACAACAAGTCATCGGATAGCTGTAATTCATTTTCTGCGCCTTTACATACTTTTGCTTGGAGATGGAATTAATTGTAAGATTTCCCACGGTTCTGAATAAAGGTGTCGGAAATTTCTCAACGAAAATTTTTGAATACATTTTTATAAACTTCCCTCTTTTGCATTTATAGTACTTTTCATCACACTATTACATGGGGGTTGGGGGGGTAGGGTTTTTTTTAGAGCACATACTAAGTACATATGGTGTTGTTTACTCAAGAAATGAAAAAAAATGTTGTAAGGAAAGTTTTTTCTTTCCGCGAATCCCTGATTTTCCCACGATTATAACCGCTACAACCATAGTTTTTTTCCAACTCCCGATTTTGCTTTGATCATTTTTTTAGGTGATCCGTGTTATGATCGGGATGAACCAAGCCTGGCAGCCAATGAGGACGATATGGAGGAATGCTCGGAGCCCAAATCTTTTGATTACTTTGGAGGGAGTCAGGTCTCATATGCTCTCTCTTACGCCGCTCTTGGACTGATCATTGTTGGTGCGTCTCAAGTTAAATTTAATCTTATTTCATAATCATACATCAAACCATGTTGCATAAGATAGCATTTACTTTGAAGGTTTATGGACAGGTAGAGATTTCATATTCACCAGAATTTTTCATGGTTTACAGCATATTTTCCTGGTTTATAGCATATTTTCCTGGTTGACAGCCTATTTTCGTGGTTTATAGCATATTTTTCTGGTTTAGCATACTTTCCTGGTTTATAGCATATTTTTGTGGTTTACAGCATATTTTCATGGTTTATAGCATATTTTCATGGTTTATAGCAAATTTTTCGTGGTTTATAGCATATTTTTCTGGTTTAGCATACTTTCCTGGTTTATAGCATATTTTTATGGTTTATAGCATATTTTTTTGGTTTACAGCATATTTTCATGGTTTACAGCATATTTTGGTGGTTTATAGAATATTTTACTGGTTTACAGTATATTTTCATGGTTTATACCATATTTTCATGGTTTACAGCATATTTTCATGGTTTATAGCCTATTTTCTTCCAGTAAGCTAAAGTTGTTGCTACCTGTCATAGATCTTTAACATGGTGTATTCAAATTAAAACCGGACATGAACGTTTCCATTTTCTGTCAACAGGTTGTGTTTTCACGCTGCTGTTCCTTGCTTATAGGCAAGCGAAGGTTACCGCGCAAAAGCGCAAAGCAATCAACCGAAAAAGCAGAAAAGGTAGACCGGAGAAATTAAAGACCTACCAAGGTAATTTGAATTAGAAGACAAGATTACCGTAATTGACTTAATAGGCACTCGGGGCACTTACATAAATAGAATTGTGCCACTTTCTAGGCCTGAAGTTTCTTCCTTACCAGATGCAAAATAAGCAAATAATGTAACAAAACTTATTTTAAGTCTTCAAATTAGTAATCAAATAGATTATGTTATCGGTCAAAAAATGTTCGGTGGGTGCTTATTAGAGCAGGGGCGCGTAATGCTACGGATACGGTATTTGAATTTGAAGATAATGAATATTCAGATATAGATAGTAAAATATTAATTATGTTTCTTTGCTTTTTATTTCATAGTTTGATTCTAACCTTCATTTTAATCCCATGTCCATTTCTGAGAATGTGTCCCAGAAAGGCATCACTTATGAAATTCGTAGAGATGTTACTTCACTGCACTGTTACTTACTGTTATGCCGAAATGTATGAATAATTGTAGTATCATATTTTAGGAGACACAGGCATGTGAGACTTTTAGCTGATTTCAGCTATTTTCCAAGCTATTTTCACCTACTTTCTGCATAATTGACAATACTTTGCTATTTTGATGAGAAAATTGATCAATTCAGCATGTGAGACTTCAGCTATTTAGCTGATTGCAGCTATTTTCCAAGCTAATTTCACCTATTTTCTGCATAATTGACAAAAACTGAGAAAGATGACCAATTTCAGCTACTTTTATAAATCATCACCCACATGTCTGGAGACAGGTTTTCAGCCAGTCTTATTTGATTATGACACTGTCACAGCACAGTGTCACAGCATATGTAATCTTTGCCCATTAGTTTAACAAATTGACCATCCTCAATTTGATTGTATCTTCATACATATCTATGTTGACTATACCCTGGCCAACAAAGTTGGTGACTGGGATACAGCTTCTTAAGCATTCTTCTGTCAGTGCATCCACATGCATTGTACAGCTACTAGGAAACAAAAGATTTGTGCTCTTGGAAAGGAATTCCAACTATTTTATGAAAAGAAATTTATATAAAGGAGGCGTGTACCTTGAAAGAACTTACAACAAATACATTCCTGACTTGAATAGCAATTAAAATATTTGTTCTGTTTTCAAAAAGTCAAGAAAATAGAGCTGACACCTCAAAATAATTTGTAATCAAGTGTCTTGGGAATGAATAGAAATATAAACAATTTGACGTTATAAGCACCCAGGCGCTTACAAAATTTGAATTGCGCCAGTTTTTAGGCCCAAACTTTCTTCATAGTAAGCTTCCATGTGCCAGTGCTGTGGACAATATGATATTCAAACTGCATTGTGTGAACCGGTTCCATACTAGCCCCGCAATAACCACCACAAAACTAAGTGAGCATCAGATATAAAAGAAGCAAATAATTACAAAACTGATTTTAAGTCTTCTGATAAATTATGTTATCAGTCAAAACATGTCGGGTGGGCGTTTATTAGTGCAGGGGCACTTAATACATTGAATACTGTAGTCTGAGCTTGAATAGAGTGATAACATAATAGACTGATGATGATCTCCAAATTAATCTGCAATGAATTTTCATTCTAATTTGGTAGATCTGGTTAAGAGTGTATTTGGTAGATGAGTGGATGGCAAAATGTGGGTGGGGTCGGGGTGGTAGGTGATTGGGAGATGGTAGGTGATTGGGAGATGGTAGGTGAATGAAGGATGGTAGGTGAATGGAGGATGGTAGGTGAATGGAGGATGGTATGTGAATGGGGGATGGTAGGTGATCGGAGGATAGTAGGTGAATAGGGGATGTTTGGTGAATGGGGATGGTAGGTGAATGGGGATTATAGGTGAATGGTAGGTAAATGAGGGATGGTAGGTGATTGGAGGATGGTAGGTAGGTGATTGGAGGATGGTAGGTGAATGGGGAATGGTAGCTGAATGGGGATGATAGGTGAATGGGGGATGGTAGCTGAATGGGGAATGGTAGGTGAATGGGGGTGGTAGGTAAATAGGGGATGGTAGCTGAATGGGGATGGTAGCTGAATGGGGATGGTAGGTGAATGGAGGATGGTAGGTGAATGGGAGATGGTGGGTGAATGGATGGTAGGTGATCGGAGGATGGTAGGTGAATAGGGGATGGTAGGTGAATGGGAATGGTAGGTGAATGGGGGATGATAGCTGAATGGGGGACGGTAGGTGAATGGGGATGGTAGGTGATTGGAGGATTGTAGGTGAATGGAGGATGGTAGCTGAATGGGGGATGGTAGCTGAATGGGGATGAGGATGGTAGATGAATGGGGATGGTAGGTGAATGGGGATGATAGGTGAATGGGGATAGTAGGTGAATGAGGTATGGTAGGTGAATGGGAATGAGGTATGGTAGGTGAATGGGGGATGGTAGGTGAATGGGGGATGGTAGGTGAATGGGGAATGGTAGGTGAAAGGGACATGTTGGGTTGATAAAGGTTTAGGGATGGAAGTTGGAGGGAAAAATGTATGGATGATGGCATAAAGTTTCGTACATGTTGGAATTGGGAAGGTGGGATTGCATTGGTTACATGATGGGATGGATTGGGACACGGTTGAATGGCATGTGGGACAGGGTGGTATATGGGACAGGGTGTCATATGGCATGTAGGACAGAGTGGGATGGTACAGGGGACAGGATGGCATGGCATGTGAAACAATGTAGTGTCATGGCATTTATGACATACTGGAATAGCATTTGGGACAAGTAGGATGGCATGGGGGACAGGGTGGGATGACATGTGGGATAAACTGGGATGTAATGGAATGTCATCTGGATTTCTGGTTGGCTGGCATGTGGGACAGGGTGGGTTGACATGTGTGATAGCATGGAATGGCCTGTGGGATAGGGTGGGATGGCATGTGGGATATAATGGAATGGCCTGGGGGACAGGGTGGGATGGCACGTGGTACCTGGAGGGATGGCATATGGAACAGGGTGATATGGTATATGGGACAGGGTGGTAAGGCATATGGTGGGATGTCATCTTGATTGCAGGTGTCATTCATATGGTTTCATGTGGTGGAATGGCATCTAGAATTTATGTATGATTTCCTGTAGGGAGGGATGTAGGATGGGATGGTATGTGGAACAGAGGTTAGGATGCCATGTGTGACAGGAGGGTAGGAAGCGTGTTATTAGTGACAACAAAAATTGTATCTTTTGCGATGTCCGGTTTAAAGATTAGAATTATACCAAAATGTAATCCTACTAAATCATTTTCTTTATTCCTTCTTAAAGCTGATGAATGGCTCGGATTTAAGAAAGGATTGAGACCTGTGCAAACGGCCCTGGGACCCAATGCCCTCATCAAGATACTGAATGAGAGAGGCTCCACCACATATCGTACAATTGACCTCAGCAATCACCAGAAGGTCACCCTGCTCGTTTCCCCTGATGGATCCAAACGTTTTCTAACACTCAAATTTGAGCGCGAGTACGATTTAGTGCTGCGGTTCCCAGATGAGGACTCTAGAACAGAATACATCAGTGATATGCAAAACTTCCTCGGAAGTCCAGAAGTAGGTGTCGGACACGAGAGGTTGGAGATCAAGGAGAGAGAGCTGCAGGCGATGGCTATCACCAAGGAGCAGAGGCAGAAAGTCTTGGAGAAATTCTTCAGGCACGCCTTTTCCTCTGTAAGTTATATCTACATTGGTTTAATAATTATGCCTGTTATTCTTAAAGGAATAGTTTCCATTTGTATGTTTTTGACAGAGGATTATTAAACAGACAAATTGGTGAAAACACGTTGATATCTTATTCTGTTTTTCTAGAAGATGTCAGGGAGACCCCCTCAAGGTCTCTTTAACGCCCCAAACTTCAAGCTTAAAAATTAAAAACTCTGTCTTATTTATATGTGAGAAATACGAACACACGACATGTACTGGTAACGTTAAATAAAATATAGGCTCTCTTGTAACAACTGTAGCTCCTTGGAGCTGTATGAAGCCAACTGCTAGAACACCCTGTGGTGACGTCGAACCAATACGCATGCGCCAACATTGATAGAAGAAGTTGGCCTAATGCATACAAGAACCTGTACTGAAGATATCCTAACATGTTAATACAATGCATAGTATAAAGCTAGGCTCTCCTCATGGAAGGGTGGGGCCGAGGGTGAAAAACACCTAAACCCAGGAGCAAGAGGTCCACTAGACAGGCACACTTGGTGCTCTAGGGCCTAAAAACACCTGCCGCGAGAGTGGGACTCTCTCGAACTAGCCACCCTTTTGTACGGACGGAGACAAAAAACACTCTTTCCTAAGTGTAGGCTTAACGGGAAAGTCCTGTGAGTTGGACGGAACAAATTCCGGTCCCTGGCTGCCTCGTCTTACCTCAGAAGATTTGAAAGGCAAACTGAATAAGGCCGAACAGCATAAAAACCTGCCTGGTAGAAGCTGCAAGCGAGAAAATTGTTAGAAAAATGTTAAATTAAAAAAAAGAAATTGACCAGTTCCAGCGATGTTGTGATAACAATGCGCTGAAAAGAGGTGAGAGTTAGTAGAGGTATTATGGAAGTCAGGGCTGGGCTGGTAACTATGTTTTTAAGGTTGGTTAGAAGTGCGTTAGAATCAGGTCATGTGACCAGGTTGCATATTTATAGTATGGAAGTTAAGTATAACTCTCGTAAATATCCCCGCTACGCTTGGCGGGGTAAATATATATATATGTATATATATATATATGTATATATACATACAAACATACATATATATATATATATATATATATATATATATATATATATATATATATATATATATATATATATATATATATATATATATATATATATATATATATATATATATATATATATATATATATATATATATATATATATATATATATATATATATATATATATATATATATATATATACATATATATATATATATATTTATATATATATATATATATATATATATATATACATATATATATATATATATATATATATATATATATATATACATACATACATACATACACATATATATATATACATACACATGTATATATATATAGAATTTATATATAATATATATATAATATATATATATATATATATATATATATATATATATATATATATATATATATATGAAAATTAAAATTCTCAAGAATATTCCTTTATAAAGTTGAGTGCCGTTAAACATCAACAAACCAAACCTTATAAAGTTGACACCATAAGTTTTTTATCCTAGTTTCAGCTCAATGAAAAAAAAAATTGATTCATGAAAACATTTGATTCAAACATTTTATGCAAATGTCGGTGCCAAAAAGTTGTTCTGTTGAATATTCACAATACCTAATTATCTTTTTTTGAGCGATGAACCTTTACTTCTGAATGATTTATTTTAATTTTAGGAGATAGATCAATATTTGATTTCTGTGTGAGTATGTTGGATATCCATTAGTTCGCTCTGTGTGTGACATGGCATATTAATTTCCAAAGAGTAAAAAAACCTACAATTCAGAATATAAGGAAAACATAATTAAATGAACGTTTCTTACAATTGAATCTTTCATTATCTGCGTTGCATCACATTTCAATGTTATTGGTAACTTAAAATTGGTTTGAATAGAAACATAAAGTCAATAATTACAATGACCTAATTTACAAGAATTTTTATGAGATTGAAAGATTAATGTCCGTTTTAGATTTAAGATTTATATTAAAGCATTTCTGTGGTGATAAAATTATTCTATTAAAGTCATTCTGTTAATTATATTTCTTCATTTTCCCTTTGTCTTATGTATTGTCATCAATTTCTTCCCTTTCTCTGTAAGTCTTTGCGTGGTGGTGATGGTGGTGAATCTAGCAATGGCCAGGAGGTATTCACTTACTTTCTCTTTCACATTGCTTCTTATAAAACTTAGCGCAAAACATTTCCTTGTTTCAAAGGTGTGCTTTTTGTCATTTTAAGCCCATTTTTCTTTGTGCTGCTTATTATAACTGCTTAGTTTTTGTAAATATAAGTCTCATGTTTTGTTTCCTTTTTTGCATATATTACATTATCTCATTGTTCTCATTCTTCGCAAAGATATGTTAAAACAGAAATTCAAAATAATGTTACTGCTATATAAAAGGCTTTTCATTATAAAAGTGATTGACAAATTTTGCTTAGCAGCTAGGAATGATTGTTTTGATGTAATTTACACACCCAGCAAAAGAATGTTCAATATATATATAACCTTGCTGTTGCCATGCCAACATGCATCACCATTCAATCAATATATCCTCAACATGCATCATTTCATGTATTGTATACACTTTGTAACCTACATAACCATCATTACATGTATTGTATACACTTTGTAACCTACATAACCCATGCCATCTTCTAAGCATTGTCCCACATGGGTCAAATGTCAAATAAAGAAGCAAAACCAAAGGGAAGTAAAAGCTGGTTTACCGCAGTAGGTCTTTTTCCAAATGTGGTACACTCTGTTAGTTGCAAAAGAAGCAGTAGGAGAGGCCACAGAATATCTCTTCACAAAAGTGTTCCTTAATGAATTTGTTCATCCACAGACAGGATTTAGGGGATCAAGGGGTTACCCCCACAGACAGGATTTGGTGGAGCAGCGGGATACCCCCCCCCCCCTTCTCCCCTCCCCATTCCCTTTTATCTGAATTTATACCTTTTTTTATAGGTTTTTTTGTGTGTCTTTGAGTGATTTGGGGATTTTTCCATCCAGTCTCACTTTTGTCTTTACCCCTCCCCCCCCCTTCCCCCCCCCCCTCGCCCCCCTATGCTTTGATCCTTGGCTCTTTTTATGTAGAATTCTGCCCTCACTGTCTGTTAAATCAGGATATTTTGTTGTAGTGCTTTTTAATTTGAAATTAACATTTTGCTACAATGCTTTTGCACAGGGGTTGTATGGCTTTGTCAGTTTGAATGCCTCATACTGCATGTATGATTACCTTGCATAAGTGATTAGTTTCTGCTTTTTTGGTTAATTGTTTTAAATTATAATCCACTTTCTATTTGAAAAAATTATTGGTTAGGTGTGTATATTCCTCTACATTTGAATTATAGATCATTAGATGACTAGGTTTAAGATTTTTTCAAAACTATCAGATTATTTTCATGAAGATCCACGAATATCAGTTTAATGAGATATTTGGGGATATATGTAAATTAGCATATCTGACTTATGAAATAAGCCACACCCACCATAGCAACGCGGTAATTAGTTGAAGGCAAACAATCCTCAAATCCGCAATCGTGCATCACCAATGCATTGACATTTAGATGTTTGCGAGGCCTGCCGCTAGCTTTGGTCCATTTATGGATCTTCAGAGTTTTTAGCAAAAGGGATAAACAAAATTCAGTTTGCTAACTGTTCTGGGTAACAGCAATCAGATTTACAATGTCCGCAGCTTTGTCCGTAAGCGTAATTTTTGTTCACCATTTTGCTGTCACTCAGTCTGTGTGTGCATACATTTGTTTTGTACATTCAATTGCATTGACTACATGAACATGCACAGGTAGCTACTTGTACTATACCAGTATTGGTAGGATGTTTGCCCCACTTAGTTACACAGATTTTGTTGCTAGGCAAATTCATGCAGTAATTGGTCAAAAAGCTGTCAATTATCTAACCCAGACAGGTTAATTTGTATGCTATAATGGGATTACCTCACCATTGTCTCATTTGGAATCCATTGTTTCTAGTCCATTGGCACTGCTTTGAAAAGGTTTAGCTGACTCACATAGTGTTGTTTTAATCTTTAAGCCCTAAAATAGTTTAGGATGGAAATGGAAGACACTTGTTCATCCATCATTAGCAGTGATTGTATTTCTGCCAAAGATTTCAATAAATAGCATAACGAACTTGGGCTGACCTCCCTTCTTCCAAAGATTTCAATGAATAACATAACAAACTTGGGTTGACCTCCCTTCTGCCAAAGGTTCACATAAATAACATAACAAACTTGGGTTGATTTCCCTTCTGCCAAAGATTTCAATGAATAACATAGCGAACTTGGGTTGACCTCCCTTCTGCCAAAAATTCACATAAATAACATAACAAACTTGGGCTGACCTCCCTTCTTCCAAAGATTCACATAAATAACATAACAAACTTGGGTTGATTTCCCTTCTGCCAAAGATTTCAATGAATAACATAGCGAACTTGGGTTGACCTCGCTTCTGCCAAAGATTTCAATAAATAACATAGCGAACTTGGGTTGACCTCGCTTCTGCCAAAGATTTCAATAAATAGCATAACGAACTTGGGCTGACCTCCCTTCTTCCAAAGATTTCAATGAATAACATAACAAACTTGGGTTGACCTCGCTTCTACCAAAGATTTCAATAAATAGCATAACAAACTTGGGTTGACCTCCCTTCTTCCAAAGATTCACATAAATAACATAACAAACTTGGGGTGATTTCCCTTCTGCCAAAGATTTCAATGAATAACATAGCGAACTTGGGTTGACCTCGCTTCTGCCAAAGATTTCAATGAATAACATAGCGAACTTGGGTTGACCTACCTTCCGCCAAAGATTTCAATAAATAACATAACGAACTTGGGTTGACCTCGCTTCTGCCAAAGATTTCAATAAATAACATAACGAACTTGGGTTGACCTCGCTTCTGCCAAAGATTTCAATAAATAATATAACGAACTTGGGTTGACCTCCCTTTCATTAAGAAGATATGTAAATTCTGTATAGATTTTGTAGAAACGAAATCAGACTAGTTGTGATGTATTTTATCATGTGATTTTGTGGCTTAACCATTAGATATGTCAGGAAAGTTGTAAATCAGAATCTGGTAATGGTAATTATAATTTACCATCTGAAGAAAGTTGGTGGAAAAGTAATTCAAAAATAATTACAGTACATTTTCTTTGAAATATGCAAACAAAGGTTAAGAAAGTGAGAATGACAGTGCCAAGTTTCCATCGTAGACTTAGTAAACCTGCCATTTCTACACAGATAAGACAGAGACTTAGTAAACCTGTCATTTCTACACAGGTAAGACAGAGACTTAGTAAAACCTGTCATTTCTACACAGATAAGACAGAACTTGAATATCTCCTTAGCCTTTACTCTACCACGTGGCAATATTATCGCCATTTTGGGTGCCCTCTCTTTGATTCCGCCTCCCAAGCATATTTTAATTAAAGTGCTGGTAGAGTAATGGTTAATCCTATGCAGCGGTGGGTGGCCCACTGGGTCACTGAAGCGGAACGAGCCTGACTCTGCTGCTCAGAAGACGGAGGACCCTTTAATAATCAGCCTGTGCTTAATCCTTACTCTACCACGTGGCGATATTATTGCTGTTTTGGGTGCCCCATCTTTGACTCTGCCTCCCAAGCGTGTTTTAAAAAAAGTGCTGGTAGAGTAAGGATTAAGAGAATAAGATATAGAAAGAGCTTCACCACCATTTTGTTTCTATTTAGATCCTGTATCATATCAAATAATTTTCTTGACCACTGAACTAATCTGTCAAATGAAAATTATTACATTACCTTTACCTATGCGTGTGGTTGTTTTTTCCGTCACAACAAGGCTGCTCAAGATGTCGCGGATATTGATGAGGACGACTCAACAGTGAACCGCAAGGACTTAAACGACATCTTGTCATGTGAGTTGACAAAGAGTGAGTTTGCCGAGATGTTGTCGATGAAAGCCGACTCGGTGTTCGTGGAGCAGATGTTTGACTTGGTCGACAAGGACATGAGCGGAGCTATTTCCTTCAGAGAGTTCCTGGATGTGATTGTGATATTTGCAAAAGGTGGGTTAATTTTGTTCATGAGGAAGATGCTTGCATGTTAAAGAAGAGCACCCATCTCTTGTATTGTACCTGTTTAATTTTTGTCAGGAAATGTGTATGCATGGAAAGTCTAAAGTTTAAGGGCATTATCTTAATTTTTAATTTTGCGCAACTTTTCTCAGTATTCCAGTATTCATAAGCCAATCTTGATATTCTCATTGGTTGCATGCGTTTCAATGTGTTCAGGTTTTAACATAAATGTTAATTCAATTTTTTGGCCTTTTTAGAACAAAAGTAGCTCTTACTTTTACAATTTTGGAGCTTTAAAGAAATAGATTTTGATAGTTCCTGCCTTTGGCAAATTGAGTCACAGGACATGACAAATTGAGCACAAGAAAGTGAGATTTTTTGACAGGACAAATTGATCTACTGAACAGGACAGATTGAGCTACAAAGATGGTCAAGCCAAGGGCTGGGCTATCAGCTATTGCCATTGAATATAACGGTGATGAGTCATTTTTAGTAGCAAGATTGGATTCCTGCCTTTCATATTTAGCAAAGATTTGGAAAAATATCTTCTTGTCATAATGCGAGGCATTTGCTATCCATTGCAACTAGATAATAGATAGTTTGTTTATTGATATGTGAAACGCTTGATTAAATCATTCAGGTTTACCTTGAATTGTTTTTTTTTCTCAAAAAACAGGCAAAGCTGAAGAAAAGCTGAAGCTCATGTTTGACATGTACGATCTGGACAGATCTGGTCATCTATCTCGAGAAGAGTTTAAGCATATGATCAAGTGAGTGGCCAAAAATTAGCTTATTTGCATAACAATGAAAATATTTGTATCTATGATATCTCTTAATTTAAAGTGGGAGTGGAGATTTTGTTTACACAAATGAACATATATGTGAAGAGCATTGTCTACACTTAATGGTGAGGTGTAATGTGCATATTAATTAGGTTATTTGCATAAAAATAGACTTTGCTGCAAAATGTTTGACCGGAGATCAAAAATATATGGCAGATAAGACTTACTAACTTCACATTTCTAGTTTTGTTATGATATTAACATTTCTGGCATGAATAGCAATCAAAATGTTTGTCTTGCCATCAATAAACAAGCAAATACAGGTTTCCCGCTTCTAAAGAATTTGAGATTGGAGTTTTGGGAAATATAAACAATAAGTGAAATGTGGGTAGAAGATGACATGATGATAAAGTAGCTGAAGGAATTAGGATGAGGGTGGGATTTCATGTGGGACAGAGTGGAATTTTATTGTATGTAGGGCAGGGTAGGGTGGGATGTTGGTCAGGATGTGTTGGCATGTTGGACAGGGTGCGTTGGCATGTAGAACAGGGTGGATTGGCATGTGGAACAGGGTGGATTGACATGTGAGACAGCCTGGATGGACATGTGGGACAGGGTGGAATGGCATTGTGGTGGGGTGTCATCTGGATTTCAGTTGTGATGGCATGTGATGGAATGACATACAGTATCTGGTTTTCAGGTGTGATTGCATGGAGTATAGGTTTGGAATGATATTTAGGACAGGTTGGGATGGAATGTGGGACAATCTGGAAAATGCATTATTAGCGGTGGGGATTTGTATTGTTTCCAATGTCTACTGTAGTTTTTCATACATTAAGCAATGTTGTTTTGTATAAGTTTGCTTTAATGTTATTGTACATTTTTCGTGCTGCTTGACTTTGCTTGACACACATATTTTCTTAAATTTAAAGTTGTATTACAATCCATGATGTAGTTCTGGGAATGTGTAGGGACTGGGGAAGGGTACAGGTTGGAAAGGGGGCTTAATGACATTCTTTCATTGACATTGGCAAGCCATTGCCTCTCCTTTGTTGTTTATTTGATAGAACTAAGGTGCTATAGTTATGAAGACTGCTAGCTTTTACATGTTTTCTGAGTTACTGCATGGGTGAGGTAACCTTAACCTTTGATTCTTAAAATATCTGGGAAAACTCAAAGATATTTTGAAGCTTGTAGTAAAATGTTGTGAAAATTAACAAAGCAAATGAAAATGTAAGTCTTTCTAAAGCTTAAGTAATTTGAAATCATCTGCCCCTGCTACCCTATTTCTGTATATACTTCCTTTAATAAGCCCATTCTGTATACTAGCTTTGAATAGTTGAGCATACTGTTTTTTCGACAGTTCTTGATATGTATGTGATAGAGAAAAATTCAAGAAACAGATTGGTAAAAAAAACATGTTGATATCTTATTCCTAGAAGAAGTTATTGGACTTATTCTAGGAATGAGTTATTTCAGTTTTTTCTGGCCCACATTAAAGTGTTTTTTGTACTGTGTCTAAGTCATCATTATGATGTCATCATTATGATGTCATCATTATGATGTCATCATTATGATGTCATCATTATGATGTCATCATTATGATGTCATCATTATGATGTCATCATTATGATGTCATCATTATGATGTCATCATTATGATGTCATCATTATGATGTCATCATTATGATGTCATCACAGCAGTTCCTTTGGTATTGAAGAAGTTCTATCCATCCCAAAGAAGCATAGAAATATATCACTAATTTCTCATTCCTAGGTCCATGATGGATATCGTCAGCGTACAAGTTGAGTCCACTAGTCTTGATGATGTCGTGAATGGAATGTTTGAGAAAGGTGGTTTTGAAAACAAGGAGGAGCTATCCCTTGAGGACTTCATCGAGCTCATGGCGGAGCATAAAACGGAATTGGACCAGGCCTCTCTCACCATTGAGGGTATGTTTTTAAAGGATGTGATATTTGTCAAGATTTCAGTCTGTTTTCCAACCTTGATAATAGAGTAGGTGCAACGAAAGTGTAAGATACAGATACTTGCCTGACAGACTAGTATAGACTAGTTTGGAGTCAAGGGAATTTCTAATCTTCTGATTGTCTCCATTCTCGTTAGACACGATATCCCACACAGCCCTGTTCGTGTGCACACCGACCTTCAGGCCATCTGTATTTCTATCTCCCTCCACAAAACTTTCACTCTCTGCAATATCTATCTCCCTCCCAACACCAACATTCAACCAACCAGCCTTAACAACCTCATCTCTCAGCTTCCCACCCCCTTCATCCTTCTTGGTGACTTCAACGCTCACAACCCTCTGTGGGGCTCTAATACCACCACCCCTAGAGGCAAGTTCATCGAAAACGCTCTCCGTCAGCACAGCCTGTCCTTACTGAACACTAACTCCCGACCTACCTTCATCCTGCCACAGGCTCTCTCACCTGTATTGACCTGTCTATCTGTTCCCCTAACCTCCTCCCTGACTTTAGTTGGAGAGTCACTGCTGACCTCTGTGGTAGTGATCATTACCCTCTTCTTATACACTCCAATCTTCAAATCCCCACTGAGCACACCCCAACTGGAACCTCGACAAGGCTGACTGGTCCCTTTTGAAACCCTCTGTGACTCACACCTCTCCCCATCTTCTCGAGGATGAGGATCCCATGTCTAACTTCAGTAATATCCTTATCAACATCGCCACCTGCTCAATTCCCAAAACCTCCAAACCCCAAATCATCCCCCAACCCTGGTTCTCAGATGACTGCAAAACCGCCATCAAGAACAGGAAAAGAGCCCTCAGGAACTTTAAAACTAACCCGACCACCCATAACCTTAACCTCTTTCGATCAGCCGTGCCAAGGCCAGACGCACTATCAAGGACAGTAAAACCAACACTTGGAACAACTTTATCTCTTCTCTCACCACCAACACCCCCACTAAGAAGATTTGGAGAATGGTTAACAGCTTCCACGGCAGAGTAGGCAAATCTTCCATCTCCCATCTCTCTTGGAATGGAGACCTTCTCACCGCAAAAAAAGACATCGTTGACCACCTCGCCGCCTCTTTCAGCAACATCTCGGCCTCGACCAACTACTCCAATGCTTTCAAAATCAAAAAGCTTGCGATGAAGCCCGAGAATCACTTTTCCTCTGACAACTCCGAAAGCTACAACACCCCTCTCACTCTTTCTGAATTAAACCAAGCCATCAGCGACGCTGGCTGCACCTCCAAGGGCCCAGATAACATCCCCTATCAGTTTCTGAAACACCTCCCATCAAAGCCACCACTACCCTACTCACCATCTTCAACCACATTTGGTCCTCACACTCCTTTCCCCTATCTGGAGGACAGCTATTGTCATCCCGTCCTTAAACCGGGAAGGATAGCACCGTCCCCACCAGCTACCGACCCATCGCCCTTACTTGCTGTCTCTGTAAAATTATGGAAAAGATCATTAATCAGAGACTAAACTGGTTCCTCGAGACCAACAGAATCCTCTCTCCTCACCAAAGCGGCTTCCAAAACGCCGCAATACCCTAGACCAGTTAATTACGCCGACACCGCTATCCGGGAATCCTTTGCAAAAAGGAACACCTCATTGCCATATTTTTTGACCTCGAGAAAGCTTTCGACACTACTTGGAAATACGGCATTACCCGAAACTTCACACCATTGGCCTCAGAGGCCACCTCCCCATCTTTATTCAAAACTTCCTCTCACCCAGGCAGTTCCAAGTTCAGATTGGCCACACCCTCTCCAAGCCGTACCCCAAGAAGAGGGCGCCCCCAAGGCAGCATCCTCTCCCCACTCTCTTCAACCTGAGCATTAATGACATCGGGAATGACCTTGGCCCCAGCATCAAACGTACCCTCTACGTGGATGACTTCACCATCTTCTACTCCTCCCCTAGCTTTCCTATTGTTGAAAATAGGCTTCAAACCAGCCTCAATCAGCTGCAAGTCTGGAGCAACAATAACGGTTTTAGATTCTCCAAAGACAAGACAGTCTGCATGCACTTTTGTCATTTCAACAACCTCCACCCCAACCCGAACTTTGTGCTCAATGGGAATCGATCCCTAAAGTTGAAAACACAAAGTTCCTTGGTCTAACTCTAGACCCCAAGCTCACCTACAAGCCACACATCACCAACCTGAAACTAAAATGCAATAGCTCCCTCAACCTCCTCCGACTGCTCTCCAACACTACTTGGGGAGCGAACCGCTATGCTCTCCTCAAAATTTTCAGGCTCACCATTCGTGCCAAGCTTGACTATGGCAATATTGTTTACTGTGTCGCTCACAACTCATACCTCAACCACATTAACACCATCCAAAATGAAGCCCTCAGGCTTTGTCTAGGAGCCTACAGGACCTCCCCAATCACTAGCCTTCATGTTGAAGCCAACGAACCCCCTTTCTACTTAGATGTAAAAAGCTTAGCCTCTCCTATGCTTTTAGAGTCCTCACCAACACCCAGAACCCTGTTTACAACCTCATTAGGTACCCCAATTTCTCCTCCCTCTTTGATAGGACTAAAACCCTATCGCCCCCTTCAGCTTACGATTAAATCAGACCTCTTTCAACTTGGCATCAACCCCGCCACTCTCGGCACCTATTCCTGGCCCACTTTTCCGCCTTTGGGCCACCCCTCTTCCTTCTGTCCACCTAGACCTCTCCACTTATAACAAATCTCAAACTCACCCTAATCTCTTCATCAATCTCCACAACCAAATCAAAGACCAACTCTCAAATTACACCTCCATCTATACTGATGGCTCCAAGGAAGGCAACAAGACAGCTGCTGCTGCCATCATCCAAGACATCACCCTCAGTAGCAGACTTCCTGACCACTCATCCATCTTTTCAGCCGAGGCTAAGGCCATTCTCCTCGCCCTCAACTTTATTGAGTACTCTCCTCTTAGTCACTTTGCCATTTTCTCTGACTCAAAGGCTGTTCTTACTTCATTACTCAATCTTAAATGGGATAACCTCACCTGCCACCTCCTCCTCCGGAAACTCTTTTCTCCCACCCTCTGCAGGAAAAGTGTTCTTTTCTTCTGGATACCCAGCCATGTTGGCATCCCTGGCAATGACAGGGCTGATACAGCCGCTAAGCTTGCCCTTAACCTCCTCCCTTCCCCTTTTCCCAAAACCCTCTCTGACATCAAACCGCTTATCGCTTCTCTTGTTCGTGACCGCTGGCAAACCTTATGGAACTTCCAAATTGATAACAAACTCCATGTTATCCAGCCCACAATCCCGATCAAATCCACCATTAACAACCTTTCTCGTATCGACAACGCTTCATATTACCCGTCTTAGAATTGGTCACACCCACCTCACTCACTCCCACCTCCTTATTGGTTCCCCCCAACCCCTCTGTAACAATTGCCACTGCATCCTTACAATCCATCACGTTCTCCTTGCTTGCCCCCTGTACAACCTTCCCAGAGCTTCTCTTGCTCCCCACAACTCAATTGCTGAGTTCTTCCAAAAAAATCCTCCAGATAAAATAGTCTCCTTCCTCCAGCATGCATCCCTCTACAATCATATTTAATCCTCCTCTTCCACCCCCTCTCTACTCTGTTTTTAGTTTTACCCATGCACCTCCTCTCTCGATCACAGCTTTCTGGCTTTTGTTCTTGAATTTCTCTCATTCTTCCCCTGGTCTCTTTCCTTACTACCTCTAAAATGATCTGACCTCTCAGGCACAATTTGACCTTCGTTGTCGTGGTGCCGTTAAGACCTCATCAAACAAACAAACATTTTAAGAACATTTTTCACTTGCATTAAGTATTGAAAAGCGACGTCAGAAAATATGGAAAAGAAAATCACTCACATTTACTTCCTTATAAGCTTCTAACATTGCACTATTGCAAAGTTGAATCAATTAATAATCGCCATCTTCAGTGTTTCTCTCAAAGAATTCAGTGGTTTGATCCAATCACAGTTCACAAAGATAGAACAGGTAGAGGCTTGCTCTTGTGAGGTCAAATTTACATTTGCATTTATGACCTTTACCTTACCTTTACCCTTCGGCCGTAGTTGAAATGCTGTTGACATAGCTATGCTTAGTTCTTCGAATTAAGAGTCCCATGTCACTAGCAGTCATGTCCGAGACAGTCATAGGCCATCTACCTCTGCATATGGTTGGAAGCCGCAAAAGTAGTAGATAAGAAATATATTGATCCTCTGTCCGATGGCAGTGCTGCACAAGGCAGGATGTGCCCATAGATTTGTTGTATTGTGGGGTGGACTTTCCAGTTGATGTGTCTAGTGTAAGTTACCAGCGCTTCTCGAGGTCCTTGTGTATCATCCAGATTTCTGCTCTAAACCAACCCCATGTTCAACCCCAGTATGTGTCATACCAGAGACTGAAAATAGGAACTGATGCTTTTGCGTGGTGATCGACATTCAGGACAGAGAAGCGGGGTAGTAAGTAATACAAGTGAAAAGGGAAAAATGATTATGCTCTTATAAGGAAATTGAAATCCTGTTTCTTTAGATGAGATTATACAAGTGATTTTCAAAACTACACTTTCGTACATGCATTGATAGTTTTAAGGCTAAGAGGAATTGAGATTGGAAATGATAATAATAATAATAATAATAATACGTTTATATAGCACAAAAATCTGCAAGCATTCTAATGCGTTTTACAATAAGATAAACAAAGGCAATACGAAAAAAGTACGTTTTTAACTTGGGACTTAAGCAAAGTAACTGAACAAAATGAATGGTTAACTGAACAAATAGAGGCAGGCAGTTCATTCCAAAGGGATGGACCTGCATAATAAAAGCCACGGTCACCTAATGTTTTACACTTAGTTCTGGGGGAAAAAAAGAAAGGGAGAATCATTAGAGCATAACAAATATCTATTGCTGTGAAAAAAGATAACACTTTGTAGGGATTTAAAAACGAAAACAAAGAAGTTTAAATTTAATACAAAATTCAAGTGGAAGCCAGTGATGGAAACTAAAAAGGACTTTTGAGGGGGCATCGTAGCAATTAACAAGTAAATTGGCAACATTATTCTGGATACATTGGAGCCTTTTAATGAGAGAATTTGGAATGTTGTGAAATAAACTGTTTCAGTAATCTAAATGGCTATGAATGAATGGATGAACTAACGTATGTATGGCTGTATGGGACATATGTTTCCTGATTTTTTTAAATATTATATAAGTAGTAATTTCCAGTCTTGCAAATTTTCTTGATATGTTCTTCCATTTTCATGTGTTCATCGAAAATATTTCCTAAATTCCAAACTTGCTTAGGAGTAACATTAACAAAACCAATTTTGATAGAATTGAGATTTATTTTAGATAATCTTGAGGAAGTGCCAAGGATAATGAATTCAGTTTTAGAGTCATTAAGTTTAAATTTATGTGCCACCATTTAATCACGAATATCAGCAATACATTTTTCTAGTTGAGAAATGGCAAGTAATTCATTTGTCTTGTCACTGGGTTTAAAAACATGAATTAGTTGTGTAAATAATGGTAAAGGCTTGGGTAAAAAGATTTAAAAGTGATAAAATTGCAATTTCGTTCCTCATTAGATGAGATGAATGAAGAACATTTCCTTGCTGTGGGGGAAATAACAACCCTAAACTGCTTATGTTGTAGTAAATAAGCTATTAATCAGTATTGGTACAGTAGGTGGAACTCTTTTCCATTATATAGCATATTCAGTAAGCATTTTCTTGAAGTAGTGTAAGCGTTTTTCTCGACACGGAAACACGTTAGATTCAGCAAATTTGATATTATTTACGATGAAGTGGAGGTCAGTACCTGACCTTCACCTTAATTCTCTCCGCACTAGTAGGTGCATAAGGCCCGGACGTAAACTCTACGTTCACTTCTGTCATCTGCTCTAGCTCCTTCTTACATCTGTGCATGATCTACATCCTGCTCTGTTTGTCTCTCTCCTTCTCAAACTTTCTCCTCCATGTCATATTAGGCCCTCCCACCTTCCTTTGCACTCACTAATGGTTTCCACCCCAAAGCTATAGCGCGATCCTGGACAATTTCTCTCCCAGAAACATGTCCGAAATCCAGTTCTATCGTCTTTTTTTTCTTTCTTCCATCACTTACTCTTTGCATTCCTGTTATCTCCATTATGCATTCATTCCTCACCATTCCATCTGATTTTCAAAATCTTCCTGAGGTCAGTACTGTGTCATGGATTTGCAAAGTGATGTCCTCTCAGCCATATTAACCAAGCAGTAGAAGTTGATTAAAAATTCAGAAATTGTCATGTGACCAGTTTCTAACAAATGCTGATTGTTTTCTGTTTTTCTTTGCCTTTTGTCGTGGTTCTCAACAGATTTGAAAACAATGTAGGTCCTATTGGACATTGTTTTAATCGTAGAATCAGCTGTTTGTTTACTTTAAGATTTACTAAAAAGTATAGTCTCCAGATTAAACTTACTTTCTCTTCAAGGATTCTTCTGGATGTTTTAATTTTTGTAGTCTTTAAGGTAATCGTAGAGCTGATGTATTTACATTTTAACGCCATTAAAGATTTATCTCATCTTGTGTTGTGGTGATACAGGTACAGCAGGTGCACAGTTAAGAAAGTCTCAACAGGGTAATAGTTTTGTTCGTATTATCCCAGCACCAAATTGTATTCATCAGGAGACAGGATTTTTTACATTCATTTCATGGGAGTTGGATATCTAAAAAACATTGCACTATCAGCTAGGGCCACTCTTCAGCTTGTTACATTGTGACACGACTGCAGTATGGCCCTAGAAGATCCTCTGGGATCACAGGGGTCCACTAGGGCCACCCTGTAACCTGTTACGTGTATGACAGAGTGCAGTATGGCCTTAGAAGATTCTCGCGGACCATAGGGGTCCACTAGGGCCACTCTGTAGCCTGTTATGTGTGTGACAGAGTGCAGCATGGCCTGATAAGATTCTTGGGGACTGTAACCTGTTACATGTGTGACAGAGAGCAGCATGGCCTTCGGTTATCCTAGGGGCTGGCTAGGGCCACTCTGTAACCTGTCACGTGTGTGAACAACTGCATTATGGCCTTAGAAGATCCATGAGTGAGCCTAGAGGTCTGCTAGGGCCACTCTGTAACCTGTTACGTGTTTGACAGACTGCCACATGGCCCTAGAGGACCCATGAGAGACCATAGGGGTCTGCTAGGGCCACTCTGTAACCTGTTACGTGTGTGACAGAGTGCAGTATGGCCTTGGGATATCCTAGAGGTCAGTTAAGGTCACTCTGTAACCTGTTACGTGTGTGACAGACTGCAACATGGCCCTAGAAGATCCATGAGAGACCATAGGGGTCTGCTAGGGCCACTCTATAACCTGTTACTTGTGTGACAGAGTGCAGTATGGCCTTGGGATATCTTAGGGGTCAGCTAGGGCCACTTTGTAGCCTGTTACATGTGTGACAGAGAACAGCATGGCCGTAAAAGATTCTCAGGGACTATAGGGGTCCACTAGGGCCACTCTGTAGCATGTTACATGTGTGACAGAGTGCAGTATGGCCTTGGGATATCCTAGGGGTCAGCTAGGGTCACTCTGTAACCTGTTACGTGTGTGACAGACTGCAACATGGCCCTAGAAGATCCATGAGAGACCATAGGGGTCTGCTAGGGCCACTCTGTAACCTGTTACGTGTGTGACAGAGTGCAGTATGGCCTTTGGATATCCTAGGGGTCGGCTAGGGCCACTCTGTAACCTGTGACGTGTGTGACAGAGAGCAGTATGGCCTTGGGATATCCTAGGGGTCAGCTAGGGTCACTCTGTAACCTGTTGCGTGTGTGACAGACTGCAACATGGCCCTAGAAGATCCATGAGAGACCATAGGGGTCTGCTATGGCCACTCTGTAACCTGTTACGTGTGTGACAGAGTGCAGTATGGCCTTGGGATATCCTAGGGGCCGGCTAGGGCCACCTTGTAACCTGTTACGTGTGTGACAGAGTGCAGTATGGCCTTGGGATATCCTAGGGGTCGGCTAGGGCCACTCTGTAACCTGTTACGTGTGTAACAGAGTGCAGTATGGCCTTGGGATATCCTAGGGGTCAGCTGAGTCACTCTGTAACCTGTTACGTGTGTGACAGACTGCAACATGGCCCTAGAAGATCCATGAGAGACCATAGGGGTCTGCTATGGCCACTCTGTAACCTGTTACGTGTGTGACAGAGTGCAGTATGGCCTTGGGATATCCTAGGGGTCGGCTAGGGCCACTCTGTAACCTGTTACGTGTGTGACAGAGTGCAGTATGGCCTTGGGATATCCTAGGGGTCGGCTAGGGCCACTCTGTAACCTGTTACGTGTGTGACAGAGTACAGTATGGCCTTGGGATATCCTAAGGGTCAGCTAGGGCCACTCTATAACCTGTTACGTGTGTGACAGACCGCAACATGGCCTTATAAGATTCTCGGGGACCATAGGGATCCACTAGGGCCACTCTGTAACCTGTTACACGTGTGACAGATTGCAGCATGGCCTTTACAAATTTTTTGGGGGACCATAGGGGTCTGTTAGGGCCACTCTAAAACTTGTTACGTGTGTGACAGACTGCAACATGGCCCTAGCATATTCCTGGGAGACCCTGGTGGTATGCTAGGGCCATTCTCAAAGTTTTCACATGGGTGACATGAAATGGCCCAATTGTGAAACCTGTTAAATTTGTAAATGTCATAATTTTGTTGTCTTAATCATGTTTATTGGTCGTATAAAACTCACAAATGTTGTAATCCATGAATCCGAATTGACTAACCCCTCTTGGAAATTACTGCAGGAGTCAAGTCTGCAGACCCAGCTTTTGTATCAGATTTACAAGTTTTGTAATGGGGTTTGGTATACTAATTCCTATGAGACAATAACATCAACGTTTAATAGTTTTATTTTTAACGTGGTTAAAGATGACTAAAAATGGTCTTCATCAGTATTCCAATAACTAACTGTATTCATTATATTGATGTAACAGGTTTAATGATAGCATTCTTTGGTAACATTAGGGAGTTAAAAAAAACATAGGAATAGAAGGTCGTCACAGTCAGTATATTGTAATCCAATTTGCAATGAGTAGCTTAGAAAGTGATATTTTTCTGCAAATAAATTAAAGGCAGCAAAATCTTATTCTTATCTCAAGTTATTCAAGCTTGAAGTCGACACATGGAGGCTATATTGAAATTGTCTGCATGAAGACTATTTCTTCAGCAGGTACAGAAGGTTATAATGCATTATAAATTTTATTACATTTTTATACCAAAATGATGTGGCAAAGTTTAATGATAATTTCATGAGAACACAATTGTCCTTGACCCTTAAAAAATGAAAATAATTTTTTATAAGCTATAAAATTTGAAATGTAAATGAAATACAAGGCATTCCAAAATCCTGCTTGGTTGATGTCATGATGACATCATTTCTGCATGCTTCAAAATCAAAATAGCACCTCCAAAAGTAGTAGGATTTAAGGTTCTAATAATTACAAAAAATATGTTCAATTTTTTCCAGAGGTATGAAACTTGATCAGAAGATTTGTTATTTTTATTTCTACCCTATGAAATAAGGATTATGTCAGACTTCATGTTTCCTTTAAGGTGTTCAATAATGTGTTTGATTGCATCAGGAGGTATGAAACTTGGTGCCTCCTTTACGGTGTTCAATAATGTGTTAGATTGCTTCGGGAGGTATGAAACTTGGTCAGGAGATTTGTTATTTTTATTTCTACCATATGAATTAAGGATTATGTCAGATTTTATGTCTCCTTTAAGGTGTTCAATAATGTGTTAGATTGCTGCGGGAGGTATGAAACTTGGTCAGAAGATTTTGAATTGGGGATTATGTCAGACTTTGTGTCTCCTTTATTGATCTAATTAAAGATGAGAAGAATAGAATTGTGTACATTATTCTGGATAGGTTTTAATTGGAACAAAGAATTATTTTGTATTAACAAACAAGGTGATAGCATATGAAAGTTGGGTACCCGGGTACCTGCCAGAAAGGTCGGGTACTCTGTACGAAAATATCGGGTACGGGTAACAAAAATAGATCTAAACAAAAACAAAAACAAAAAAATTTTGATCTAAAATTTTTGCGGAACTGTTATGTTATTAGGCTTACATTCAAATTATGATAATTTCACTAACTCGCACCAAAATAAGCTCAAGAATGTCACTATCTGTTTTAGTGTTTACCTAATAACATACAAGTTCAAAAAAAAAATTGATCCAAATTTGTTTTGTTTTTCTCTTTTTCCGGGTAGGCCTACCCAGATTAGAACCAGGTAACAGTAATGGGTACCCAGTTTTGATTTATTGCTACCTGACTCAGGCCTGTAGAGGGCATGTTTTGTTTTAGAAAAGTGAGATTAAATTTTTTTGTAATGCATCTCCTAGTTATGCTTTTTTTTTATTGAAATATTGACATATTGTGAGATCAAGTTCTTTATTCTTTAGTTTTAGTTGATTAGGATAATAGAAACATGTGCGAAGAGTTGATTAAGATAATATAAATATGTGCGAAGAGACTAACATTGTATGGACCGTCAAGATTGGATCATTATTTGTTCAAATTTTGGAGTAAAGTTGGTGAATTTTTGTGTAAACGTCAATGTCAATATGATTTAATAGTATACACGTTTGATTTTTGTATCCATTTGGTAGAATTGTGTGAAATGCTCAGTTCGGTACCACTTTTGAAAACCTCCTCCACAAGCTGTAACGTTGTAGCACACCCTTTAGACTTATTTCAAAAGTGTATAATTCATTGCCAACCAGACATGCAATAAAACAGAAAGAGTAAGCAGACAAATCCTAGTACAGCAGTAAATTGCTATGTGGAGTTTATTGAAGTATGTTTACCATGTGTTTCTTAGATCATCATTTTTCATTATTTTTGTTATTCATGGACTCAAATTTCATTTTTAACACAAAATTTTAACAAGAGTATTCTTATTTGCAATTATTTAAAACAAATTTATAAACTTAAAAATTCATGCAATTTTCAGATATTTTAATGACGGAATAAAGTTGTATTACAAGAAACACATTTTGCCAAAGGTAAACCCCCTATACTAGGATTTTACAGAGTAAGCTATCCTTACAAACGTTGTATGAAATACCACCTAATTCCTCTGCTGGATGAGTTTGCACATTACTCATCCATATTTATGCGAGAAGCAGGATAGCATTTGAAGCTACCTCTGCAGGAGTTGCTTATATTGTGTGAGTCAGGTGAGCTAGCCTATGATTTCTAATGTCTGACGCTTTGTGGATTCATTCCTAGGCATGGAATGACAGTATTGTGGACTTTTTAAAAGTTTGATAAACGTAACAAGATTTTCTTATTAAAAGATAAGAATAGTAAGATTGTTAGCTTCTGATTTACAATTGGGTTTGATCAACATAAGGTCTGATGATTTTTTATTTTTTTTCTCTATCAGGTGCAGATATTCCAGAACAGAAAAATCAACCTCTCTCTTCGGGTAAAACAGTCATCAGACGTGATAATGCTCCACTTCGTGCCCGCAAAACTATTGTCCGTGCTTATGGGTAGGTCTTAGAGGATGCTGACATTTTTAGGGAGACTTAAAAAGACTTTCCAGATAAAAAACAATATTTTGAGGTGTTTGAAGATTTCATGGCAAAGATTAAATATCTTCACACAATGAAAAGTGTATTATGGGACTAAAGTGTCTAATCTTAATACATCTCACTCTACACACTACACCTCATGTGACACATCTCTCACGACACACCTCTCACGACAAACCTCTCACAATACACCTCTCATGACACACTTTTTCACCTCCCTGTGAAAGGAACATATGAAATAGTGTCTCCTCTTCGTCACAATATATCCTTTACTGTTGAATATTCAATAAATAGGTTAAGCTAGGGGGAAGACAGCAATAGACGCCGTCACTGGTAAAATGAGCAAAGTCTCTGAGAATGTTTATTAACATAGACCCAATGTGATCCATAGGCAAAGTGTAAGGATATTATTGCAGGGACATTTTACATTCCACTCCTACAGGTTGCTCTTTATGCACCTGAACATACATACAAAAGCATTGATGCTGGAAAAGATGTATTGTATTTGTTTGTTCTGGATGCAGTAATTATTTTTACACAAGACCCATGTTTCCCTTTGATTTGTTTTTTGTCTCCTGCCTCATTCTTAATTCCCCCTCCCCTCCCATCATAATTTAAGTATTACTCTGTTCGTGACTTTCGATCTTTTATTATATTTTGGTCATCCTTTTTCAAAATTACTCTTGAAATATTTGTTTTTGTTATTCTAGCGAGAGAGGAGCAAAAGCAAAGGCTCAACGCGCCAGACGTGTCAAAATTGAAACACAAGACCGAGCTTACCCACAGACTAATGGACTCCGTTACTATAATACAGTTGTGCGATTTATCGAAAATCACAAACGTCAGATCTTCATGGTGGTGCTGTACAACTTGGTTCTAGCCTGCATTGCTGGTGAACGGGCTTACTGTAAGTTGAAACTGGGACAACTTTTTATTACTTTTTATTACTTTTTTCTCAACGTTCATATTACCCGTCTTAGAATAGGTCACACCCACCTCACTCACTCCCACCTCCTTATTGGCTCCCCCAACTCCTATGAAACAATTGCCATAGCACCCTCACAGTCAATCACGTTCTTCTTGCTTGCCCCCCGTACAACCGTCACCCTCTTGGCACATTTGACTCCGACTGTCGCCGTGACGTTAAGCATCAACAAACCAAACCTTTTATTCCTTTGCATTTGACACAACTGCTATTTAATTTCATTTCAACACGGATATGGGTATTTTGTTTCGGTATGTTGCATTTGTAGAGTAACAAACCTAGGATGTTTAGGATGCCCCATATGTAAGAAATATATGCAAAGCTAAAAAGATTAAAAAGATTCCTTTAAGGATTAGTTTAGGGATCAAGCATGTCCATCTGCAATAAAAGAGGACTTCAAAATAAACAAAAATGGTGAAGAAAGTATTCAAAAATCTTATTCCGTTAAGGAGATATTTCAGTTTAAAACCATTAAAACCATTAGAGAGGTCAGGAAAGTAGTAAAAGAGAAACATCTAAGGGTAATTATTATTTACCACTTCAGTAACATTTTCTTTGAAACACATTAACAATTGTTAAGAATCTGAAGATGAAGGTCCCAATGTCCCAACCTTCCATAGTAGACTTACTACACCAGTCATTTTTACATAGATATGACAGCTTTAAACTCGAATATCTCCTTTACGGAATAAGATATTGAAGTAGGTTCTTCACCATTTTGTTTCTCTTTAAATCCTCTTTCTTATAAGATCAACTTGGTTGACCACTGAACTAAACCCTCAAGTGTAAATTTATCAGTGAAACGTTTTTAAAGATCCCACTAACAGTGACAAAAAAAGAAGTAAAAAGCAACTTTTTTTTTCTTTTTTTTTTAACTCAGGAAAGGAAATAGTGGACATATGTTAAAGTTAAAACTGATTTAAATTATAATTGAAAATAGTTTGAATAAAAAAATATGCAAAATGAAAAGAAGAAAAAAAGAAAACTGTTCAACATCAAATCAGTAGTTTGACCCATGAAAATATACAAATTAATTACAAACTTCTAGAATTATGCCAAGAGTCAAAATTTGATATAAGGACATAAAACATACAAAAAATCTAAGATATAGAATTAGGGAAGGAGGCAACTGATTAGTGGCAGTTATAGCTAAGAAATTGTTATTGTATTATTTTGGTGGACACTGTGTCATGTTGCTTTCATGAATGAATTCCAAAGATAACTCATATAATAAATGTGTGGTTTTGATCTCTTGCAGACTATGCTGTTGAACGTGAGTTTGCTGGACTGCGTACCATCTGCGGCTATGGTGTTACAATCACTCGTGCTGCAGCCTCTGCTATGATGTTCGCGTACTCGTCGCTGCTCGTAACCATGTGTCGTAATACCATCACCTTCCTGAGGGAGACATTCCTTCATCGTTTTATCGATTTTGACTTCTTTCTCGTCATGCACAAGATGATTGCATTTTTGGCTTTGATGTGGTCATGTAAGTAAATGAAATAGATTCTGTTTATATCTGATATTTTATCTAACTTACCATCCCCCACACCTCTCCAGGGTTTTCCTTAACCATCATATCTATGGGAAGAGATCATTAGTGCATTTAAAGTTTGATCCCACCCACAATTTCAGTGGAAGGATGGAACAACTGAAACTGATGTTAAATTCCATTCAAATTCATTGAAAACAAACCCAAACACATTACTTTCTTTGCTGATATTGTGTAATAAAAACAAACTCCCCACCCCTAACACAAATCAATGTACCCTCTGGTGATTTAGCCCCTCTTCTTGTCCCATACCATCCTCTTGCCTGGTAATAAAATAAGGATGTTAAGTATTTTTTCTGGGCTAGGTCTTTTAAAGATTTGTCCATATAATGTTTCTATGTTTTGGTCTTTGGCTCACCCAGGGATCCTTAGGTCCACCAGGAGCTCCTAGCTCCACCAGGGACCCTTAGCTCCACCAGGGGCCCTTAGCTCCACCAGGGGCCTGTAGCTAGGTCAGGGACCCTTAGCTCCACCATGGGCCCTTAGATCCACCAGGGGCCTTTAGCTCTACCAGGGGCTTGTAGCTACGCCAGGGACTCTTAGCTCCACCAGTGGTCCCTAGCTCCACCAGGCGCCCTTAGCTGTCTTTGTCTCTACTCTGACAGGGTGCAATGCATCCAGGTTA